>OZ030023.1:37160057-37690057 GCA_964023405.1 Apodemus agrarius | reverse complement strand
GTGTCGGGGAGTCACGAAACTCAGTCTGGCTGTGCTGTGCGTTGACATTACGTTTTCATCCACTGACACCTTCTCATCACAGAAGCTCCACGGGCAATCCAGCCCCGCACACAGCTTCTGGAACACATCCAGGATCCTCACGCCAATGATTTCCTCGAGGTCAGTCACAGAAGAGTTAATCTTGTGCAGAAGCTGCTTGGTTGAGATCTGGGTGCCACCCGACTTCTCTACAAAGAGCAGGACGTCCAGATGCGAGTGGGGCTCGGAGGGCTGCAGGCTGATGATCTGGATGTCGTTCTTCCGAACGCCCAGGATGTTGCGCAGCGCTCGCTGGAAGTTGCGCCAATAGTCACCGACGAACTCCTCCGGGGTGAGGTTCGCGAAGCGGATAGCGACGGTGTGGTTCAGCATCTCCTGTGTCACTTGTTGGATGTGCACGGTGATGTCGGCCGCCGTGGTAAACTTCCCGTCTGTCACGCTGACATTGAGGAGGTACTGGCCTATGTCCAGCTTTCGGTGTGCAATCAGCTTACCCCCCGTGCTGGAAACAGAGAACAGGCCATCCACGTGGGGATCCAGACTGTAGGTCAAGGTGTCATACACGTCCTGGTCTGTGGCGTGGATCTTTCCTATGACCCCACCTGAGTATTCCTCTCCGAAGGCAGTGATGAAAATCTCTAGTGGCAAGATGGCAGGGGGGTGGATGCTTTCCTCAATAACCCTGATGTCAATGTGTGTCAGCGAAGACAGCTGAGGCTTCCCGTTATCCGCCACCTACAAAGACAGAAGTTGCCTCTGGCGTTACTGCGATCTCCTAATAAAAATGCACGAGGCCTGTCATTCATTCACTTCCGGTCTGCACAAGTATCAACTGTTAGGTATTCATTTCTCATCATGGAGCCCACCGAGCAAAAGGACAGCTGTTCTGTCCCTCACTCGTATGGACACTGGGTCACACTCCTGCTTAGGAAGGAGAGGCCGGAGTGCCGCTGAGACAAAACCAGACGGACGCTCAGAAAACAAACCACGTTCACTTTGGTTTTCTGTAACATGTGAGGACGGCATCTAACCATGCAAAGATGCACTCTATGGACCCGAGGGAAACCACGAAGACTCGGATACCTTCACGTGCAGAAGGTAATGGTCCTTCATCTTCCTCTCGAGCGTGGCCGCCGTCAGGAGCACCCCGTGCTGGTTCACCTCAAATGTGTTGTCATCATTTCCACTCACAATAGTGAAGACGAAGGGCGGGCCGTTGTGGGAGGAGTCCTTGTCGGTCACTACCAGCTTCAGGACGCTGAAACCCACGGGCTTGTTTTCCTGTGTAATGTTAAACAAGGAACAGAACGCTTTCAACGCAGGGACAGGTGAGGCTCTCTGGTAAATATACGGACAATAAAACCTCATGTCTAGTGCATCGAGGAAGAGGGAGGACAGGGGGGACGCATGGGGGAGGGGACAGGGCGGGGACATGGGAAATGAGAGAACTCACAGGGGGACGGAGATCCGAGAAGGGTCAAGAGAATGGGCTAGCATTCATGGTGTTAGTGAGAAGGCCAGTGAGAGGCCAGCCAGCGGGGATGGGGGTGGACCAGGGAAGAACAAGGTAGGATTAGGAAAAGCTCTTCCTAGTCAATCCTATGACAGTGACGATGTCTTTAGCTACTTCCAACGAGTGTCTGGAGCCAGTCAGAGATGGAGGAGGCCGCACACCCCCAAGCCCATTTACCTGGATGATGACACTGTAGTTGTCTCTGGAGAAGAGGGGAGCGTTGTCGTTGACATCAGAGACGTCGATGTTCACCGTGGTTGTGTTGACTCTGGGCGGATTGCCATTGTCGGCAGCCTGCACCGTGAGCGTATACCCGGAGATCTTTGTCAGGAAAGAGAAAACAACACCCATCATCTGTACGGTGCCAATCAACTGGGAATCACTGGCATCATTTGCTGAGCCTATGTCTGGGCAATTCCCTAAAATTAAAATAAAAACTCCCAACCGGTGAGGGAGAGGGTGCACTATTTTCTCAAGAGATGGTTATCACCAAGAAGCCGATTCTCTGCTTTCTCCCATTACGGGTCTTATTAAAGTACTCGATCTCAAAACGCGTACAGTTCCGTTAGAAATGCAAAGACAAATTATGCAAATGACCTAGCTCAAAGGCTGTTACTTTGGTAATACCACAGGTAGCATCTTCAACAGAGGCTAAAGCTTATAGAGCCAGAGGTAGAGACCCGGCGAGCTGTGTCTCACCCAGTGTGCAGACTCATTTCCAACATCTCCAGATGTGCCTGGTCACCGTCCCCTTCAATTTCACACTTGGGTTATACTTAGCCGTTTAAATCCCTCAAGGTAGTATTTGTGGCCACTTGCAAAGGAAATCAAGTCAAGTGAGGCAGCGTCACTGTGAGGGCAGTTCCCTGCTAAAGTATCTTTATGGAGTTAGCACTGGGCCAGGCAGATGGGTAAATCCTGGAGTACCCTTCTGTAGAACATCAGTCTAGCAAATGCTCTACCTCACAGCCTTGAGAACCCCACAGGCCACGCGGGTACCCGTGTGTTAAAAGAGCTAGCAGGTTCCTTAATGACAATTACTAAATTTCAGTCAAGTATGGGGACAGGCACCCGCAGAAATCCGAGCCAAGAGTACTGTGTGAGTTTGAGTCCAGTCTGAACTATATAGCAAGATCCACATTAAATTAAAAAAAAAAAATCACATTCTACTCTGTCTAGTACAATAGATCTTTCTATGCCTAACAGTCAAGCCTCCTAGACTCTTAAGAAGATGTCACTCAGCCGGGCGTTGGTGGTGCACGCCTTTAATCCCAGCACTTGGGAGGCAGAGGCAGGCGGATTTCTGAGTTCGAGGCCAGCCTGGTCTTCAGAGTGAGCTCCAGGACAGCCAGGACTACACAGAGAAACCCTGTCTCGAAAAACCAAATAAATAAATAAATAAATAAATAAATAAATAAATAAAGATGTCACTCAAAAATAGTAAGCCAATGGAAGTGCTGGCCCCGCCCGTCTACTGTAGGTGTGGTCATGCTTATTGCTGACTCTCCACAGTTGATGGCTTCTGGCAAGGTTGCAGGTAGAGAGAGACTCACCTTCCCTTGTAGGGCTGGACACTAGGGGTTTGTCCAGTGAGTACAGGGGCAACACAAGACTGACTACCTTGTTTTTGGTTTGTTTTTTTGTTTGTTTGTTTGTTTTTTGTTTTTTGTTTTTGGGTTTTTTTCGTTTGGTGGGGAAAGGGGAGCGGACGAGAGAGGAATGCGAGGTAAGTTTGGGAGGTGAGTGCCATGAGGGTGCACGGTGTGGGAGTCCCAAACAATGAAGAAAAAGGAAAAAGAAAGTCAGTTTTAAAAAAAAAAGATTGAAGAACCAAAACTTTAATTGATTTTCAAGTATTTCTATCCTGCCTCGGCATCTCCTAAGACAGCGGTTCTACCCTCCGGGGACCCCACGTTAGTCCAAGCAGGTCCCAACTGGAAGCTTTCGTGCTATGATAACAGTTTAAATCCCTTTTCAAGCTTACCGTTTCCCGGTCTAGGGGCTTTGTCACCTTCACCTCTCCTCTGACGGGGTCAATCGTGAACGGGCTTCCTTGGTTACCCTCTATGATGGAGTAGTGGATGTGGCTGTTTGAGGGGCCATCAGCATCGTCAGCCATAATCTAGGAAACATCACATGCTTTTAGGACACAGCTGAGGAAGGGACAGAGGAAGCAACAGCTGGATTTATTTACCGCAGTTACTTAGAAGCCACTAATTGGCTGAGCAAGGACCTTCTTGTTCTGCAGTGGTGAAGACTCACGCATCGTCTCGGGACAATGTGAGTGCTCCAGCACTGAGCCATGGCCTCTGGCTGAACAATTACAACGCTCTAAGACATTTAGAGCAGGGCCAGTTTAAGAATTAGAATGACACACGAGCTGTACAGGAAGGTACGCACTGTAATGACAGACTGCTCCAGAGCCGCGTCTTCCCCGACCACCGTGGTGTAGGTGTCTTGGCTGAACACGGGGCTGTTATCATTGATATCCGTGATGTTGATGTTCACGGTCGCCACGTCACTCAGCGAGGGCGTGCCTCCATCAGTGGCCTCCACAGTCAGGTAATATCCGTGGGAGCTTTCATAATCCAGGTTCTCAATGATAAATATGGCCCCTGTATACAGACAGAGACAGAATTATATCCAGCACGGGGTAGTTCCATTTCTTAGTACAGTGCTGACATCTCTAAACACACATAGTTCTCACTGCAGAAAATGACTTGTACATCTTCTGCTTTGATTCAGCAATTTAAAATTACGATTTTTTTTTTTTACCCACCCAATATCCCTGTGTATTTCCTTTATTGTCTTCATAGTCCTGGTGACATTACAACAACGCTATCTCTGCTTTAAAGGACTATAATGCTTTTAAAATGGCGGTGGTTCTCAGTCCCTCTTTGATGTGGTCCACTACAGACTTTAATATTTTTCCTTTTTTAAAATCAGTTCAGTGTCTTTGGGTTTCCTTCTTATTGTTATTATTGTCATGAATGTTCTTCTGGAAAGAAGTCTTTACAGTAACTCTCCACTTAGCCTTATTAAATATCCCCTCTGAGAATGGAACCCTGGGATCGTCCTTCTAATGCTAGCCACTGGGAGGTTGGGGCAGGAAGAGTATACATTTGAGACCTGTCTGGACAGCGCACCAAGATCTGGTTTCAATAAACAATGAAAGAAAAACAATAAAATCCTTTACTTATTTAACAATACTTGTAAGAACACTCGGCTCAACCCTAGTCTATCCTACTTGAAAGGACAATTGCGACAAAAGTCCCACAATTATATAAGACATTAAAAACACATTAAAAACCATTAGACACCTATTCTTCATCAGAAAGTCACACACCACACAGAACTAAGCACAGCCTGAAAGAGTTACATTTTACAATGTCCTGAGAGCGAGTAAGTATTTTTTAGACCACAGGCTAACACAACTACACCAGTATTATTCACGAAGCAGGCGTTAGTAAGGGTTGGTCCTTAGCACTGGCTCAGTGCAGTCCAATCTCCTTCCACTACTGTATGTAATGAGCCTAGTAAGGAAGTCAACTTGCAGAATTAACAGATGTCCAGATTAGGAACACCTGTCAGGAGGAAGCCACTCCACGTACCTTTGATATCAGGATTAAATAAGTAATTACACAAGGTGATTGCCACTAAGCATCCTGCCATGGCACACCTGGGACACGTTGCATCCTCACTAAATTGCGTGAGAGTCAATCGTTTTCCAAATTGGCTCGTAATATACAAAATGCTAGGAAATAGGTACTGTGCAGAATCAGAGGATGATGGCGGTTTCCAAGCTGCTCTCAATCCCAGAGAAGGGGAACCTGAGTTTTACCTCTTTAGAACACACACCGACCACCTTGCCTGAAGTGAAGTTATCAGGCAGCCCTCGGTAGGGAATCGGGGCTTCCTCGCTCACAGGGAGGGGTTACCTGTTTTAGAATCGATGCTGAATTTTCCATGTTCGTTCCCACTTATTATTGCGTAGGTGATTTCTGCATTTGCCTCGATGTCCCGGCTTGCTGCGTACACCTGGAGAACCTCAGTCCCGACAACGATGTCCTCAGACACAGTGGCGCCATATTCACGGTACTCAAACACAGGCGGGTTGTCGTTTATATCCAAAACAGACACAACCACCGTGCCGGTAGCTGTCAATTTCCTCGGCAATCCGTGGTCCACTGCTTTCAAGGTGAGGGTATACACTGCCTGTAGTTCCCTGTCCAAATGCTTTTCCAGGTGGATAATTCCAGATTGCTCGTTAATGGAGAACTGCCCGTCAGCAGAGTCAACCAGCGAGTAGGAAATCTTCCGATTTAATCCTGGCAAAACATGAAATCCTATCAGGTTTCGTGTTGAGGAATAAAAAAAAAAAAAAAAAAAAAAGGCAAGGCATCATTAAATGATGGAAATGCAAACAGATAACACTCAAAGGCCTATCACACATAGAGTCAAAAGCTATAGTTCAAATCATGACAGTAGCCAAGATGTTTCAATGTAATATCTTCATTAATTCGTTGAGAACTTCATATATGCAGAGACACTGATAATTCACCCCCACTTCTCCGAGCTCCTCCTAGGTCCACACCTGAGCATCTTCCGTCTTCAGATGATTAATTCTTTTTCTTTTTTTAAAAAAATAACTCACCAACTCCAGCATGTACTAGCCTTTACTCATAGGGATGACGTCATCCACCAAGACTGTGCACCCTGAAGAAAAATGTCTCTCCCTTCTACAGAAGCCATACACAGTCAACAGTTTCTCAGCTGGGAATAGGGGCCCTTGAGTCCCTAATCCCCGATACGCTGGAATCTATAAGACTTGCTAAAATGAAATCTATTTGTTACTTAACTTCCCTGACACAGAATTATTAAGTGTGACTTTTAAAAATATCTTCTATGTTAATGAGTCAAAAAGGTATTTTATTCTCTATTATCAGAATGTTTGAATGTATATACTTATTTTCTTTACAAATGTCCTTGAAAATTTATACGTTAGCAAGATAGAGCTAGCTTGTTATGTTCCTGTGATGCTATCGATTTATTCCCAAAACAGCACTTCAAGGGGCTGGGGATGAAACTGGCAAAACCTTAGCCAAGCCTATGAAAGTCACAGGTTCAAATCCCCAGCAGGGGTGTCTGGAGTGTCAGTTAACAGTGTCCACAACACCACCTTGGGGACACCACAGCCACACTACAGCAGGAAGTTTACTGCACGTGGCTGTCAAGACTTTAAACATTCATGAAAAATGGCTCAAGTTATCGTGACTACGACAACGCCAAGCTCCATCACGTTGCATGAGGAAAAGAGGTCAACCACACTCCAACAGGGCACGTTCCATCACGGAGCCCCAAAGCCTTCTGCACACCCCAAGGACAGAGCGTCTCCTTCCCTCAGGATACCTGCGTCTGCATCGGTGGCCTGCACTCTGGTCAGTGGAGTCCCAGGCTCTGTGTTCTCAAACACCGTGATGGTGTATGGCTCCGCGGTGAACTCGGGGGCGTTATCGTTCACATCTTCTACCGTGAGCACAACAGACGCCTCACAGGATCTGCCCCCTCCGTCCGTGGCCTTGACTACAAGATTATAAACTGCTTGCTCCTCGCGATCAAGGAGGGCTAGTGTTCTCAGTTCACCTGGAGACGAGCAGAAACAGGGCACTCAGGATGACGATCTGTCACTTTTTTTCTTCTACAATTAACAAAATCTGAACAACTCTCATTTTAGAGAAAAATAACATCAACAACTCCCTTATCAAGTTCAAAAGCTTAAAGATGAAGAAAATGTGGATCATTTTCATTATAGAAAATGCCAAATTACAAATTTAGGAAACACACTATCAAATTAAAGCAGAAACATTTAGATACACCCTGAGTATTTTTTTCAAAGAAAGCCGTATTAATTTCTCAATCTTAAAGCAGGTGATGACTATGGCTGCCTGGTTTTAATCTCTTCCCAACCTTTACATGTTAAGTGGCTGTTTAGTTTTCTAAGATGTCGTTTCCTCAGCATCAGACTAAAATGTGAAAGAGAAAAAAATGTAATTTCCAGTTTTGCACATGATCTCATGTCGCCCACATGTAGGAAATACACTATTAAATTAGCCCCAAACTCCATCCTTACCTGTGTCTGGATTCAGTTTAAACTTTTCTGCACCTGAACCAAATAAAGTGTAAGTGATCTCCGCGTTGGACCGGATGTCTGCGTCTGTGGCAGACACCTGCATAACCAGCTTCCCAGGAAGGGCGTCTTCAGGAATGGTGTCGGAATAGGAGGTCTACAAAGACACCAAGCAACGCTGTTAACAACAGAAGCATTCAGTGTCGGCGGTGACGACAAGGGGACGATGGGAAAGACATCAGCCCGTTCTGGCCACAGAAACCATGGGAAAGGACTGGAGCGCATACTCAAGGAGCTTTTAAAATGATTGTTCTTATAAAACAGATGTGGGAACAAGGAAGAGCCTTGAAACGGGTACCGGAACCACATCCGTGACTGACACGTAACCCACACGATACCAAATATGACATGCTGTGGAACAGTTTCAGACTTAATTCAAATTCTTATGAGAAAAGGTTGTGTAATAACCCGAATTTATGTAAAAATTAGAGGAAATATATAACTGTTACATTGAATTGACTTAATGTGAGGAGCAGGGATTGACTGTGTATGTACAACCCACGGCTCCTCACAGAGAATCGGATAACTGCAGTTACGAGTTAAACAGGCTTCATGGGATGGGGGCGGGGGAGAGACAGGGCTAGCTAAGGCTCAGGCATGTCTGTTACCACGCCATGTTTCCGCTTTCTTCACATCTGTCTGAATCCTCTCACAGTCAGACACTTGGTTCCAGATCCAATTACCACATTAGCCAAGCCGTAAATAGAGCACACGAGGGAAAGAGATTATGCTTCCATTACACTTACTTCCTAAAGTGAGCTTAATGTGGGGAAGATATAGTTTAGGGTTCACAAAACTGGGCATTTTGTAACAGTGATTATTTCAAGTGGTGATGTTCCCAATTATAGCACTACCTAAGGCAGAGTTGGTATACTTAAAAATTCTGAGTGGGGTAAGATTTAATATAGATACTATACATATATAAAATATATGTATATACAACAATATGTATAGCTATGCATATATTTTATGTAAGTATAATTTACATATATAAAATGTAATATATAAAAGAGATATGTAGCCCATCACCGTCCCAAATGCTCTCATTAAAAAATACAAATACATGTTAAGATTAACTGTTCCTATCTCAGAAGTGCTACTTCCGGCAACAATGAATTTTTTGTTTACTTCTCTGAGAACGTGTGGCAATTCTCCAACCTCAGCCAAACACACTGGGATGCCAGGTGTGCACAGCTCGGCCTGGATCCTTTCCCATGACTGATAACCTGCCTTCAGTCTTCACACGCTGAGGCCCTGCATTTCTATACACCCGGTCATAAACTACTAAGGCTCCGCCAGGCTCCGCCGCTGGGTGGCTTTTCATCACCCAGCCTGCTGCAGCACCATGGCCCCAGGTTCAGCTGAGCCCGGCCTAAGCAGAAGTCATTTCACTGACCTCACGGTTTCTCTGGTTGAACAACCAAAATGGTCCATTAACACGCGTGTGTGCTATGCAAGGGGAAGCTGCTGGCCAGACGTTTCCCCATTCCTGAAACAACTCTATCTTCAAATGAAGAGATGATTTCCACAGAAAGTTTCCAGTGTGTTTTAGGGTCAGACGCTGGGTGTAAGAGACCCCATATTTTACAATATTTTAGACCAAAGTTCTTGACCAACATAGCATGCCCACAAGTCCTGCTGACACTTTCTCAAGTCCTGCCCATGTGACTCGCCTGCATTTGATAAGCAACGGTAACACAAAACACGAGGGACTTATGACGCCTCAAAGGCTGTCCCGTGGAAAGGATAGGAGACACATCTATGACGTGCAATCCTAAAGGAAACACACCTACCTTCTCGCAAACTGGACTGTTGTCGTTGGCATCGAGAACTTTGACTTCAACTCTAGCTTTGGAAGAGAAGGTCCCATCTGTGGCCGTGACGGTCAGGAGGTAACTGTCCTTTTGTTCCCTGTCGAGAGGTTTCTTCACATACACCCTCCAGTCATTCTGCATATTTTCCACAGCAAACTGTCCCAACGCGTCCCCGCCTAGGAAGTTAAGGGAGGAAGGAGATTGCCAAAGCCGCTGGACTAGAAAGTGAATTAACCACAGGAAAAATAGACTATACAAAAAAAAATGCATTATGGTTTATAAGAGATTAAGACTATTTATGATTTAAATAGATACATACTCGCTTTTCTTTTGTTTTTGGTGCTGTGGTTTTGTATTCTAAGCTGGCCTCTAACTTACAGAATCCTCCTGCCTCAGCTCCTTTGAGTTGGGATTACAAGTGCGAGCTACACATATTACTACATATTAGCTTTAAAAAGAAAATAACAAAGCAGCAGCAGCAGCATGTCTATTCAAATGAGACTAAAGAATATCAAACTTAAAAAGCCATAATGTGGCTTGCAATGAATCTTTAGATCACTTTTGCAATACTAAGTATAAAGTCCAACAGACTAAATCTTAGGAGTCTTGACCAAATCAGCTTTAAGTCCTTTAAGCTCAGCTTACACGTTACTTCTATTAATTTTAGATAACTAAAAATCAACACCCCAAATCCATACATCCACACCTCACATAGGACCTACAATACGGATCCATCTCATCCTGAATGGTTGGCCCTGAGCATGTTACCTGTTATGAAGTATGACACTTGTCTGTTAATCTCTTCCGAGTCGGCGTCAGTGGTGCTTAAGATGGCGATCACGCCACCCGGAGGGTCGTCCTCACTCACTGTGCCTTTGTAAATCTCGGCCGTGAATCGCGGCGGGCTGTCGTTGACATCGGTGACGGTGACATGCACAATGGCAGTGGAAGACAGCTGCACCTTTTCACCGTGATCCGACGCAACCACTCTGATCTGGTAACTGGCTCTCTCTTCGTGGTCAAGCTCCTTGAGGGTTGTAATCCAGCCTGTTTCCATGTTAATGGCGAAGGAGTCGATGACGTCTGCGTCCTGGGATTGATCTAGGCTGTACATGACTTGGCCGTTGGCTCCCGAGTCTAGGTCAGACGCTCTGACCTGGATCACTCTACTTCCCTCCGGCAGGTTTTCAACAATGAATGCCTCATACGGACTGGACTCCAAAACTGGGCTGTTATCATTCGCATCTTTCACCTGGATACTGACATCTATAGACGCCACCACCTCCGAGTCGTCAAGAGTGCATCTGGCCAGGACGGAGAACTGATACCACTTAGTGGTCTCATGGTCAAGGCTCTTCTCCAGCTTCAGCCTCCCACTCTGCCTGTCAATCACAAAGAACTCATCTCTATTACTCTCGGGAGTATTGCCTTTGACGAGGGTGTAGAGAACCGTCCCGCCATGTTCTACCCGGATGAGGTCAATTTCTGTGCCGATGGGCATGTCTTCTGAGATGGCGTAGGTATAAAAGGGCTCTGAGAACCTAGGAAGCTGCACCTCTGGTGGAAGTATTTTAATATAGACAGGAACGACCGATTCTCTGGGCGGAGACCCGCTATCCACGGCCCTAACGAAGAAAGTGAAGAACTCATTCTCTAAACCTATCAAACTTTCCTTTGTAGTAATGAGGCCGGTCAGCTTGTTGATTTCCAAGTTCTCCTCGACACTTTCGGAATCCGCCTCGATGGTGTAGGTGATGTCTGCATTTGACCCCTCGTCGGCGTCACTTGCGAAGACCTTGACGACCGATGTCCCTTTGGCGGCGCTGGACCCGATGTTCACCTCATACTTGGTTGAGCGAAACTGAGGGGCGTTGTCATTGTCGTCTGTGAGGATGACATTGACGGTGCAGAAGGCCACTTTGCCCCCAGCGTCCTTCGCCATCAAACGGATTGGGATTACTTTTTCTGCGGGAGTCTCTCGATCGAGTTTCTCCAGAGTGAAAATGTGCCCTCTGTCGTTCACATAAAACCTGTCTTTGGCAAAGTCATTGACAATGTGGTAAGTTACGTGGCCGTAAATGCCGGAATCTCTGTCAGTTGCTCTCACTTGGACCACCAGGGTGTGCAAGGGGGCGTTTTCAGCTAGCTCCACTTCGTACTCATTCTGGTGAAAAACAGGACTGTGCAAATTCCCTCCCATCACAGTTACGTTGACCTGAGCGGAGCTTCGAAAAACCCCATCAGACACCGAAACGTTGAGGTTGTAGAAAGGCTTCAGGGCATGGCGGCGGAGGTTGGAGAGGGTGATGATTCCCGTTTCACGGTCAATCACAAAGCTTTTATGATCATTGCTGGACAGAATGGAGTATTCTAACTTGTCTAGGTCTGAGCTATCCGCGTCGCATGCTTTCACACACGTCACGAAATGTCCGTGAGCGGCGTGCTCGCTGATTCTGGCTTCATAAACCTGTTGTTCAAACAGAGGCGGGTTGTCATTGAGGTCAGTGACATCCACAGTGACGATGACATCGCTGCTCAGAGGGGGCATTCCTCCATCCACGGCCCTTACAGAAATCCTGTGCTGCCGGAACTGTTCGTAATCCAAAGCTCCCACCAGTGAAATGAGCCCAGTGTTACTATCGATGTGAAAGGGATCGTGACTTTCGCTGTGATTTCCAATCAGATGGTAGGAAATTCCTCTGTTTGGTTCCGAGTCAGAATCTGTGGCTCTCACTTGAAGGACAGGTGTCCCGATTACAGCTGCTTCAGACAGGGTTGTGGAGTAAGACTGCTGCACAAACACCGGAGGGTTGTCGTTGATGTCTTCCACTACGATGTCAACAAACACTTCAGCGTGAGCGCCTGTCAGGGAGTCGGTTGCCCGTATGCTTAGCTTATAGGCTGGGTGGGACTCAAAATCCAGAGGTGCTATGACGTTTATCACCCCAGTGTTAAAGTTAATAGTAAACTGACTGAAGGGGTCTCCGTCCGTGAGACTGTAGAACACTTTCAAGCCTTCTGGGCTGTTGGCTTGGACGTGGACCACCGGGCTGTGTATCTGGATGTTCTCTGGAATCTCTGCACTATAGAAAGCCTTTTCAAACACGGGCATGGCTTTGTTCACGACAGTAATGGGCACCAGAACTTCTGCAGAGAAAGCTGGACTTCCCCCATCCTTGGCGACCACCGTGACAAGGTATTCTTTATTTAAGGTGTCCTGCTCAAACGGCTTCTTCAGGGAAATGTCACCAGAGGGTCCAATCTGAAAGTGGTCATGATGCTCCTTGAGGTAGTAGTGTACGTCGCCATTTCGGCCGCTGTCTCTGTCAATGGCCGTGACGTAACGAATGACGTGGCCCACCTCGGCGTCCACCTTCACCACAGCATAGTAGGGAAGGTTAACAAACACGGGCGCGTTATCATTCTGGTCCTCGATGGTGACTTTCACCACGACGTGGGCCACCGCCGACGGCTCGCGTTCCTTAGTCACCTCCACCACCACATCAAATGTCTCCCGTTGCTCACGGTCAAATGGTATCCCAGTGGTGGATAACACGCCCGACGTGTGGCTGATTTTAAATCTGCGGTCTGGGTTGAGGATCCGGTAAAACAAAGGCTCATTGATTGGGTTCCCTATGGCAGTGATGACAGCTAACGTTTTGGCTTCTGTGGAGTTCTCTTTCACAGCCGCAGAGTAGGCATCTTGGGTAAACTTGAGTGGGCTCTCTCTGCTTTCCTTCACGTTGATCTTCACGGAGGCCATGCTCGTGAACCTGCCGTCGGAGGCGCGGACGGCCAGCTCATAGCGGCTCCGTAGCTGAGTCGTGTTTTGTATTGCTATGGTCCCAGTCTTGTAGTCGATTGAGAACTTCTGCCCAATGTTACCTTCGGTGATGGAGTAGATCACCTGGGAGAATGCCCTGGAGTCGGCATCCGTGGCGTTCACTGTGATGACGTTTACGCCTTTGTATGTTGGCAACAGAAGAGATGCTTCGTACAGGGACTTAGAGAAGACAGGGGGGCAGTCGTTGATGTCGATCACATGCACTGTCACGTTAGCTGCAAACTCAGCAAACAGACGAGGGGTCCCCAGGTCATGCACTTGGACGGTAAAGTGAAAAACGCATGTCTCTTCATAGTCCAGACTCAGCACCGTACGGATGGCACCGGTGGTGGGATCGATAGCAAAATAGTTGTGCACCGACGGTTCGACGATCTGATAGACAAGCAGAGCGTTGGATTCCCTGTCAGCGTCGGTGGCTCGAACCACCAGCGGGACATTCCTGTCTGTCAGCACCACGCTGTTGACTGAGGCTGACTCGCTGATGAATCCTGAATATTCCGCCCGTGTGAAAACGGGTGGGTTGTCATTCTCGTCCTGTACATGCACCACCACCGTTGTGTTGGTGGACAAACCGGCCATGTTGGTCCCTTGTACTGTCAGTGTATAAGTGGGCAATGTCTCAAAGTCCAGGGCTCTCTGCGTGACGATGCTTCCGGAATGTGGGTTGATGCTGAATGCCTCGCCCGTGTTTCCATCTCTTATCTCATACATCACTGATGACTGGCTGTGAGCAGAGACCATCCCAACAAAACTCCCAACCCTGACGGCTTCGCTGATCTCCGCGGAGTACTCTTTGGATGTGAACTTCGGCGAGGCGTTGTCGGCGATGGTGACAGTGATACGCACGGAGGTCATTTCACTCATTGGTGGATCGCCTTTGTCTGTGGCTTTTACCATCAAATCATAGTCCACTTGGTGACTTCGATCCAACTCTCTGGCAGTTTTTATAGAGCCCAAGATGGGGTCAATTGTAAAAGAATTTCCAATGTTTCCTGGAAGGGCAAGAAAAGTAAGAGAGAGAAACCTGTTAGAGAGAAAGCCAAGGACAACAGAAATAGCAGAGAAACAGATATTTAAAGCTTACGTCCTGAACTGAAATAGAAAGAAAGGGGATATCAACAATTGAATGAAACATTCAATTTATTTCATCTTTTACCCATTTAAGCTGTTCAGAATTTTGGCTGTCAAATAGGAAAAGCAAGAAACAGGGAAAAAAAAATATTGTTTTGTACCTAATGCCAAAATTCTCTCTCTGCTCTACTGAAAAACGTGTTGTAGAAACACATGGTTCTCCTCTCAATAAGGCAATTCAGTTAAGGATTTTTCCAACAGAATCTGCAGGATGCATCAATTTATCAGCACCTACCACGTACGAGGCAAAGTCTTAATTCACTACGAAATTTTACACTGGGCTTTCAGAGGGTTTCGGGTTGTAACAAGCTAGGGAACTGGAAAAACCATTTCCTGTAGCCCAGCGCCCTTCAAGAGTTCTGAAGAAGTCCACAATCTTCCCTTCTCAACCTTCCCCGAGTTGACTTTATCATATAGTCAGTGACTCTCGAGGAGGAGGAGGAGGAGGAGGAGGAGGAGGAGGAGGAGGAGGGATTTTGCTTCCAGGCAGACATCTGGCAGAGCTTGGCCGTGAGCACTTGATGGGAGGAAGCCCCGCTTGCACGGAGATGACAGCAGCCAAGAGACAAAAACAGCTTACGCGGGCGGCGCACACACCGGCCTCCGCAACAGGGAGCTGTTTGCTTCAAAACATCAACAGCGCGCTAATGCAGCTGAGAAGCAGAGCGCCAGGACAGATGGCCGCGCTGGCATTTCCCCGGGCCTTCTCAGGCTCTCCTATGCAGATCCAGCATTCCCTCAGCTCCTCGAAACCCCACAGGGTTGGGAGTTCTTAAGAGACCAGTAGTTCTCTACAAGTTCTGGTTGGAACAAGGGCACTGGGGGTGTCTCTGGGGGGGGGTCTACCCCTCTGTGGATCCTTGCCATCTCTTTTCATAAATAAGCATCCCGGAACTGAATCCATTCCTCCCAAATGAGCACTCGGAGGCCCAGCTCGGGTGGTCACTTGCCACTGAAGTTTCCCCACACCCTTCCTGGGTTTACCACCAGCACACTACTTAGTGTCATCTGTCAACCGGAGGATTAACAAGCACCTCCTTCTCCCCATTAAGAGTAAGCACTTCCTCTACAACACTCATTTCCTTCATTAAATAAATTTCCCAAAAATCCATGACATTTTTTTTTCCCCGAGGCCAGACATACATAGTCTGGTTTTCATTAGGTTGGCCTGGCTCTGTGTCCAAGCCCCAAGGCAGTGCCTCGGTTTGAAACAGGGAGGAAGCCTGGACTTCTCCAGACCCTGAAGGTCTGGGCTGAACCTTGGCCCAGGCCTCTGCCAGGCTGCTCAGACAATGATTTCCGGCCTGTCTGTATTTGGGAGCATCGCGATTCGAGGTTGTCCCTGTGCTCAGGCAACCACCAAACCTCAGAGATCCGTCTCTTCGTCTACCTGTGCCTTACTCTCGTCTTCCAAACCTGCCCGGCCTGACAGGCGCCACCTGCTCACCTTTCTGACAAGTGGCTCTATCTCCCCCAAGCCCCCACCCCCAGCTCTCTTAGGCCTGTTCCGGGAAACAGCCCATTTGGCAACAGTCATATCCATTCGTCCACACGTTTGTCTTATTTTTCACAGTGAAATCTTATTTGCCAGTAAAAGTTCATACATGCTAGGCCTGGAAGGAAGAAATGCATCAGCATGTTTAGCGTTGCAAGACAGAGTAGAGAGGCACGGCAGTGTTCTCAGCCCCTCCTAACGTAGCCTTCCTTCCCTGGCAAGTCTCAGAATCTCTCCAGTCAGCCATTTACTCTTTCATTCTTTTTACCTGAATGCCCCTGCCTGAAGATCCACCCTTATACTTCCCCATCCCGTGTGGCTACTGTAATTCTTTCCTACATTTCCTCATTAGTGTCCTCTTCCCTCCTATTTATTTATTTTGGGTTTCTCTCTTGTTTTTGTACAGCTCAGGCTCAACGAGAAATCACTATGTATCTCAGGCTAGACTCCTACCCATAATCCTCCTGCCTCGGCCTCCCAAAGGCCGTGCTTTTAAAGGCATATGCCACCACACCCAGCTCCCGAATCCTCTATATAGTATGTATAACATACTTATATAGTATGTATGTTATAGTATGCATAGTATGTATAACATTCTTACTATTTATCTACTAAGTTCAAAATATCATCATCTGGGGTATCCCAGGGTTGGATTAACAGGTCCCTGAGCCTGCTGCTGACATAGAAATGGTATCACAGGAGGCCATTTAGTGATTTGGTATTTGGTTCTCACACGGGTGTGTATCGGGCACAAAGCTTCAGACGTACAGAAGGCAGCGCAGGCCACCGACTGCTGGGAGTGAGCTTCTGGTAACAGGTGCATTTTTCCAAGCCCTGAAATAACAGGTTTGCTCCCTGTGCATGGAAATAAGGTCATGGGCGAACTTGGTACGAGGATGGGGTTGACACATTTCTGCTTGCTGAAATGGTACAACTTTAAATTATCGTCTGCATTTCAACGGGGACATTTATGTCGCCCTTCGGCCATGACTATTTACTATACAGCACAAAAGAGAAACATGTAGGGGAAACCCGTCTCTTCCTATGTTTCACATATGGCCTGTGTTCAGTAAGGACTTGCTGACAGGGTGGAAACCCCTCCCAAGTTTCAATGGCAATTATACTGTAAAGCTGAGGAACAAAACCAATTCTAATCAATAGATTCACCAAGTGTTATATATCTCCAGGGCTGACAACAGTAGAAAAGCAATGCTGGAATCAACTTCTCAGACAAGCCACCACCACCCAGAGTACGGCGCTTAGGTGTCTCTGGTGCGTAATTCACTTACTACTGGAAATACCTTTTCATTAAATTACTTTCTCTGAAGACTCCAATCCAGACTAAACCCATTGCTCAATACATTTCTACTAATTAAACATGCAGCATTACAGGTAAAATTAATAACCATTCTCTTGAACTTTATTAAATGCAATCAGATACAAGGTAGAAAGAGCTAATTATGAATAAATGGACATTTTACAGTTCACTGTGTTCCGATGGGTGGGTGTACACACACACACACACACACACACACACACACACAAATATTTTACAGTTCACTGTATTCCAATGGGTATATGTTTACATATACACACCCAGATGAACATCTTATAGTTCACTGTATTTTAATGGGTGTACACACACACACACACACACACACGCACACGCACACGCACACGCACACGCACACGCACACGCACACACACACACACACAAATGCTTCTGAACTCGCACAGTAGTGGCTTCCTATAAAAGCACTTTTTTTTAGCACATTGCATTATGAAAGCTGTGTCTTAGAGCCTTATTCCACATGGGAACAGTGCAACGGTGCTTACTCTTCTATTCTTTGGGGAGAGACAGAGTTCCATTCTCAGAATACCGAATTACTAATCCCATCAGTCATGACAAACACTCACGGAATGCACATGCCTTCACTCAGACACCAACAATCATATTTTAACCACCCAGTTGTTGAAAATTATGTGAAAGCTAACGGAAAGTTGACCATTTTCGCCTACATAAACCCAGTCAGTCTGTCTATGACAAAGTCTCTTCATTGAAATGCTCGGGCATGCACGAATGGAATGCACTGTTTTTCTAACTGCCGAATTTCTCAAGCAGTGGGGGAAAAAAATTCTTTACCGCTATCCAAGGCACTAACCTTGCAGCAGTGCATGGTAACACTCTAATCACAGGCAGTATATAAAATCTGATTTGTAAATAACAAAGTCAACCTTTTTTTAAAAGAGAAACAAATGAGTTTCCCAACACGTAAAGAAATAAGAAGTTTAATCAGCAAAAGGAAGCAAACCGGCAAGTATTTTTGTCAAAATTGCTCCCTATATACTCAGATTTAGAGTCTGAGATCTATAACCTGTAATCTATGCATGCAGTGCGTAAAAGAGACCACATACAAGTAAGTAGAGCTCTGGGCTTAAAGAAAAACAGTAGAATACTCTAAAACCATTTCATAAAATGAAGCATGAACCTGGTTCTATTTCTTCTACTAACAACTACGGTTAAGGATGGTGGGAAACTGAAGCCTTTTCCAGACTCAACACTTAGCATTTAGCAGGGTCAGGAAAGGCCCAGTGCAAAGGCCTTCCTAACGGTGTGAGCATGCGCTCCACAGAGAACCATTCCCAATGCATCCACAAGAGGCCGGTGAGCAGCCCTACCTCCTGACTATGGTGTGAAGACCGCTTATTCAGCACTGTGTGTGAATAGAGCTGCCTTAGTCTACGGGAGAGTCAACAGCAGCCGAGGAAGAGCAAGACCTGCCATGCCAGCGGGGCTCTTTCCTGGTTTTATTCTGGAACTCCTTGGATCTGGCTCGGTTGACCTTCGTGGCTTGAGCGACCACTGTGCTACCACTAGCCAATGCCGCAGACCCCTCCCCAGAAGCAACAGCCCTGTGGCCTGTTTCAACAGCTGGATTCTATGCACGACACTTTACTGTTAAGAGGAATGCGGGACTAGCTTGTGTGGCATGGGAAGCAGGGTGCCCCCTCTGTCTCTGAGAACTGAGCCAACACAGGAAGACATCACTGTCTCCTGGCATCTCTTACTCTGAGCCAGAGAAAACACTCTCATTAAAATGTTGAATTACTAAGCCAGAACTTTTCCTGACTAGTTTAAGAGCCTAGAATGACTCCAAAAAAATACTGTATTAGAAGAATAAAGTTCCCCCACCCCCGTAGGATTTATCAGTCTTAATTTATGTTAATACTGGTAATCCCCAGAATTCTCGACACTCAAGCTTATTAGGACTTTATCTTTGCTCGTTGGCAAGAGTTGTCGTTTTCTTTTTCTAAATTCCTTTTGCCTTCTACACTAAACAGTAGCTAAAAAAGATTTAATCCATTTTCGCAGTGCTATGTGGAAATGTGCTTCGACACCTAGAAGTCATTTTAGAAGACGCAAGATACACTTTCCAAGCGCGGACGCGGGCCTCCGTGGCTCCCGAACTCACCGGACTCGATCGAGTAGAGCACTTCTGCGTTCCTTCCTTTGTCTCTGTCCAGGGCTGTGACCTGCAGCACAACGGAGCCCACAGCGGCCGACTCATAAACCCGCCCTTCATAGGACGGGCTGGTGAACCACGGCGCGTGGTCATTCATGTCGGTGACATTGACAAGGATCCTGGCAAAGTTGCGTTTCACGGGGACATCCTGGTCCCGGACCTTGGAGGGGGGGGGAGAAAATCAACATGTTGTTTATTGGAGTTCTTCTTTCTTGTGGATTAAAATGAATGAATGAATGAATGAATGGATGGATGAATAAAATCACTATGCCTTTCCATCACAGGAAACCTGTCGGTCCAAAGCGAGACGCCAGGGTAAAGGGTGGCGTACGCACCATGACTGTGAGAACGTGCTGGTGAATGGATTCGTGGTCCAGCTTCTCAGCCGTGTAAAGAGCGCCTGTGGCGGGATCGAGGCGGAATTTCTTGAGGCTCGCCGGATCGATGCTGCTCTGCAGAGTGTAGATCAGCTTGTTCTTCTCATCCCTGTCCACCGCGCTGATCTGCAGAATCTCGGTGTCTGGCTCCGTGTCCTCAGGGACAGCAACTTCGTACTTGGATGTGGAAAACTGGGGGCGGTGGTCATTGGTATCTATGACTTTGATCAGTACCTGGAAGGAGTGACGAAGGCACTCGAGTAAAGACACGTTTGGAATTATGCTTTAATGCTTAAAAATACACACATATTGAAAGATGCCATGGAGCCAAACTAAATATGGACACGAGAAATAAAAGCAACAAAAGTCTAGAATTGAAGAGAGTGTCTACAGCTTATCTTCAGCATACTATTTACTTAATATTTAACAATAACTATGGAGATAGAATTCTGACTGCAGTTGACAACTGCTTGTGAAATACAGGCTTATTTCTCATAAACCTACATGAGACCTTCATGAGACCTTTGGAGATGACTTGTGGCAAGGTATTGACATTTACCCTGCTGGGATTACAGTGTATCCATTTCCTACATCAGAGTTACACCAGTGAGAGTGGTTGCAACACTATCCAACTTCTCATTCTAATCTCCAAGATCCTAAGTTCCTAATAAGTTATTAATACAAAGCAACAATTAGAAATGGCTGAAGACGCAATCCAGTGACCAGGCATTTTCTAGCACGCGTGAGCTGGGGATTAGAAACCCCGAGAGGCTCCTAAGGACGTGGGGTTGTAAGCTATATTTCTGTGACTTCAAACCCTTTATAAGCAGTGACTATTTCTTTCCTAACAGTAATTAAGAAGGTTGAAAAGAAACACTCCTGTAAATATGGTGGCAGAGGACAGCTTTAGAGCAAAAAGACAAGAAGTCAAAAACCTTACTCATAATTGGACACGAGGCATATTTACCTTGACAGATGATTAATTTTTGGAATGACGTGACATAGGTGGATAAGGCATAGTGAAAATCAGCACCAGTCATAAAATACGGTTTATAGTTTATGGGCAAGAAAGCTGAGCTCCACTGGGTTCTACAGAACACACGGATTTGTTAATTTAGGAGGAACAAGGGGCCAAAGTTTTAGCAATGCCAGGTAACTGTAGACCTCACCACTCTAGCCACACGAAGACAGATTTTTCATGAGACTGCACCAGTGTCCCCAAAGAGCACCAAAGCATCAAAGGATGCATTTTCACACTCAGTCTATGTGAATACTAAACTAGCTCAACCAAACCACAAAAAAAAAAAAAAAAAAAAAAAAAAAAAAGATTGTATGTAAACGTAAACGGTATGTTTCCATTTGGAACTACCAATGACTCACTTTTTAAGATTAAAGAGGACCCAGGAGGCACAGCTGTAAAAGGAAGCTCTTTTATAAATCCAATCACAGTCTGTTTACAAATTTAAAACTTAAGTTGACCACGGTGGGAACTAGGCAGGAGTTTGATGCTTTTCCAGCAGATTCGGTTAACCACTGCTAAACGAAGGCTGAAAAGAACTAGCAACCCACTTTGACAAGGTGACTCGTGAGACTCGTGCCTACTGAGCACTGGCTCAGAGCTCTCCCACAAGGTCCGAGGGTAAAAAGCTAATGTAACTGTCCCCATTACACTTTCCATCTCCCTGAGGGATATCCTATGTCTACAGAGCCGGAGATCTGCTAGCACGCCTTAAGATGGGCCCTTTTAAAGTCCAGAGGCTGGCTGGGACCTTCCAAAGTAAGGAGCACTGGGAAGGGAATGGTCAGCCAGGAAGGTCAAAGTCGAGGACACAGACCTATCTTTAGAGCCTGGAAAGACTTGGACGGGAAAGAACAAAAGATCAGGACGAATGTGGATGGATCCGTGCAGCCTTAACTCCCGAGCTAAGGATGGAGAGTTAGCTACCCTGTCCACCTCATAGCTCTGCCCCAGAGGAAACACCTCACTCCCTCGTCTCTGTCAAGTGGACCATTTCTGTGGCAGGTAGGGGTTTCAGGGACCAGAGACAGGGAAGAGTGTGCAGTTGCAGCCGTGTGAGGTCAGGAGCTGGCACAGTGACGCTGTCTGACGTCTGTGTCTCCTGAGCACGTCCGTCCTAGGGGCAGCACGAAGAGCAAGAAGCCCCCCGGGCCATCCCCTTTGACCCTGCTAAGAACTGGGAAGCTGGCTGGCAGTGCGCTCACTTTCCCGATGTGGCAGTGGAAGCAGAGGGAGTGTGATCTCTGTCCCTGCACAGGAGGAAGGGGTGGAGTCGATGGAGACGAGCCTCAACCCAGATGGCCTGCTCAGAAAGTAATGATCACGACATTCTGGAGAAAGACCAAGAAAAAGCTGCTCCGTCCCCACCCCCACCCTGTCTAAGAAAGAAAGAAAGAAAGAAAGAAAGAAGGAAGGAAGGAAGGAAGGAAGGAAGGAAGGAAGGAAGGAAGGAAGGAAGGAAGGAAGGAAAGCAAGCAGCTGGATTTTTAAGTTATCTGGAGAGGCAAAGAGGAGAAAGAAAAAGGACCCAACATCGCCCCGATGGGGAGGATCACCCGAGCCCTCGTATACCCAGCACCTGCGCCACCGACACATCTGCATCGCCCAGAGCTCCAGGCCTTATCAGCACAGTGCAGGTGCCCCAGAGTCTCTTCACAGGACACACCTACTCCACTCCAGATCTCTATCTCCCGGTGCACAGTCCCAGACAGAAACCTAAACCTAATTACTGCCTGTTCCCTTTGTCCCCGCCACCCCAGGTCAGCCTGGGCTCTGTCATAGCTCGGCTCTGTTCCCACAACCTCCCCGTGCCAGCGATCCCTTGGGATACTGTCGGGACTCTCTGAGAGGGCTTCAGAGTTAAGTCACGGGACTATTAACACTGCCCTGGAATTTGAAATAAAGGGACACGAATGAATCTCCTGCGTTTCAGAGGAATTTCAGTAATGTATATCAAACCCTCATACCAGGAGCCCAACCGTGCTAAATAAAAGTGCGGTTTGGGGGAAAGGAAGGGGCGCATTGCTAATTATGTCCTACTGAGGCAATGTCACCATGTGAGGACGTGGCTGTGGCAGTGAGGACGTGGCTGTGGCTGTGGCAGTGAGGAAGGCTGTCGCGGAGGCCCGTCTACACGCTCTCCCAGATTCCTCCGATCACATTTCCAGTCCTGTGGAGTTGACTGCGCACAGGGATGGCGTGAATCTCTCGAAGAATGACTGTTAAAGCTTACTGCAATTTTTTTATTTTTTTATTTTAATCCTCACTTTTGTTCTCTATAGTTTAACATCAGGGGCTCATTTTCTAAATGGGAAAATGGATTTCTGCTGCTTGTCACTTCAACAAGAACAACACCCCCCAAGTCAGAAATGTCAAAATGGTACAGCGTCCTCCTCACAGCCTCCTCCTCAGAGCCTCCTCCTCAGAGCCTCCTCCACAGAGCCTCCTCCACAGAGCTTCCTCCACAGAGCCTCCTCCTCAGAGCCTCTTCCACACAGCCTCCTCCACACAGCCTCCTCCTCAGAGCCTCCTCCACACAGCCTCCTCCTCAGAGCCTCCTCCTCAGAGCCTCCTCCACACAGCCTCCTCCTCAGAGCCTCCTCCACAGAGCCTCCTCCTCAGAGCCTCCTCCATAGAACCTCCTCCAAACAGTCTCCTCCACACAGCCTCCTCCACACAGCCTCCTCCACACAGCCTCCTCCACACAGCCTCCTCCACACAGCCTCCTCCTCAAAGCCTCCTCCACACAGACTCCTCCTCAGAACCTCCTCCACACAGCCTCCTCCTCAGAGCCTCCTCCAGACAGCCTCCTCCTCAGAGCCTCCTCCACAGAACATCCTCTACATGGCACCTCAAACCGACCCCAAAGCACACGCCACAGTGGGCAAAAACACACATGCAAATCACAAGTGTTTGGAGAAAGGACTAAAACATTTTTAAAGCTACCCTTAAGTTACCTAGTCACCAATTAACTGAACTTACATCCCAGGTGGTGATTTTTAAACAGTAATGTAACTATCAGAGGAGATGACCTGTCTCATTTAAGATTTCAGAGGGCATCAGCTAAAGACATGAAAACTAGCATTCAAAGCATCTCGGTCTCTAAGCTTTGGCTTTCTTGGGGATATTTAAGTGACACAAGCCTTTGGATCTGCCATCCTAATCTCAGGACCGAGAGAGCCAGACTCGGGTCTGCTACCACTTATTGCTTCCAAGGAAACCTGTGACGACGTAACACAATTATTCAACAAGCTCTTGTGAATGAGTAAATGAATGAATGAATGAATGAAGGCTTCCACCTAAAATCCACAATTACTAGTCACCTAGGAACATCATTTTGGACAGCCAGTACTAAGAACCAAAGAGAATTCATTTGAAGCCGAGAATTCCATTTATTTATAGGGTTCTAACATTTAAGTTTGAAAACCGAAAATCTGGCCAGCTATTGATTCTCAGAGAGCAACAAATAACCACGTACGGGGAATTGTTGCCGCAGCTTCCATGAGCTTGGGTTTATCTGATAAAATAGGTGGGGGAAAGAAGGGAAGGGGCGAGATCATGGCGGCAACAGGATGTGCATGAATAATTATCTGTCCCTAAATAAGTACTCGTGTGGTGTGCACATCAGCACACAGCCGCCCATGCTGTGAGCACATCCTGCTGTGAGGGCATTGTCTCTGGCCCTGACAGACGCGGCGTCGTCACTGGTGTTCCCTTACCTGGGTGAGGATCGTGGTGGTCCCATCTGTCGCCTCCACTGTGAGGTTGTAGTTGGATTTCTGTTCCGCATCAAGGGGCTTGGCGACAATGATGGTGCCGGTGCCCTTGTCCACATCGAAGTGGCTGTCGTAGTTGCCACCTAGTTGAAATGAGGACAAACAGAAGCGCTGGAGCAGATCACGCAGTAAAGATCCGTCGTGTGTTTTATGGCTTTCTGATACTTAATGGCCGGGGAAAACAGACTTTTAATATAATAATCAAAGTGACTTCAAGGAACTGTGGTTTCAAAACGCAAGGAAAGGAAGAACGGGCAGTTCTTTAGGGCGCGTTAGAGAAAAACTGGACCTTAGCGTGAGGGAGGCCCAGGACTAAGATGGCAGCTCCTCGCGCAAAGAGCCCCGCTGACAGAACCTGTCAGTCACTTTCCGGCCATTATGAAAATGTGTACATTGTTATGAAAACCTCACTGACCATACAGTTTTCATTACTGAAAAACAATTATACTCTTTTGAATATACTACACTAGGAATGTCTATGAGAAACACATGCTAATTCTGAAAGAAAGTTACAGCTAACTTGAATCAGACCTACTACAAAGTCCTTAAAACTACTTTCAGAAGCAAGTTCCTGTCTACTAATACTATCCCGATACACCCCGCCCCCCACCCCCAATTATCTTCTAAACAAAACTCTCTTCAAACCCATGGAACTGGAGATACATTATGAAAAGAAATGGAATGAGGATAAGGCTTACTGTCACACTGAAATCCTAAGGCTAAATCAAAAACAACACACACACATACATACACACACACACACATCATCATCATTATCACCATCATCATCAACAACCAATGAATGAACGAATCAATCAATCAATCAAACCAGAAACTACTGATGCAGGGATAAGTTAAAATAAAAATGAATATGTTTGTGACTGAGATGGGTAGCCATGCATTCACGATGAAAAGAACATGGTGGGTAGGAGGCGGGTGGGGAAAGTCTCTGGAACCAAAATCCATGCTTTGAATTTCTGATCTCATAATCACGTGGCAAATTATGCGATCTCAGCAGATACCTTCTGCTGTACAGTTCGGGTCGCAAGTCAGCTGAAAGATGTAAAACGCTTCTCTAGCAAGTGCGTCTCCTGGCACAGCCAAAGGAAGCAAGCCAGCGTGGAAAGCAAGCACAGAAGAAGAACAGTCAATCAAACCGGCTCGAACAGTGAGGGAGGAAAACAAAGTCTGCTACGGCACAAACGGAAGACGGCTAATCTGGAAATGTGAGAGAAGGGAAGGCCAACACCGTGGTTATGGTTAGCTATGGCCCTGGTCGTTTCCCCTTCAAGAGCAGCAGTGATGGCGGCTTCAGAGATAACCATTTCATGTCCTGGGAGGCAAGGCGGCTTAAGAGGCGGAAGGAAGTGCTAAGTTCTAACTGGGGATGGTGGCTGCAAACACACTTTTGATTCGTTAAGTATTCCTTGTGATTAAAGTGTTGTGGAGGGAAAAAAAAAAAAAAGCTAAGGCTAGTCCCTATAGGCCATGCTTATGATCCCGGCTCACTCAGGAGGCTGAGGCAGGAGTGTTGATAAGTTTGAAGCCACCCTGAGCAACGGAATATAATCCTGTCTCGACATTAGAAACTAAAAACAAGGCCGGGTGTGTGGGGTGGCAGCGGAGAGCTTGCGTGTCTAAGAGTAGGGGGAGAGGTGACCGGGTGAGCTTTAGAGCTGTATTACCGTCTTTTAGAAAGTTAACCATTAAATAACAAAAATGCTGACTTAAGCATGTGTATCTTAGAGGAGGCTCCCTGAAAAGTGAGGTAAATGACACAAAAGAAGCTATAGTCGACAGTATAATTTCATATAATCACAAATAATAGCATGCCTCTGTGTGTGTGTGTGTGTGTGTGTGTGAGAGAGAGAGAGAGAGAGAGAGAGAGAGATCCAAAACATTTGAGTTCCTCAAACTACCCGTGTAAGTCCAAAAAGTGTTAATTGACTGGATGGCTATTTTATGTTTAGCCCTTTAAAATGTTTATGTGTATGGATGTTTTTCCATTGTGTGTTAATCTGCAGACTTATCCATCCCACAGGCATGCAGTGACCATGGAGGCCAGAAGGGGGCATCAGATTCCCTGGAACTGGCGTTATAGACTGTAAGCTGTCATGTGGGTTCTGGAAATCCAGGCTGGGTCTTCTGCTGAACCACTTCTCTGCACCCAGACAGTACTTATTTTAATATATGCTGTGAGATCTCTCGCAGGTGTCAAACCACTGCAGTCTACGGAAATTCTTCTCCTACAGACCTTTTCCCAAATTCACATGCTAACATGAGCACGAGAAGGAGAAAACCACATCAGGTTGCCAGCGCGGCCCACACAAGGCTGACAGGAGCTACGACCACCACCACCACGTACCGATGATGTCAAACCACAGCGGCACGCCAGGAGGCTCGACTGAGATCACGCCGATCATGTGAGCCACCGGATCGCTTTCCATTACGGTAAATGAGAAAACCGACTCTTCAAAGGAAATCGGCTCCAAGGACGGCTTGGGTTTGGAGATCCACTCAATATGGAGCCTGGTGGTGGATGACTTCTGGGGACGCCCGTTGTCAATCACCTTAATCTACAAGATATGAACAGGGGAGATGGAAACAGCAAATCACGCGTGGCATCGGCTCACTGAAGCCAAGACGGAGGACTACTTGATTGCCCACCGAGTTAAATGTCAGATACTCCAAACTTGTATCTAAATACAGTGTATGCTTGCTGCTGGCTGAGGAGGTTCATGGCCATACTTGCTGGGGTGAGAGCGGGTAAGAAAATAAACCCGTGCTTCCTAAATGCCCAGCTCTGTCTGTCAGGTTATCTTAACACCGAAGCCACTTTGTCAACAGAGAAAAAGGAGAATTTCAGGATGAGGATTGCAGAGAGGAGAGAGAAGAACCCTACTCACAGAAAGAATGTCGTATTCTCCGGCCGCCGAGGACTTTTTGGATGAGACCACGCCCGTTTTGGGTTCGATGGAGAACCTGCCTTGCTCGTTCCCTTCCTCGATGCTGTAGGAGAGCTCCGCGTTGGGCCCTTCGTCCTTATCCGCGGCGATGACGCGGTACAGAGGCTCGCGCTTCGCGCCGCGGTCTCCGTCCGCTTTGTCTCGCTCCGGGAGCCTGATTTTGTAAAACTTCTGAAGGAACTGGGGCCTGTTGTCGTTCTCATCCAGGATTTTCACGATGACTCTGGCGATGGTGGACCTGGGGGGAGCACCGTTGTCTGTCACGGTAACCTGGGTTGTAAAGGTAAGAGACGGCAACGTGTTAGAGTACCCAAAACTGAGCTTTTTCTAGGTTAATAAAAGAGATGTTGAACATGTCTTAAGTCCTCTTAAAAAATTCCTTTTGAGCAATCAAACACAAAGTCTCCACACACTACATTAAAAGACTGCCATTTTAATTTTTCTTTTTGCGAAGTATGCTAAAGCATTATTTTAAAGTGTATGCTACTTATTACAAATTTAAATATTACAGGTTTGAATACTAATCGTGACTTTGATAGCTTTTTAACTATCAGTTAGTAAAATGATATCAGTTGGTACCATATTAAATGCTTAAGAAGATGAACAAACTCTTAAGCCCATTGTATTACATAAGGTTTTTCAGAAATAAAGAAAGAAAAAGCAATGTAAAGTAACCTGCCTCTGGGGTATTCATGTGCTCGGGTATCTGACACTAAGCTATTGGCTACACCTGAGTCAGTATCACCCTTGAAAGTTCACATTTACATCTATCTGTCTGTGTGAAAAATCATGACCCTAGTCATGGCTTCCTTCAGTCAAGCTCCGCCTCCTTCTGAATTAACTAAAAATATTAAAAACATTGAGAGAATAAAATTGTCAAAGAAAGTATGTTCTTTTTGAAACGCGGTGACTGTAAATCCTAGTAATAAAAGTTTGACTATATCATTAAGGGACTTGTCAAGAGGATTTAGGAAAATAACAGTTGCTTCTGTACACTGAAGTACAAGGTTTATCTTCCTAAGCTTTTCCGGGCAAAACAAAATGATCGTTTTAGGGTCGGCGCCTCTGAGCACATCCTGCTTGTCACGTCAGGTGACCTGCACAGGAGGAGAAAGCTGGAGAAGAAATATAATCAAACACTGTGCATCGCAGGTTTCATTAAGTTCAGTGTCAACAAATAGTTTTTCCAACGTTTGAAATGATATACTCCGCTCTCCAGGGCAGTTGAAGTGACACCAGCTGGTCTTCAGATACAGACAGCAAAGAATGACAGACACACACCGTGTGCACATAAACGTCTTCTACATCTTTCCATCAATGCCTTAGCACTGTCTGCAAAGCCCTGATGCGCCTTACAGCTGGTTCCACGTGGTTTGTGACACTCCCTGAGAAACAGCACTCTACCTTAAGTAGAGAACTTCTGTGAAACCTGAAGCTTCACCCCTAGAGAGAGGGGACGAACCCCAGTGAGCGTGCAATCGCCTGGGGTTCTCAGACTTCCCCACGCTTGCTCTCTCTGGCATCCATCCCCTTCCCTGGATCAATTTCTGCGGTAACAGAATGAAAATTCAAAGCCCTGCTCTGTAATAAAGAAAATGAATTCAAGGGAGCCACGCAATCTATACATGAAAACTCGATTCCAGTCAGACTTACTATTAGGAAGACGAGGTGGCTTTGAAGCCAACTGGTAACCCACGCGTGTGTGTATGCACGCACATGCAGGCTTTAAAAAGAAATATTTTACTAATAACTTAGGCTATTTTGACCAAAGATGAAATTGAGTAGGAGGCAGGGATATGTTCTTTTTAAAAAGAAATTGCAAGTCATCATTCAGAATGTTCTCGATAAACCACGCTGTTTGGGCATGTCACACAGTCGACTCACAGAGAACAGAAGCACCTGACCCTAGGTCTGGCTCTGGAGTGAGCGTTAGCACCCGATGAGAAATGTTCACCGAGGCACTGCTTGCTCCGCTGCAGTGTCCCCGAGGGTGGCTGCCCCCGTTCATCTCCACGTGACATGCTATCTGTCTCCTGCAAACCACACCCCCCCCCCTTATTCTGCAAACTTGGCTTCCAACCAAAACCGGGTCAAGGAGTTAATACAGAAACCTCTTAAATTAACCAAAATATTTTAGTGCAGAAACATCTTAAATTAACCAAAATATTTTCGAAGATGAAATGTTCCGCTCCCGCCTCCTTTGCCTTTTGATATTTTTAGAAAACTTCTTTAGGTTACAAATTCCAGTGTACCACTATATGACTAATGCAAATGATTTAAGGGTAAAACCACCTGGAGATAAACAACACACGGTTTAAACAGTTTGGCTTGATCTATAAATACATCTTAAAGGCATAACCGGGGAAAGTCTACAGAAGGTACAGAGAGAAAAAAATATCACTCCTGCAAATAAAATTCAAATGACTTTGGTTACAAAAGTATTTGTAAATCTGTGTTAAGGGGCACATGTAATGAAATCCAAAATTCAGAAGGGTACTTAGGGCTGAGCTCCTCTGTGGATGGACTGAGGTGGCGGGGAGAGGAATATTTAAAATAAGACATCAGCAGCTATGAAAGGCAGGCAGCAGGAATGAGGGCATTCTCAGGGTGCTTATGAACCGAATGTCTTAACAGTAGTTAGACGTAAAGGTAGGCTTACCTCTAAAATGTGTTCTTCCTGCTGCTCTCGGTCCAGCTTCCTCGACGTGGTTGTGATGAGACCTGGAAAATGGCGGACATTTATTGATCCTAACAAAATACCATCCATCACCATGCCTGATTAGTTCACTTAGAAGCCACAGGAATGCTGTGGACTTTCTTGCTCTAATGGTTCTTGGGAACACCGGGCAAAGGACAGATCTATTATGGAAAGGGGAAAAACTCAAATCTACCTTTTCTGGTCATAAGACATTTGGTCAGAATAGACTTTTAAAGGTCAAATGAGATTATCCAGAACTATATCTTTACCTGTATCTCTAATACCTGCTCCAGAGCTAAGCTAAACGGTGAACTCAGTTCTAGAACTACAATGAAAAGGAAACATTAGAAACCTATAACTTACTACCTTCCAGCCACCTATCTTCAAATGAAGAATTGCTATTAAAAAAAATAATAAAATTTTTCAGGTAATGTTGCATCAACAACAGTCAGTTAATTTATAATAAGAGAATGAGAAAACAACGCCCACCCTATAGTCCCCCATTTCTTTGATTATATTATCAAACTAGAATTAAAATGTCAACCTCTCTCTAGAACTTTAATCTTACTGTCCCTTGAACCATCAATATATGCCATGAGCTAGGAGACTGCCGAGATTGTTAAAATGTATTCAGATGCTTCACTAAAGTGAATTCACTAACCACTAAAGCACTAAAGCACTAACCACTCAACCTTCCTAATGCTGCCACCCTCTAATATCGTTCCTCATGCTGTGGTGACCCCCTAATCACAAAATTATTTTTGTTGCTATTTCATAGCTGTAATTTCGCTGCTGTTAGCAACTGTAATGTAAATTTCCATGTTTTCTGGTGGTGGAAGGGTCACTGACTCTCCAGAGGGGTGGCAACTCTCAGGTTGAGAGACACTGCACAATGCATCCAGTACAGTCAGCATCGGCGGCATCCGGCGCACTGGAGTGGCGTGATAACTAGCCAGACCTGATTACAGGTGATGGTCTCTTAGCCAGATGGGTGCTGGGTCAACCCTTCTCCCCAGGGTTGCCAGGAAAATCGTTCGGTAATTCAGCAGTTAGCTTTGCAGCCGTGGTTGTCTGAACAGGACCAAGCCAGGTTTTGCTCCCGGATGAAACTCCTGCGGTCCTATTGCTTACCACAGAGCTACGGATTTAACAGCTTCCAGGGGAGGCCAAGTGAGTTTTCTTTAAGACTGTGACCTGTATGTGTAGACAGATCTCCAGAGGTTGCTCCCACCCACTATAAACCCATGGGCAGTATACATTGGATTTGGTAGGACATTTTTAAAATGAGGACGTGAAACTGGAAGGGTGGGGGAGGGAAATGAGGATGATCGAAACGCACTGTAGATAATTCTCAAAGAACTAATGAAAAGCCACTTTAAAAAAGGAAACCGGCTTTCCTCATAATTAATTTCCTCCCACACCTCTAACTAGCAGCTAAAGACTATTATTATTATAAAATGTTTCTCTAAATCTGTAAATACCAGATGTACACGTTTATTAACCCAATGCTTCCTGTTCGTAAATAACTACTCAGGTAAGCTCTACCTTCCAACAGGCCTCTCAACACACCAGAAGACTATGTCACTGCTGGAGACGGGGCCTATCCCAAACTCTACCTACAGAGGACCAGAGCTCAAGGAAGATGCTTCCGGTCCTGTAACAAGGCGACAGCACCGCCCAATGGGACACAGAGCTTCCCTTTCAACCCCCTGTTCCGGGAAAGGTTCCTCAGCCATCATCCCCTCTCCCAAACAACTGTGGGTTTAAAGCGGTGGAAAAAGACAGGAGACGGCTCTCCTCTGTCCCACCTGACTGACCCAATGCTCTGGTAACATCGTCACGACCACTGGTAGGATGGCACGGAAAACAGCCTGGCATGCTCCCAAGAACTGCCTGGCACTCGGGCGTTCACCAAGGGCACCCAGGGCATGTCCCGTTAACACTTCGCTGACATCAAAGTGTTATCAAAGGATTTAACCGTCTGTATTACCAATTCGATACGGAATTCAAAGCAAGTTGCGTGGCCAGCTCTTTTACAGGTTTCAGTTTAGAATCACTTGAACAACCTCCAGGTTTCCGTTAACCAGCCCCCCATCCCCTTACCTCCACCTGCCTCCCACCCACCGCCACTGTAACGTGGGGGGACAGATTCCGTTTAAATGCACCGAACTGCAGGGTCTACTTCAGTGAACCTCCATCTCCTCTCACTTTAAACCGAGTCAACTGTTAAGTTCCTTAGGGCTAATGAGCCGGTGAGGGACGCAGCATGCGTGGGTCCCGGCCCTCACCAAGGGATGCTCACGCCAAAGCAGGGATCCAAATGTAGAGCAGCACAAGGTCCTGGGAGAAACTCTGCATGGCTTTATATTTCTTTGTAGACAACATGCTTGATAATGCGGGGCTTTCCCAGGCTCACAGTATTCCCACCATAAGAACTCTATCTGTGCTTTCTATGGCTATCTCCCAGAAGCCTTTGCCAGTGGCGGCTATGCCTGTGACTCTGTCGGCGCAGTGTGAGGGGAGGTGCCTTTCTCAGAGAGGAGTGCAGTAGTGTTTACTTGCAGAAGTTTCATAGGAAATGAACTCTAAAGTACAAGTCCTTCTTTAATGCTGCGGGGGGGGGGGGGGAACTAGCTGCTTCTCTAGGGCGTGTCCCGCCTTCCCAGGATACACTTTAAGAAGTGCACAGAGAGGTCCACACCCTGGGGTGCCAGCCAAGCCTGCTGCACTCCTGGCCTGTGCACTTGTTCTGGGTTTACACATCATCATTCTGCTTGCGTGTCTGCTTCCTGCTGATGCCCGCCCAACCCCCTGCCCACTGGACAAACACCTGCTTCAAAACGGAATATTCACTGGGTGACTGAATATCTGAGTTAGGCATTACATGTCCTAAGAAACAGCATTATACATTCCTTTAAAAAAATGTATACGTGTGCTGTGTTTTCCCCTGAATCCTAGAAAGAGACGCCCTTTAATAGAAAGGGCACAATGATCAAGGTCAGGTGTCAGAGCTAAAAGGAAGTTAATTTTTCTCCGAGGTCACCAGGAACTCATTAACAAGGTCACAGTTAGAAGGGAGTTCTCTTGGGACCCAGAAGAGGTTTTTTTTTTTGTTTTGTTTTGTTTTGTTTTGTTTTGTTTTGTTTTGTTTTGTTTTGTTTTGTTTTACTTCCCATCGCATCAAACACATAACAGTGTGTTTATGGTATTTCAATTCTTTCTGTGACTTCAGCAAGACTTAACGGGAACCGGCAGTGACTAATCAATATTATCCATTTTGGTGGGTCAAAAAAGTAAGTGAGAACCTAGAAGAGAAGATGAAAGCAGAGAGCATGCACACCACAGGAGGTCGCTTCATGCGGCTACTGTCATTTTCTGCGAGCACCCTGAAGTTAAAAATAGAAGGAAGACAGGACAAAGACTAGAAATGTCCCTTCCTTGGTCTAGGGAAACATTACATTCTCTATACAAATCCTACAGGGCTGGCTGAGAGGGTGGGTACGTTTCCAACCTTCATGCTAATTAGTATCCTCAAATTCACCTCCTAAGTGTGTGAGCGAGACTAAAGGAGACCTCCAAACCTTACCAAATGAGCAGGACTGAAAAGTCACTTGTAGCCTTTTTACATCAACACTCAAGTTTACAAAGTTAAGGCAGAACGCTGGATTCGATATTAATTCTTGCGGGTTAACCTGACTCTAAAATTCTTTAACCCAGGACATCCTTTAAGAAAAGGTCTTCAAGAGGTAGACAGCACACACAGACACCTATCAACATCCAACTAGGCGGAGCTGGAGCCACAACACATTTATTTAATGACTCTGACCTGTCCACTCTGATTCCAGGTGGGGCTAACTAACAGTGTCACGTTTGTCACTAAGACACAAGGGTGGAAACTAGAACTTGACACAAGTAAGAGCTGGGCAGGTAGATGATACCTGCTGAGAACTCTAATGTTAGCGCACCAGAATCTGGCTGGATAATCAATTATAGTAACAATAACAATAATCAATAACAATCATTCCAGGCATTCCTATAGCCAAGCACTGGACTCCCAAGTATAGCCATCCAAGACCAACCAGCCCCAAGCCACTGACCGCTGACCACCCTAGTCTGTAGAAGGCCAATAAAACCAAGAGTCCTAACTAAATTTTAAAAGATTTATTTATTTTGTGTATATGAATACATTGTAGCTGTACAGATGGTTGTGAGCCATTTTGTGGTTCCTGGGAATTGAACTCAGGACCTCTGCTGCCTAGGTCCCAACTAGTTCTGGCCCAATTATTTATTATTATATATAAGTACACCATAGCTGTCTTCAGACACCCCAGAAGAGGGCATCAGATCTCATTATGGATGGTTGTGAGCCACCATGTGGTTGCTGGGATTTGAACTCAGGACCTTCAGAAGAGCAATCAGTGCTCTTAACTGCTGAGCCATCTCTCCAGCCCCCTAAACTTTTCTTTTTAAATCCACCCAGGTTTAGGGATAGCCTGCTCTCTAAGGTAAACTGAAATAGCAAGTGATCATCATACTAACAACTATAGGCCTTACTAATTGCTCAAGGTCTATGGTTTTGATCTTTAAATACATTATCTACTAGATAATATCTCCATTGCTACAGATTCCAAAGATGAAGTCTTTTTCCAAAATCACTCAGGAAGGTGGGAGTTTAACAACTCAGACCGTCAGTGCCTAAAGTCTACATCAAAAGAAATCCAGGCCTGGAGGGAGGCTCCGTGGGTAAAGTCACTTCTTTAGAGGTATGAAGAACTGAGTTCGTATTGCCAAAACCCACGTAGAGGCTGGCATTGGGGCACGCATCCGAAACTTTAGCAATGGAGGAGCAGAGACTAGCAGATCCCCAGGAATTGCTAGCCAGGCAGCCTAGAAAAACAACAACAACAACAACAACAACAACAACAACAACAGTGAGCCTCAGGCTCAGTATAAGACCCTGCCTGAAAAATAGAGCAAGTAAAGGGTTAAAAGGGAGTGGAGAAGACACTCAACATCCTGAATTAGACTCCACATGGGTCTGCACCAGCAAGTGAACCCGCACCACCTGCAACAGACACACAGACACACAGGCACACAGGCACACAGGCATAGTCACACAGGGGGGGGAAAAGAAAAGAAGATGGGGAGATACGGGGCTCTCGAAACAAAAAGGAAGGAAGGAGGGAGGGAGGGAGGGAGGGAGGGAGGGAGGGAGGGAGGGAGGGAGGGAGGGAAGAAAAGAAAGAAGGAAGGTGGGTAGCTAGTTAGTTTAAACAGCATCACAAACACAAGGGAATAGCCACAATTTCTGAGTAAGACTAAGGCCCAGCCTAGTGAAGAGCCAAGAGCTTGAGACCTGTAGCAGGTGACATTTAAAAACCTCACAACCATAGGACAAGATTCTGAGTGTGTGCCACCACCTGCTTAACCCCACATGGCAGGGGTTTCACCCATTTTCCTCTTGTTCTCCTTTAAGAATGAAGACCTAAGGCAGGCAGCAGAGAGGCAGCAGAGGGTTAGGGGATGTCACCTAATCCTACTCTATTTCCCTTTCCACTTCTTTGGCAAACTTTTTTTTTAAACCTTTTTTGATAACAAGAAGAGCCACTGTAGGTTTTGACCTCCTAAAAGCACTACCCAGAGCAGTTCCTCTTAAGCCTGGAATTCTCTCAAATTCCCGACACAGTAGCATCTACTGGCCCAGCCACTGAGCAACCGGAATGCGGCCAGGCTAACCGAGAAAGTGGGTTTTTTCAGACTGAATTTAAAGAACTTTAAAAGGGCACTGGTCATTTCTGCTCCTCTCATTTCAAGGTACACGCCAACATGTGGATCTACAATGTTCAAACTGTGTTTGCGGTTGAAAGAAATCCTGAGTGTGTGTGTCACCACACAAAACAATCTAAAGATACAGTTTAATGGTGAATACATTCGTTATCAAAATCCAAGTCATGTAAACATCTGCCTTACAAATGCAAAGTTTCCTGCAGCTGTTCTAGTGCGGGGGCCAGGGCTCTCCGTCCTCCCATCCTCAGACCCCATCCTTAGTGCTCGGTTCACCGGATTCAGCCGTAGATGAAGAACCCTAGCTTACCATCATTACTTCAAAGCTTTGCCTATTACTTAAAAAAAAACAAAAATCAACCTTTGTGTTCAACCTCACTTCTGAAAATTAATTTGTTTACCAGCATACACTTTTTACATTTGATGGCTTAGAGTTGAAAACTGAGTTGATAGGCAGTGGTAATGCTGTCCTAATATTTAACGGGCTCAGAGTCCCCCAGTTGTTCCGCCTACATTATTCCTCAATGTGCTTGTCAAAATGGCCTCCCCAAATGTATCCTCTGAAAGAGACACCACAAAGCAGATCAGAGGCGAGGGGTCTAAGTATGTATACAGGGGCTAACGCGATGGTGTTAACAACAGTCTGTGGTGGGTCTTCAGGGCAAGCACCCTTTCATATGCACTTTAAAAAAAAATAAATAAGCCAAGCTGTTGACTGGCCAGAAGATGTGACCTCTTGATTGGCAGCTGTCACAGACCCTTTCCTGGTGCCTGTCCGCAGTTACACCCTGGGGGACCAGCAAGGCAGTTACCCTGGCATCCCAGGTGTTTCATTACATAGGTGGCCTGAGGGAGTTGCACTCTGGCCGCTAGGCACGTGAAAACCAAGGTTCAGATAAAGGTACAAACTTCTTCAGCAGGTCTATCCCAGTCAAGACAGCTCCAGGCAACTCAGAAGACCTCAGAAGCAGGCAAGCCAGGACTCAGTGACCTCCAGATCACTCCTCCCACAGCTGCCGGGAGGCCCAGACTCCGCCTTTTGACAGCTGTGCTCGATTAGGCCAAAAACCAGGAAGGCGCCTCGCCTAGTGACTCAACAGAAGCTGGCGAATTCCTAACCTGAGGGCCCTGACTGGTCCCTGACTCGAGGCGCTTGACTTGCTGAACTGGAAACCGTGCAGCGACCTGCGGAATCACATGTGAACTCGAGAAATGCCACGATCCTTTCCCAAATGTACGGCCAGGCTGTTGGTGCTTGCATGGGCTCCACTAAAGAGTTGTCTTATCATGGGTAATGAAAACTGAGCTGGCCATGGGGAAAGCAGTCATTTATTATTTGTTTGTTTGTTTGTTTGTTTGTCTGGTGGCAGTGTTAGCGGCTGCTTTTGTTTTTTGTTTGGGGCGCCTGGATATCCCTAGCCTCCCAGGATCTTGTGTTCCTTTTGCCTCGGCCTCCAGAGTCCGGGCTATATAGGTGTGATCCACCACACCCTGCTTCCTTTTTAGCACAGTAATTGGGTGCTTCCTTTGATTCCAGGCTAAGCCTTCTAGGAATCAGAAACATTAAGGAAAATCAAAATAAACAGCCTCCGATAAGCCACAGACCGGGTAGGCAGTAAAGCTTGCAGCTGTTGAGCAACTTTTAGACAAAGAGCTACAGGAAGGGAAGCAGGAACGTCAGTGTGGGCCTCGGGTATAAACGCAATGGGCCTATCTATACACACAATATATACGGAAACATTTACAAAGCAAATCTGTCAGGAGAGAAAGGAGGGAACTGGTTAAGGGATAGGCTGAGAGGGGGCAAGAAAGACCTCTCGTTTCCTCTGTTAGACAATTCTTTATGGCAGGGGGTCTTCAGTTTTTAACAAATCTTTTACTGGAAACTTTAGCCTTAAAAATACTTTAAAGCTCAAAGCAAAAGATATGAGAATAATTTACTGGGTGAAAATTAACTTTAGACTGAAAAGAGTCGAATACAGTATTTATACAGCCTGAAGTATGCAGCCACTGACAAACATAAATAAGACTTATATATGTGTGTGTGTGTGTGTGTGTATATATATACATATATATATGTATATATATTATGTATATAAGTATGCTGTCTTCATGCACACCAGGAAAGACAGCAGATCACATTATATATAGATGGTTGTGAGCCACCACGTGGTTGCTGAGAATTGAATTCACAACTTCGTAACCGCTGAGCCATCTCTCCAGTCCCATGTTTCATTTCTTCCTAAACCACCACAGTGGCAAATGGGAGACAACTCTTTCTAGTAATCTAGAGCAACCCTAAATGAAATAAATCCTATTCTAAATTAGAGTCCCACGACACAAACCACATTTCCTAGAATTGGAGAGTATTTTTAAAATTCCTGCCCAGGCAGTGGTGGCACACACCTTTAGTCCCAGGACTCAGCGGGCAGAGGCCAGCATATTTCAGTGAGTTCAAGGCCAGCCTGGTCTACAAATTGAGTTCTAGGACAACTAGGGTTACAGAGAGCAATCCTGTCTCAAAAAAAAAAAAAAAGAAAAGAAAAGAAAAAGAAAAAGAAAAAAGAAAAGAAAAGAAAAGAAAAGAAAAGAAAAGAAAAGAAAAGAAAAGAAAAGAAAAGAAATCCCTTCTCCAAGACTTATATTTGACAAAAAGCAAATGGGGTAAGGAAACGTGATCACTGATGGCCTCGCCCAATAGTAATACAGGAAACAGAATTGAGATCCAACCAAAGAAGACACTGGGGCAACTCCGAGCACAGCTTTAGAAATACTGTGTTTGACTCTTTTCAAATGTGTGTCAGGATCATGAAGTGGGTGGGACTTCCGTTCCCATGACGGAGCCACAAACCACAGGCTGTGTGTACGAAGCCACATCTGAGCAAACTCAGGAAGGTTCTCTGGTGATCTCAGTTACAGACCAGAATAATCATTCTTAGTCTAAACAAAACAAAATAAATCCTCCTCTATTTTCTTACTTTAATAATTCTGTTTCAGTCATTGTGAAAATTACTTTCTCATATTTACTTCTTTAAGCAAGCCACTGAAATATAGAAAAAAAAAAACCATAACATGAATCATGATGTATTTGAGAAACAACCCTGCAGAAAATACTTGGAAAGAGCGTCCAAAGAGCCACCCTGAAGGCTGTTTCTCAGAAATGGCATAAACGTCTCCCAGAATCCTCTTGCCAAATGTGCTACTTAACTACCCTATGTTTGTCAAACCCTAAGGAAGCACAAGTTAAATGAAAGGGTTTTCCCACCACAAGACGAATCTAAAGCACTCTGTAAGTGTCTACCTCACCGCGTAGTCCTCTTTACTTGGGGTAAATGCCTTCCATGTTGAGAAGAACAGAGGACCCCAGCCAAAAGGTCCATCTATCCTGGAGCATGGAAACATGGCCTCTCTAGAACAAAGGTCTCTGAAGGTGGAACTAAGGACCTGTGGACGAGAGCACTTGACCTTGAGAAGGCTCTGAATTCAGAAGTGGCCTCTCGGGAGGAGGCCTGAGGCTGAAGGACACAGGGACGAAGGTCCCACGGGCAGAGAGAGACGAGATGTTAAGTGGCTTCAGGGGGAGAGTGGCCTGCGGGCGTCCATCGGCGGGCTTCACAGGCCCTGTCCTGATCCCTTAGAGCTGCCCTGGGAGATCATTACAGTTTTAAGATTCACAGCTTTATTCTGAGGTACAACTGGGAGACAAAATTATGCACTTGATACATACAATCTTATTCTTCTCAACTTGGAATTTTTTTTTCTTTTTACATTTCAACATGTCATAAGGTGCTCATGTGTTCTCTTTGAAAGTTTTTCTCCTCTCCAATGTGACTATAACTATATTTTCAGTAGCACCACTATTCACGGTTATAGATACTTAGTTAATGCCTATGAAATACAAAGTCTCGCTTATAAAGCTGTTTTTTACTAAGGACCAAGCTAGAATCAAAACACCCTTCTATGTTCTCAGGAGTTCACCTAAAAGGTAACAGGCAGGGCACAATGAGATCAATGAGATTAATCAAGACAGTATCTCCAAAACTATCAGGACAATGCATCCTCTCTAGTCAGAAGCCACATTCACTCTCCCGGCATTCACAAACCTATCTTTTTCATTTTGGCCATCTCATCTCTCCGTTCCTCTTATACACTGATACCTTTTTTTTTTTTTAACTTCAAGAACAATGTCAACTCTCAGAAAAAAAAAACAGCAGCATTTAAAGACAGTGTTCTAGCTAGACCCTCACGCATCTCAAACCCCGGGCTGTTAAACAAGTTTCTTCATGTCTCCATGACACAATGTTAAAATACACCGCGTTAGTGGTGCAGCCTCGGGAACTCAGAAGCTACAGTCATAGGGGAAATAAATCATTATGTTCTAAAATGACATGTTAGAAGTACTGAGAATTCAATAGAGGAGACAATACAAAACACATGTACCATGTGACTGTATGGGCACCTTCTCCATGGACACTCTAGCCTGGGTATTTGAAACAGCTCTAACGAAATAAAAAGGGCCTCAGACCCAAGACATCTGCAGCAGCTGGGAAGATCACAGAGGACGGAGGGGAGACAGGCAGGCAGGCAGCGGATGCTAAGGAGGGCCCGGGGAGAGCAGAACCATTCCGACTGGCTGAGCTTTAAAACCCTTTACCAGTGAACTGGAAAGCTGGGAGTGAGGAGCATTCCCACAGTCAGCGCTGAGCTTGGCTCCGCCACGGATACAGTAACTGGATACAGAAAGGTCCTGGCCCTTGAGGGCTGGAGCCAGGAAGAGAGAACCAGGCAACAGGCAAGATCAGAACCAGCAATGAAAAGTCAAGAGTCTTGCTTAGCTCAGACCAACAGGGAGGCAGGGCAACGTGTCTCCCTTTTCCCGTGCTGGAGACGTAGAGGGCATCATAGGCAGAGGCAAACGGTCTCCCTATCACCTCTTAGAGCTGTCACGGCGCGTCTACTCTCATTGAGCCTCTGTGGAGACACAGAGCCTCGGCAGTGTGCGCTGTCTTCCTATAGGTAGTGTTCTGGGCCCGGCTCTAACTGCAGTTGGCTGGGAGGTCTTTGGCAGCTGTGGCCATCTGAGCAGCTATTGTTTGTCGCTGCGGTACTGGTGCCGGCAGGATTAGGCTCGGGGCCAAAAATGGAATTCTATTCATAGCCTGTCAAGGCTGGGAAGCAGCTCGGAATTCGTTTAACTTCCAGAGGTCCGCAGAAAACACTAATAAAATTAATCAGATGGTCATTCTAAAGCCACGCAAGGAGTGGCCGAGGTCAGCACCGGCCAGCCTCTCTCTTCTGCTTTTACATCTGTCTCGCAAGCTGTTTCCTGTTGGAAATTAGTGGGTTTCAAAACACAAGATCAGAAGGCAAAGCAATTTTGCCGAGAATTAATTGTTTTTAGTATTCTACATAAGTTATGTAGTAGAGGGAGGGAGGGAGGAAGGGAGGGACGGAGGAAGGGAAAGTACTCAATCAACTGTGATATGGGCAAACTTCAACTTAAGCATTTTAAGTGCAAAATCTTACATGTAGTTTTAGTCACTGACATCGAGTGAAATACAAACGGAGAATTCTCCTTGATCAGACCAATCCTAAGGATTCCATGAAAACAAGATTTGATGGGGGTGGGGTGGGGTGGGGAATGTGCCAGAAAAGGCAGGAAATAAAACCTGACTTTTTAGATTTTAGAGATAATACATTTCATTATAAAATAAAAACTAGTGTGAGAAATAGATTTAAAAAAAAAAAGTCTATAGTCCTTAGAAATACATGCAGGTGACTTTTTAATTTTTTTATTTTTATTATTGTTTTTATTTATTTATTTATTTATTTATTTATTTATTTTTTGGTTAATGAATTCCTGCCATTGTGGTGTGAGTGGCCCCTCATTTCCTTCCTCTCTAGAGCCACCAAATGCTGCCGGAAACCCTCGGAAGTTGTTTGCAGCCGTAGCCACTTCCTATTGTACTTTGTTAGGGCTCCTTTCCAGCCACAATAAAATGGCACTTTCTCCTCGCCTCCTGAATCAGTGATTCAAGACTCCTTTAGTAAAGGAGCACACAGCTAGCACGTGGTTAGGCGCTCGGCGTGTCTACTCCCCACTGCAGTATTGTGTGATTAAAGAACGCTCTGTCTATAGATCCCTAAATGAAAATATTCTATCTCCACTCAATCTGTCTATAATCTTCCACTGAACGATCACACCATTCCTTATACCCAACCTGGACAGCTCTTTATGAACTACACTATTCTACATGTAAGCAAGGAAATCGGAGGCCCTTGTATACCGGTGTTCTCATAAAAGCACAATAAATTTATAATGGAGTCCTGTGAATATGAATGACTCAGTCCCAGACAAGGTTATGAGAAGAACAGTAGAGGGAGGAAATGGCAAAAGTCCTCCAAGAGCCAAGAGCCGGCGGGGGAACCGGCACTTGCAACTCTGACTATTTTGAATAAGACGCACCAGCAGCACAAGGACAAAAATGTCAAAAATTTAGGCATCTTTTATCTTCAAGTGAGAAATGGTTTATTTCTTAAAGGGGAGAAAAGAACTAATTAGTAGTTTGCTACCCACTTCTAACCATCTATCAGGAACTTGCTAAATCTCAAAAATATGCTTTTAATAACGCAGATTGTTATTGTAATTTAAGTGACTAGACACCTGGAGAGGCTACACTCAGTCCGTCTACGCACTGTCTCTGCACTCTCGTTTACAGGAATGGGAAAAGTTGGATCTTTTATTTCAGAGCTTAATAATTTAAGTAGCTGCTGCCCCATTTCAAAAAAATAAAAATAAAAACAATACCTGAAGTATTTCCACTGGTATGTATAAGGCAGGAGACTTGCTCAACTCCTATAGACTTTAAATTGTGACCGGTTAAACACATTTTGCAATACTGAAAGCCATACAAACTTGACAGTTCCTTGAAAGTTCACTGTGTTACAAACTCTGAGCTAAATGGATGCTACAGACCCTGGACAGACTACCTACCTAAAAACTTTCCTGGCCTTTTATACAAAATGGTCAGGAATTCCTACAGCACACAGTTACAGCACAGAGCTTAAGGATCTAGGATCTTTAAGAGCATTGTGGTTTTAATGTGAAAGGGGCGACAGAAACAGTATCAGCCTAAAAGCAACTATTCTCTGACACAGCATTCTTGAAACTACACAAAAACCACCGCAAAAACCACACTTGCACATCCAAGACACAAGTGCCCAGAAGCAGCAGTGAAATCCATGCCTGCGGCTGGGACCCTGGGTGGTCTTGACCTCTCTCTGAAGTCATGTAATTATTTGTAAAGTGAGGAAAATGCAAGTCAAGTGTTTGGAGTCTCTCGACCTTTCTCATCCTCCTCCACCACCACCACCACCCGACCCGGGAAGATTTAAAGGATTTAAGTGGGTCAAAGTTGACTGCAAAATGCAAAGCCCAAATCAGAGGGGGAAGAGTGTGTAGTGTACTCCCAATACAGGGTTAAAACGAGACTGCAGACAGGTTAGGAAGTGTTTAAGTAAACAACAGAAAAATAGATAGAAGAAAGAAAAAACAGGGTTTTGCCGCTCTGTCTTTGACTGTCCCCCTTGAAGTTCAAAGACAACTGAGATGTTCGAGAAAGACCACCAGCAGCACTAGCAGATCCTACAGTGTTCTGAACTATTGATCCAAAGACGAACAGACTGGGTAGGACCTCAGCCCAATCGGAGCCCTTTTGGCTGGGGATGTGGCTCAGCGGTTAAGAGCGGTCGCCTAGCTTACGTAGGCCTTTGGGTTCATTCCCCATTACTGCCCGAATGCAAGCCACCCTCAAATTCCAAAACCATGTGTCAATCTCAAAGGGACAGAAAGACATGATTCAGCGGATCAGGAGACTGACTTACGATGTGCCTGCTGATGAAACCACATGAACCGAAGCAAGGACGCCCTGCTTGTGCCTTCTACCCATTCCTAGTCTGTTTAGCAGGGTCACAAAATATAATTCTTCACATATTTCTTTCCAGATAGGAAGAAGGACAGCAATGAAGGGAAATTAGTAAAATAGAGGAGATAAGAGGCCAGGAAAGGACCAGAGAAAGGTGGATGGATACAATAGTCAAATCATTATTTGCTGAGTCCATGGGTCACTACCGTAAGGGGATTTTTTTCTAAACCATTTTGCCCTTGCTTACCTAGCAGGGAAAAAGAAATAGAAGCAGTGGCCTCTGTGACTGGAAATACAGACTGCATTCTTAGGCCGTATGGAAAGCCCAAAAGATGAGTCTTTGACTACGTCCCACTGGATGGTTCCTAAGCCCTGCAACAAATCAAGGGGCAAAAAGGATGCCCGAGAACGCTCGGCCAAGCCTTTACTGCTGCAAGACAAGAGGAAATAAAGGTGTGGGTGGCTTAGATAACACCTGGCAGCTCAGAGCACACGGGGAGGATTCCAGCTAAGAGACAGGGCAAGACAGGGCCAGGGCGGGCCAGGAAACCAGAGGAGGGGTTGTGAGCATGCGCTCAGGGTTAATTAGTGTGCTAGAGACATCAGGGAGGAGGCAGCCTCGATTGAGAAGATGCTTCCATAAGATCAGGCTGTAGGAAATCCTGTGGGGCATTTTCTTAATGTGTGATTGATGGGGAGAGGGCAGGGCAGACCACTGTAGAAGGAGCTAGCCCAGTCCTGGGTTCTATAGGCAACCAGACCGAGCAAGCAGCACCCTCCATGGCCCCTGCCGATGTCAGCTCCTGCCCTTCCTGCTTTGGATGAAGAACTGTTTTCTAGAACAGTTGAGTGAAATCAACCCCTTCCTTCCCAAGTTGTTTTTTGGTCTGGGTGTTTCATCGTAGCAATGGAAGCCCAGACTGAGGAAGTCTGTGTGTGAAAGGCAACTACTCTGCCATTCTCCGTGCAGGGCCCGCAGAGAGGCCCCCAGAAGCCGGAACACCAACACAGAAAAAGAAAACATGTGGTTGAGACACCAGGGATGGGAATGAAGGACTCTACAGAAACATGAAAGTTCTCGCCGGGGGTCTCTCTGTGCCCTCCGAATCCTGCATTAAGTGACTCAACAACTACTTAGTGAAGCCGGGGATATAATCTAGACGGGATGCGCCTGTGTGCACACATCACAAGGCCCCGAGTTGTTAGGCACGGACTGCAAGTAGTGAGTCGTGATTATGAGGAACACAGACAAAGCAGAACTTAAGGGCAGATATCCTGGGTGTCCTCAATGTTATAGTGTGGAGAGACATGAAGTGAACTCTAATTTACTTTTTCCTACTAGCTCCAGGAACCCATGATACTAAATAAGTTTATATCTAAACTTAATCAGCAAATTCGATTTTTATTATTTAAACACAGACACAGACACACACACAGAGACACACACACAGAGAGACACACACACATCTTGGCTGGAGTTACCCAGTATTCCTTTAATGAAGCGTTTTGCAGGAGGTGTATACACATATTCATTGCCTATCTAAAGTGGAATAAACAGTTTTAGGATTCCAAAAAAGCAAGCAAGATACAGAACCAATCTTTGATATCTGCAGCAAGGGGACAGGTTACACTTAAAGATACCAAAGACAAGTAAAAGAGACAAAGTAACAGTGTGCAGGGAACTAGATGTTAGGGGAAAATAAGAAAGGGGGGAGTGGCTCTTGATGAGCTGTCTATGTTGAAAGTTCAGAAGACTCATTCCTACATGAAAACCAAGAGATACAAACTACACGACCTCCTGAAGACTAAATGTTCAAGGCAGCAGTATTTCTACAACCAAACAAAATAACAGTTAAATAAATGCACACCAAACACTAAATAAACTGCATCTATGTAAGGAATTAAAAAAAAAACAACAACTAAAATGGACATAAGGCTCATACAGGGCTGCAGCATGCATGAATCTCAAACATGTGGAGTGCTAAACCCGGAACCCCAAAAGTTTAAACCATGACAGTCCATTTATGAAATTCTATGGAGATTATATATATATATATATATATATATATATATATATATATATATGGCAGGGAACACCAGGGGTCACCTAGGGATGGGGGCAAAGAGCAGGACTACAGAAACCCAGAGGCAACTCTTTAGAGTCTGGGATATGCTCACTGCCTGCCAGGTGATGGGTTCCTGGGTCTGGACAACTGTGGATTTACCTCCTGCTAATTATACCCCAAGGGAGCTTTTTAAAAGTAAAAAAGAAAAGACTTACATTGTATCAAAACCTTGAAAGAGAGCAAATTCACTGAGAATAGACTTGGGTCTTTTCTGAAGCAGGCACATGTCTCAAGAGTAACCTTCAAACTTATCAGGCAACTAACTGCAAATTGTGTATCAGGCCTCAAAGCTGATAACAGGTGGGGTCGGTTTCCTAGGGTTACCAAAGCATCTGAGGCTCACACTGGTCGCTTTTGTCTGGGGCCCCTCCTCTGTCCTTGGCATACCACAGAGCTTCATGCTGCTGTTTGCGTGAGCGGGGCAGAGTCAAGGCTCCAAACAATAAAATATCTGTCTTCCAGCCTCTCTTTTGCCTTGAGCAAAGGCACAATTTACGTTGAAAGACGCAAACTGACCCTAACTGATACCGGATATAACCAAACAACAATGAAAAGTTACTAACATTTACCCTGTTAACAAAAGTGTCTATGTTAGGAATGGAGTTATGCCTTTGGCCTGTGTGCCCTAAAAAGAGAAATCTCATCAAGTCCTACTTATAATTAGGATACTAGCAACTGCCTGAGCTGAAACAAGACAGCCTCGGCACCATAATTAAACACTGGGAGATACTAAAAAAAGAAGTTCATTCAAGCCTGCTGCTTGGAGACCAGACTTTAGAAAATTACTGATCTCAGTTCCAGAAAGCTTATTTGAAAAAGACATCTTGTCAAAAAAAAAAAAAAGTCCTTCATTTACAAAATGACTGAGTAGGTGTTTATTTAAGTCTATACAAAATGTTCTAAGGCCTTTATACAGACTCTGGACTACAAGTCCTTATTCATAGAGGCCACATAGACACTAGCTTCAGTCCTTACCTGGCAGTGAACTGGCCGGCCTCTCCCCTAAGCCTGTCTCTTGGCATCTTATCGACTCCACTGCTTCCCCCATCTTCAAAATCAGCCCAACAGCTCTTCCAGGACCTTCTCCTTCCTGACTACGCCATCAGTGTGACCCCAGTCACTGCAAACACTCCGCCACAGGCTGCGAGGGTCAGGCCACTTCACACCCAGCTTTCCCAGTGACCCTTCCCATCCACTGCACCGACAGTGTGAAATCTGAAGACGCTTCACGTCCAGACACTTTAAAACGTTAGGCTTTCTGTAGTCTACCTGATATACAATAATCCCTGGGAAGTCAACACACACACACACACACACACACACACACACACACACACAAGGCTCCTTGCGCATGTTTACCCAAAGGAAATGTAGAGCTGTCTGAAGCCACTGAAATCCTGGTTGTCCCATACACATCCAAGAAGCGGCTGAAACTAGCAAGAGAAACAGGTTGTGGCACGTTCTCCACAAAGGACCCCAGGACTCCAGGAGGCGGACCTTAATAGCTGATCCTAAAGCCTCCTGCCCTAATGTCTGTTTTCTCCAGGGTCCCTGGAGAAAAGCCTAACGAACGACAGCCATGTCTCTGAGTTCCGGCCCAGTGAATTTCCTCCTTCAGTCATTAATTACTAAGGACCCTGATTTAAGGTCTCCTCCAGGTGGTGTTCCGGGTCAGTAAATCACAAGGGCTTTCTTCTTACAGAGAGCCTTTCGCCGGTTCCCACAATCCAGCCTCCATTTTAATAAACCACCTCTTAAAACTCAGTGTCTGCTGTACAGTCTCAGGGGGTGAGGGGATCACCTGATGTCCCTTGGGCCCTGAGGATCACGCTTTGATGGTCTGCTGAGTTGGAGACGTACCTCTCGGTACTTACTATATTTTCTCAACACTATGTTTGCAGAAGCATGGTTAGTTTTGGATCTTTAAGGACACGGTGCTTTGTGACACTCTCTATTAACCGTAGTTTACAACATGCCTCCAGGCACCTAGCCCCCACGCAACACAGTCCCCTCCACTCCTGTCTGCCTTCAAGCTGTAAAAACACCCTGCTCTGCTCCGGGATGCGCTCCCTCCAGCTGCATTCCCAGCAGCAGCAGGCATGAGCCTCTCGCCCAGGGGTAAGAGCTCACAGTGAACTCCTGGGGGGCGTGTATTCACACGGAAAAGGGGGCGCAGGCACCACTTCCTAGCAGCCACTAGGGAAGAGACTCAAAGAGAAGGCGAGACTATTCTGGAAACCTAGCCTAGAGGATTTACACTTTCTTTCTCTTATTAGTTATGCCCAGAGCTGCAGGGCTTGCTCAGATACTGGAAGGACACTTATTGTTCCCAACCCTGTCCCCTCACAGGGGATTTAATCTCAAAGAGGGATGGAATAAATAAGAAATTCTTTAAAGTCTAATTCTTTAAGCAGTTTTAAACAGAAGTAGTTATTTTTACTATATACTGTATTATATAAAACATAAATTTATATATATGTATATATATACATATATATGTATAGATATACACACACATATATATGGGGGGGGATGAGTGCTATCACCTCAGGGCTTCAGGGCTTTTACCACTGGGGCCACACCTTGAGTTCAGGCATGCTATCTGGACTCTATAAACTTCCTCTGAAATTACTTTAAACTTACACCTTTCTCCTGGTACAGCAGGCAACGTGTTTTAGATTTTTGACTCTTAGCTTTTATATACCTTTCATCAGACTTCACAGCAACCGTGGGACCTAATTACCCCCTGTACCTTGAAAACAGTCCATATCTCACCGCCTGAGCCCAGCATGACAGCGAGCCCCGCTGCCAACCCACTTCTGAGTTCACCATGCTACCTTCAAAGCTGGAGAGAGACTGCTCTCCGACCCTATACAGTTTTCATCTATATACCTCGGTTCTTCAAGGCTCAGTCTGTCTTGATAAATCATTACTTTTCCAAGAATCCAAATTAAACTAGAATTTGGGTCTCCAAAAGCTAGAGTAATATTACCCCTAAACGAACCAAACAATTTATGAAGCACTCAACGTAAATCTTCAAGTCACTCGACTACTAAAGAAAAGTATTTATAATGGCAGGATGAAACTACCATTTCACCCTTTATGTTTATGAACAAACAATTTAATATGCACACCTGTGCGCACACACACACTGGGGATAGAACCTAACACACACACACACACACACACACACACACACACACTGGGGATAGTACCTCGGGCTTCACATATGTTAGACAAGTGCTTGGTCATCGCTAAGTCACAGTACTAGCTCTTAATCACATTTTTTTCAAGAGACCAAGAACAGCACGCCTTTACAGCCTCCGTGGGCAGCTACCTATGGGCGCTTCCTACAGGAACTCTTAAGACTTGCTTGTTTTTTTTTTAAGGTCAATGAAGCAAAGTAAGAAACGTGGGGAGAAGAAATGATAACAAAGATGAGGCTTTGAGCCCCCTGACATTCAAAACAGGTGAGACAGGTCTAAGAACGGCCGCATAAGCCTTGTTCTCTACAAGGCCAGGCTCATGGGATGGAAGAAGAGACATACACGGTTCAGTAACTGATAGGCTGAGGGGTTTCACTTTCCTACAAGTAAACTTTCCTTTCAAGGTTATACAGTAGCTGTTTTAACTGAATAATAATAATTAAAATTGTTCTGCACTCAACGTGAAAAGTTTCCATAGCAAAGACAGGAGGCTACATGCTGACTACATTGATCACATCTTTGTGTGTGTGTGTGTGGGGGGGGGGATGTTAAAGACATCTAAGAACCGGGAAGAAAGAATGAAACATTAATGGAAGAGTAGACTCTGTGGGCATACAGTATCGAGAAAGACTGCTGACCATGGAGTCAAGCTCCTAAAATACAGAGGGCCAAGAGGTTCATTTTTAAATGTATGTGCGTGTGTATCTGTGTGTAAGGTTGTATCTGTGAGCACGCGTGCCCCAGAGGCCAGAGGCATTAGATTCCCTGGGGCTGGCTGAAGTTACAGAAGGTTGAGAGCCACTTAAAGTGGGTTCTGGGAGCTGGACTCAGTCAGGTCCTCCACAAGAGAACACATGCTCCTAACCACTGAGCTACACTGAGCTATCTATCTCTCCAGACCCCCCCCCCCGTGTGTGTGTGTGTGTGTGTGTGTGTGTGTGTGTGTGTGTGTATCAGACACCGAGAGGAGAAAAATGTAATAGCTTCCAACCCTAAAGTGTCTTAGCCCTGATCCTGATGCTGTCACTTAGAGTCGGAATTCTGGGAAAAATTTAAAATAGTACTTACAAAGTAATGAAGTATGAAATAAAAATCTAATATTTTTCACACACACAAACACACACACACACACACACACACACAAAATAACACCATTATAAAAATTCAGATACTTAGTAGCAAAATGTGTTTCTAGGCTTACTGTATCATCACTGAACTACTACTGTTAAAATAATGGCAACTGTTTTAAACCCAGGACTTAAAACTTCACTATGAAGCAAAAAGCCCAAAGAGGTATGCACATGTTTGGATTAAATTCCACCCACAAATAAAACCTTAACTTTGGCAACAGAGAATGCTAACTCCTGGCTGTCAACTGGGAGCGCATACTCACACACACACACACGCAATCCATTTAGAAGCATGGATGTACCTGTCTTAGGATGTATTGAGAAGAATCCTTGTGGGTTCCCGCTTGTGATTCTGTACGTCAGCTTGTCATTGGAGCTGGAATCCGGGTCAAAAGCCTCAATCTGGACCACAGATACATCCTTGGGTGAGTTTTCCATGATTTCTGGATAGTACACGGGCTCTGATGTCTGTGGCGCGTTGTCATTGACATCCTCAACCTCTATGTAGACCTCGATGAAGGACGACAGAGGCACCACGCCCTGATCTGTGGCGTAGACCGTGAGCCAGTAGTGGGAAGTCGACTCTCTGTCCAGTCGGTCCGAAGTCTCTATAACACCTAGAAGGAAGCAGCCAGAGAAGAAAGTTAACAACAAGTGCAAGAGCCACGTGTGTCTGACTTTGCTGGTGGCTTATGTGTCACTTACGAGATGCATGAACTTCGGCAAATCTTTGTGCCTCAGTTTCCCTGCCTGAGGGATGGAGATACTGCCTGCTTCTTAATGGCGGATTGATGAGTTGATACCTGGTTAGATATATAGGTAGCAGATAATATAGACTATAAAGCTATTTACAATGGCTAGTGTCAAGCAGCCAAGCAGACCACTTGAAAAACCTATCATATAAGCTGGGATTAAAGGCACATGTATGGATCTCCGTGAGTTCGAGGACAGCCTGGTCTACAAGGACAGTGAGGGATACACAGTGAGACCCTGTCTTGAAAACCAAAAAGGCAAAAACAAACGAACAGAAAAATCTGTGATCTAAGCAGGAAAGTAACCCAGGAGATGGGCACGAAGAGATCATCTTATGCTCTAATACGCTCCTTTCTAGAGATGAAATTTATGGCTGGTTGATATGTGTTGAGTTTCACGGAGATTAAACAGGAAACCAAAGACGACCCAGAGTGAGGGCTCAGGGCTCAACTCCATGGCCTCAGTCCCACTCAGTAAGCCACAGCCCAGGGGCAGAGACTAGGAGTAACATTCCTCTAGACCGTGAGAGTAATTGGGGGTAAGGCTACCCAATCCTTTAGAAGAAGACAAAAAAGCTAAAGAAAAAAAAATAGTATAAATTTGCAAGCCAAGCATAAGGTCTCTTACATGTTAAACCTCTTAACATCTTTAACCATCTTGAGCAAACGGACAACCAGTGTGTTATGGAAACATAAATTCTCCACAGGTGCATCTTTCCTAGCTGCTCTTATATAAGACACAGCCACTATGCACTCGATGAATAAACTGCCCAAGTCTCTCGGCTGGAGCTAGGATCCAGGGTCTTCCACTGAGCCCGGAACTAGGACGGTTTTTACTGAGATTACTGGGAAGAGGGAAGCACATAAGCCCTGGAAACAGACTCAATAGGATCGGTGTACTTCAGCCCGGTTACAGACACCTACTAAAACTTCAATTCCAGAATCCTCCCCCGACAAAGTGATTGGAAGTGGAAATATAAACTCTCCTAAGCAAATCTGGCCTTCCATTTAAGGGCATAAGTGGAATTTACGGCTCCCAGAATGATTGATCATTGTGAACTGATGACACCGTCGGTGTTCAGCACCATGCATCTGACTCCACTTCAGAAACTCCTCCGACCTCAGAGTCACTAAGGTCCCCATCCGACGCAGACGTGCAAACCCATGGTCCCCTACGTTCAACAGTGAGACAGTATCTATTTTAATCGCTAAACCATATCATGTACTTAAACTATCAAATAAACCCTTTTAACTGTATGCAATATAACATTTTTGAAATGTGGATACGCTATAGAGTGGATCAGTTGAGCTAATCAACTATGTATTACCTCCACCTACAAATATTCCCTCTCTCTGTGTGTGTGGGGGGGGGGGCGGGGAGAGAGAGATAAAAGGAGAGGGAGGAGGGAGAGAGAGAATGCTTAACACTAGTCAAATTTTCATACACATCACATTGTTATTAACTATGGCTAATAAAGTCCTTGTATTTAGGATTATTTAAATTTAAATTCTTGGTTTTTGTGTGTGGGTGGTAGCAAAAAAGCCACAGCATAATGAATAGCCAGATGTAAAGTGAACTTCCTCAAAATACACATCTACAGCCACTTTTGCTAAACAACTGGTTACAGGCAAAATAATTCCCCCTATTTCTCTGACCCAAACACAATCTCTACATATGCGACAGTGCACACTAAGTTAGTAGATCGTAACTGTTTGCATCTGGAACAAATACATCTTTTCTACCCCCCCCCCACCTTGTTCAGTGCAAGCCATCCCTTTACCCAAGGAAGTCACGGGCTGTTTCCCCCTACACGGATTACACATTAACAAAAGGAAGGCACAGATGCTACGAACTCTCCCGGGCTGCCGCTCCATTAAAATGCAATTAAATCCATCGGACAAGTGAAGTATTATTAGAAAATTTCAAGCAGACAAGACACATGGTGGTTTCCCCCTGCCTCTCACTTCTAACCGTCAGATAGTTCATGCTGCTTTCTTGTTTTTTTTTTTAATCGTAGTCCTCTCAATGTAATTATAAGCTCATAAAGCAATGACAACTCTATAAACAATTTGCTCAGGATTCACTCTAGGCCAGACATCATGACAACCCCGCACTGTGCCGTGACACCTTTCCTGACAAGACACGCCCCAACCGGTGGTACTACAGTCTCCACTTCATGATGAAAACCTCAGGCATGAGGAATGTTCCCAGGGCCCCAGTCAAGGGCAGATCACTGGAATCCAGAACCAGCAAAGCTCTTGGTCGGGTCTATTCTGAACACAAAGGCTGGACGATGAAAATCACCCTTTAGATAAGACAGGCTCCATATCCTTTGTTAATGTCAATATTCACGAGAAGATCGTACATTCATTCAAATACAACAGCTTTAAGGGGAAGACATGAAACGCAGGCATGTTATAATGGCCGACAGGTGATTTACTTTCCCTCGTGGTTTGTTTTTTCTTTATTCTTATCTATGTAGCCTTCTGCTTAGAACTGGTTCTCTTGTCCAATCAGCTGAGCACAGAGCAAAGGTCATGTTCCTCTTGATGGGAACCCCTCCCAAGAACTCCTAGCTATGGCCAGGAGAATAGCTGGGTATATATAAGGAAGGGTTGAAAACAATGTTATATCTGATATTAATTAAGAGAGTAAGACTAACACGACCCTGATGGCCACTTTCCTACGAAGTCACAGGTTGCAGGGATAGACCACACCTCCTAGTCAAGGGGGGATGGATAGGGAGCCAGTCCATTCTTTATAGAAAGCCTCATCTCTAAAATAATCTGCATGCCAGCCATCTAGCAGTAGGACTACAAATAATGTTTATTCTTTGAGTCACCCCGAGTCCTTATTCCTGTAACCAATACAGTTGCCACCATCACAGGGAAAAAAAATCGCAAATAAATCCGACACCCGCCTTCAAGCCATCACTGGGTGTGAATTAGACAACTGCACTCATTCTTAGAATTCTACTCCTCTTCTTAATTCTCTTGCCTCTGAGTCAACTTTCGACCGCTGATAACCAGTAATAACTTTATTTATTTATTTTTGATATAAGAAGTTACAAACTTCTTCTTCCAGGGAAAAATAAAATCTATACATCTTTTAAAAAGACGTATTTAACACATAAAATGAATCTTTGTCTTTAGACTCTCCCAGAGTTGCATCCTGACTTCAACAACCTGTTGCATTCCCCCTCCTCACCCCCACCGGTCTGCTCCTAGTTATAATTTTCTATCTTTTATTCCTTTGCTTTTTAAACAAAAACAGAATGGTTGCTATGAGACAGAATCTCCTGCTTCTGTATCAGGTGCTGGAAGTAGGGGTACATACCACACCAGGCCTGGCTCTTTTTACCTTTCAGATAGCAGTGACAGTATGACACGCAGTGAGAGGACAGATAAGGCCAGAGTGTCAAGAGGAAGAGGCAACTCGGCCTTCTAGAGAATTCCCTCTAGCTAGATGCAGAAGTAAAAGCCAGTAAAAGTGGGGAGGAACGAGGAAATCACAGGATTCTTATCTTGTGAGGAATGTGGGAGCCACACAGGATGACCAAGAGGCTTTCAATGACAGACACGCTGCGCACAGAAGACAGCTCAGACATGCCTGTGCTATGGGCTGCCCAGGAGCGTGGTATAATCAGCAACTGTTCCCTTACTTTACTGAAGTATTACAGGAGCCTGGGTGCCCAACTTTCTAACTTTGAGAACACAATGAAGACATTTTTCCAAAAAAGGCTGCTAATAAGATGAACAATCTGAAAAAAAAAAAAGCATAAAGCTGGAAATCTGAAACCATTAGCGCAAACTATTTATCATTCCTATCGTGCTTCCTGGGACTGCAAAGCCGCCACCAGATGTCACTATGGAAACTGACTTTAAATATGCATCTGTGGAAATCGCTACTATGCTGAAGGGAAGATCATGTGGTTTCTAAAAGAGCACTCATCCATAAATGGGGTATCTTTTATCAAAGCCTCCCCTCGGGATTTAGGGATCTATGTGGGGGAGGAGCAGGAGGAGAAGGAGAGGGAGGAGGAGCATCAGGAGGAGGAGGGAGGAGGAGGAGGAGGAGGAGGAGGAGGAGGAGGAGGAGGAGGAGGAGGAAAGATGTTAAGAGTCAGAGGTGTTGGGTGACTTCAAGGAAATGAGAGTCTTCCAGACACAGGACTGATACACAGAAAGAGACCAGGTAGCACGGACAAGACCTGTGCTGGTTCAAACCAAACAAAATTCCTGCAGTGAACAGAGGAAGTAGATAAAAAGCCCCGCCCCTAATCAAGAACATACTTGCAAATGATGCCTGTGGGCAAAGAGAGTCAGGTTTTCTCTCATGGGTGTGTCACCAGGTGTATCAACCATACTCCAGGGCAGACCCTGTGCTGGGAGTCACGGCCAACACCAAACAGACTCTGGGGGTCTTTTGCGGGTGGTTTTGTTTTTGGTTTTTTTGTTTGTTTTGTTTTGTTTTGTTTTGGGTATGCTTCTTTTTGGTGGGTAAGGAAGTAGGTAGGATCTTGGAACTGGGCGAAGAAAAAGAATATAATTATATGAAAGAAAAATTTTAAATGAAGGAAAAAAAACAAACATAGCCGTGGCAGACCCCTGTCCCCGGAAGGACTCACCAGATATTTAACCAAGTGGGTATTGACGTCATCTTTCCCTGGCCTGGTTTTTCCAGGTTTAAGGCACATAATACCAATTGCTCAAGAAAACCAGTTAAAAGGAAATCAAGCTTTCCAGACTTGCTGCCACTAAGGCTGGGTTCACTGTTACTTCAAATCCTGTCCTCAGCGTCCACCTCACAGCTGACACAGTGGCCTCCATTCCAACACAGGGACGATGGCAGGGCGAAACCAAGTCGCCACACTGCCAAAAACAACGTGAGTGATTCAGCGTCCCATGCCCACAGAACACCTCTCTTACTGAAGTCTGCCAATTTTATTTAACGGACCGTGGCTTCAAATGGGTCCAGAGATTTTTGACAAGGACTTTGCTATTTCTGACTGTTTGGTTACTCCCACTCAAAAATAAAGCTCGGTACACAACTTTAAAATTGGGAGGGGCTGAGGATGTCGCTTCAGGAGAGCACAAGCCAGGGAGCACAAAGTCTTGGGTTCGAGTCCCAATGTGTCTTAAGTCACACAAACCCTTATCTCAAAATTCAGGGTTTAGTGTCTTTCTAATATAGATCCATAACACCTGGGACAATTAACTTGATAAAAGGTTAATTCTGGCTCAGACCATCAGAATACCATGATCAGCTATCACACTGACAGATGTCATAGCCTTTGGGCCTTTTAAAGGAGTGAAATTTTTAAATCTGATTCGTCTTTAAAATAACCACCAATTTCACATGCAACATTATCTAATAAGAAACCCTTGACTTCTTTTAGAATGGTGTCGATCACATAGATGGATGTCTGTAAAGACGTGTGTATGTGTGTGTGTGTGTGTGTGTGTGTGTGTACATATATATATTATAGAGAGATTAATAAATAAGATAGGAAAATGTAAAGACTGAAGTGTAACTGTCTTACTTCGTACAGAAATAATAGAAACTAAATTCTAGTACTTCTGAAAACCAGAATGCTCCATGAATATTTACATGCACATATAAATAACTAAAATTGTAATTTCCCGAAGTCAGATGACTAAAGAGAAGAGCAATCACTTTCCATACGTACTGACAGTCAGCTGGAAGCACCGGCTCCTGCTTGTCATGTCCGCACTCCGAGGCTTAAGTAAGAAACCGCCTCGGAGTTCGGCGCCAGCCTTGGCTCCAGTGCGAGCACACGTCAAATAACAGAACACATACGAGTAAGCACACGAGCTAAAACCATCTCTTCGGGGCCATGCAAAGGACTAGGCTGTCTACTCCCGTCCTGCAGAGAAACTCCTTTGTATCTAGCAACACAATCAGCCACAGGTAAAATTCCCAGCTCTCCGGCAGAGCCAAAGACCAGTTACTGACCAACGTGGCTCAATCTTTCACAACCAGCAACTCATCACGGCTGTCATTTCTATCGGGGAGCAAAGGAATTCCACGGCAATGGGGAGCACCAGCAGCACCAGCAGCACTAGGGAGCACTAGCAGCACTAGGGAGCACCAGCAGCACTCAGGAGCACCAGCCACTAATGAGTAGATGTGTCCTTGCTGGGAGTGGGCTTGGAGGATTCAAAGGCCTACGCCAGGCCCAGAGCCTGTGTGTGTGTGTGTGTGTGTGTGTGTGTGTGTGTGTTGTCTTCACAGCAATAAAACACTAAACAAGTACAACGGATGCAGTGAGGAATGCCAACGGTGTCCAAACAGTAAAAACTAAAAATTTGCCTTATACTAATTAAAATATAAGCAGAAAAAAAAAACCCCACCCAGAATAAAGAAGCTGAAAGGACGCAGAAATCCAGCCAGCTAAAATTATTTTCATAAACCTGTACATTTCAGTAACGGTTTAAAAATCCAGACTGAAAATGCATACATTAAGTTAAATAAAAGTAACCAAAATGCCCCCTCTCTCTCTGTCGTAGGATATTTTTGTCTTTCTCTAGATCACATATATAGACCTTTAAATAGATTTTTCTGTATATATTTAAGGTATGTAAATGATATTCAGGCATGCTTACAGACAATAGGATTATTCATGGCTAAGTAAAATTATACATGTGTAGTTTCTCAAAATTCTTCCAGTGTTCACAGCAAGAGCAGCCAAGATCTATGTACTCATTATCTTAGAACCCCAAACCAACACAATTTAACTATCTACATCTTCCCTTGTGCCTTAGAGACCCAAGCTTGTCCATTCTGTGTATCTGCGTCTCTGCAGAAAATAATATGAATATTCATTTCCAAGGAGTCACCTCTGCTTCGCCTATGGAAAGTAGATGTTTAACAATGCATATTGTAACACCTTCAACAATTAACATTTCAAAGTATACTTCCATGAATGGACAAAGTTTTAGGTCTAACATTTCTGTATTTTGTTATCTAGCATTAAGTCATAAATTAATGATTCAGAGGAGAGGTTTATTTTTAATGTAGCAATGGTCATATTTGTTTATTATCTTGCCTTATATCTCCTTAATTAAAAAAAAAAATGTGTATCTCTAAACTTCCATTTGAAACTGCTGAGGTAGCTTTAAAGGGAGCTGAGCAAGATTTTAAGATTTGAAGCTTACTGGTCTTCTATTAATTAAGTACATAATCTGATTTGGGGCATCATGTTTCCAGCCTGGAGATTCCTTCAGCTCAGCAATGAGTCTCTGCCAGGGCCAGCCTCGTGGAGAAACGACTCCACATTCAGATTTCACGTTAGAATTATTGATACTTCTGACGAGGGCTCAAATGGATAAACCCTCTTTGTAAAAGAGGCTCCTCCCTGGCTATTAAAAATTAGCCAAATACCAATATATAGTAAAGTCTGCCTTTGGCAAAACTTTCTCCCTTTGTATGCTAGTGGATGCACTGCACAAACACTTTACATGTACCAAATCTTGTGTGTGTAAGAGAGAGAAAGACAGATAGACAGACAGACAATCTCACTACGTAGTTCTGGCTGTTCTGGACCTTACTATTTAGTCCCGGTTGTTCTTGAAATCAAACAGATCCAACAGTCTCTGCCTCCTGAGTGCTGGGATTAAAGGCGGTGACACCGATTATCCTGCATCGTAAATTTGATCTAGTCTCCACGATCCTGTAAGCTCAACGTGTGTTCTCCTATTTTAAATATTTAAGAACAGAGCCCTGAAGTCACAAGTCTAAAATAACTCGCCAGTCATCCCAATGGCGTCTCCACAAACTACGTCCCCAACTATTCACCTCCCCGCTCTGCATCTCAGAATTGGCCAAGCTCCGAAAGTTAAAAGAGATTTCCTAAACTGCTCAACCTAGGAACAAAGGACCCAGAGCCTAAGACTTATTAAAGGAGCTCTGGAGGCCAGGCCTGAGCGCTGCTGTCTTCTGCGTGCGAAGGTGGCCTTTCTCCACCCATCATTCGTTAAGGGGAAGGTCCACACTGTCTGAAGTTTGCCAGCCCTTGACTATGACAGAGAAGCAAAATGGTTAGCACAAGGAACCCAACGAAAGGCTGAGGAGCCCATCGGGGAGGCTCGGGGGTTACGGGTGAGCCAATCCCACTAAGACAAAGGAGGAAACCATAGAACAAAACTCTACAGCACTCCACCACAAACACCGCAAAGCCACCAAACGTACCACAGCATCTCCCTACGTTACGCAGACTGTACTCACTCTAAACAAAACGACATACTGTATTAATAACAGGACAGATATCATGGGATAACTGGGAATACGTTATTAATGTTAAAATAGTAAGCCGGAAGTATCAGAGCCTCAGTTCTTAATCATAAGCCAGTAATAAATGTTGATAGCGAATCAAAAGCTACTATTTAAGGAAAACTGCTTTGGGAAAGAAATAGATTCCCTGTCAGTCTGGATCCAGTCCTCAGCGGTGACCTAACGGAGGTCTGAAAACTACTGTAGGCCTCACTTTATGCTCATTGTTGGGTCTTCAACTCGGCTAGGCTTCTTCACAGGACTGACTGCTACGTGGTTTAATCCACAAGACAAACATGAAATTCCTACCATGTACCCGGCAGACAAGGTGCGAGGCATTCAAGGAATTCAGAAGAGAAAAACAGGGTCTCTTGAAATAATCAAGTGAGAATTCATTCACCACACCAATGGGGCAAACAACTGTTGGGGAAGGATAATGCTTTTTTTTTTTTTTGGCTTTTCAAGACAGGGTTTCTCTGTGTAGCCCTGGCTGTCCTGGAACTCACTCTGTAGACCAGGCTGGCCTCAAACTCAAAAATCCACCTGCCTCTGCCTCCCAAGTGCTGGGACTAAAGGCGTGCGCCACCACTGCCTGGCTGAATTTTAGCATCTAGGTACATCACAGCGCTCGCCCCAAGGTCTATCTGAGGTTAGGGAGTTAGGGAGTCCCTGCTTGAATTCTGTGTGTGGGGGGCAATATGTGGTCACATGATACAAAATAGTCACAGCCTAGCTCCATGGGGGCGGGGGGAGCACAGGGCGGTTAGAACCATAGCCGGACGCTATTTCATTCAGTTGACATTTTCTAACTTGTGTAAAAGAAATTATCTCTACAGATACGAATTACACTGTTAAAAAAAAAAAAAAAGAACACTGTTTCACAAAGGGTTAACTGAAGGCCTTATCAACACAACTGAAGAAATCTCAAGAATGTAAGAGGTAAGGGCAGCATGCAGGTTTCCCTAAGCCGACCAACGGTCGCTTAGCGCGCGTGTATAAAAAAGTTATGTCTCGGTATGGAGACAAAGCCCCATTCAGGGAGGGAAATGTCAGTTGAAACAAGCAGGCCTGTGCCAGCCTCCCCGGCTCCTTGCTAAAGAAGGAATGGAATGAGCTCGGGCCCGCCCCTTCCCAGACCGCCCAGCTCACAGGCACACACAGAGCTCCGGCCAGAGGCGGCAGTTGTCTCCCTGTCCTAGAATGCACAAGCTGGGAGGGAGCTGAAGGCAGCAGGCCTCCCCTTCCCTGAGCTGGCTTGGGCGCCTCTAAAACAGAATTCAAATGCAGAGAAGGACCAGCAACGGGTTTTCTAAAAATAAAAAATAAAAATAAAAAAATCTAAGATCCATACGCACTTCAGCTGTGCAAAAAGTAAGGCGTGTCCCACGTGAACTGAGTGCCAACCGAACAAATAAAAATTCCATTCGCTAGTGACACTAGTGTGAAGGAAGCTGTACCAGCTCCCGCCTCCTGCTCCCTCTCCCAAGGAGAGAACTTTCCACCAAATGTGTGGTCAGGATTTTTTTTTTAACTTTAATAAGGCAATTTCTCATTTAAAAAAAAATTAAAGTTATTTACATATTGAGAAGAAATAATTTACAGGAACTAATCACATACCCATACTATCCAGAATACTTTTTTTTTTCTGTCAAATCCCAAAATTTCTAAGAATTCAAAAACTTCTGGGTGAATCTAACCTAGTCCTGGGCTGCTTCAGAAACACTAGTTGGTTACTTAGTAGAAGCCTTGACCATCTTATGCTAGCAAAAATCTCAAATTACTTCAACTATCTCCAGTGGTCTCAATGGAGGTTTGATTACACAGACCTGGGAACCTTTGTTCAGACAGAGGTCATTCGTGGTGTCCTGGTAGGGATCCAATGTTTTCAGATCTCACGGTTTTCTTAGGAAAATGACTTTCTTTACATAACTGAGGAGTTCTAATTTGATGTTTTAATGACAAAGGAGAGTATACAAATGAGTGCTAAGAGAAGTAGTCTAGAGTTAGGGGATCTAGGGAGCAGTACCTGACCAAGCTTTCTGAGCCATTCAAAGGACACTATTTTAAGCAGATCGTAAACAAATAGCAAGGTTCTCTAAAACAGCAGTTCAAAGACTAAGAAAGGCTGTTGCTGATTCAACAGTTTAGAGACTAAAGATAGAATTCTTGAGACAATTTAAGAACAGATTGGTAGGGCCGGGAGGAAGCTCGGTGATAACGTGCTTGTCAGATGAATATATGAGGAGTTGGGTTCAGATCTCCAACAGCTGCATAAAAAAAAAAGACCATGCAGGAGTATATATGCCTACCATCCCAGGGCCGGGGAGGCAGAGGCAGGGGGATCCTGGAGCTTGCTGACTAGGTAGCGCTGCCCATTCGGTGAGTTCCAGGCTCAGTGAGAGGCCCTGTCTTAATCACATACCCTCAAACCACTTCTCAGGGAAGTACTCTTTGACTATTTCAAAACTGAAGAAGAAAAATAATTTCAGCCCCGCCCCGACGGGCCTCAGGCTCGAGTACCCCCCAGATCAACCTCCCGAGTGAGTCGCAGCTGATAGACATATTACAGGCGTTTGCTCCCACACGGAGCCTTAATGACCAACCCCTGTACTTACGCAGGCATTAACTTGGTAGGGAGAAAGCTGGCTAACAGAAGCACATTATTATGGAAACGGCTTCCAGACAGGGCTGCTGGATGGCAACTTTTTGACATGGCGACATGGTCTACAAATGACCCTGGGACTAATACGCATGTGGCCTCTGGACTTACAGGCTAGATATGCCTAAAAGGTCAGGTGACAGACACATCATCTAGCAGTTAAAAAAAATAGCTAACAACAAGAAAAAAGGTGTGAGTGTGTGTGAGTGTGTGTGTGTGTGTGTGTGTGTGAGTGTGTGTTTGCGCGCACACGCACAGCTGTGGCTTGCATGTGTGGACGTCAGAGGTCGATACTGCATGCCTTCCTGCACTGCCCTTTAAAGATTTATTTAAAGATTTATTTTCACTTCTCTGTGTGTGCGCACGTGTGTGTACGTGCCTATACTATTTTATGCACGCCTGACAAGAAGAGGGCGTGAGATCAGCTGGAACTGAAGCTACCTCTGGTTGTGAGCTGCCGGACGTGGAACGTGGGAACCAAACTCAGGACCTCTGCAAGGACAGCAAGTCCTCTTAAGTCCCAAGCCATCGCTGGGGCCCCGCCACCCCACCATACACTGTTTAAGACTGGGCTGGCTAGTCAATGACTCCCCAGGGTCCTCCTGTGCCACCTCCCAGCACGAGGATTACAAGCCACCATGTCCCGCTTTTTACACACACGGGTGACAGTCCTTATGCCTGTGTACCAAGTACTGTGCCTGCAAGGCAGGTCCCCTGCCCTCAAGACTCTACTGACTAAAGGCAAGAAGCCACTGCACTCCTCCAGCTCTGAACCAGGGTCCTTCAGGACGATGTTAGACGTGTAAACGGGACATGAGCTGTTGTTGTACATGACTGTTGGCAAAACAAAGGCTCCATGTGTCCCCAACCCCAATAAAATACAGAACTAGTGCTTCACTTCAGAAGTGAAGTGAAAATCAAAACTAGGGGAAATGGCATTACAAACGCCTGGGGCACAGACGGGATGGTCTGTCTCCCTGGTCGGAAAGGTCTCAATGCCTCCCTGCTCTCGTTAATACATATTTTAATTAAATTTAGTCACTGCTGACTTTCAACTAACCGAAGCCGTTAAAGTCATCCTGAAGGTGAACATTTCATCCCTATGGAATCCTGATTCCTGAGTCAGCAGATGATGTTATTAGCACCTTATAAAGGAGACCCAGGAGACAGGAACCCTTCCGGAAGAGCGGAAAGCAAGCCCAGGTTGCTGTGGATGTGGGTGTGGCTGCGGGGCTCTGAATCACTCACCTCCTCCTTGGGAGTTCCCTCTACACACCGCCTTACCTTCAGCTACAAAAGGCTGCCCTTGCTCCTAACGTGGCTTTTAGGAATTCTATGCGTGAAGATAACTTTTCAGAAACTTAAAAACACGCCTCTGAGATGGAAAAAAAAATGCTTTTAATGATTTTGTTTTAAAGTAGGTAAAACAGCAATCTCACAAGGTTTATATCCCAAAGAAAATCTACTGTCAGACAGGTAAGTTGGTTTGGGTATGCCATCCAAACGGGAGGGAGCCGTGAGGCACCCAGAAGAGTATTTTTTCCGGGTATCTCAAGAGGCTCTGGGGGAGCCAGCGGTAGAGCTCAGACTAGGATGAAAACTGTCAATGGACTTCCAGGACAACAGGGCAGATTGCAGCTGGGGGGGAGGGGGGAGGGGGTGCCCCGGCCCCCACGCCCAAAGGGCACAAGCTCCTGGCTCTGAGAAGGCCTGGCTGTGGTGTAGGATGTGGACAGTCAGGACAGACAGGCGACCAGTGCCCGCCTGAAACTGACTGGCTCGGCCTTGCCCAACCTCACGGCAAGCTGTACAGACAGGCTTGGAGGTGAAGACTCACTCCTGTTTCTGGCCAGAAGGTAGCTTCAGACACCTGTCAAGCCACCGGACCCAGCTTTTAACTCCTGTCTGGAAACCCTTCCCAGGCCACTCCCTCTACAGGGGCCTCGGATGCCACCCGCCACCAAAGCGCTGCTACTCTGCTCATTTCCCCAACACTACGGAGCTCCAGGCGGAGCTCCAGGCGGGGCTGAGCGGTGCGGCTTTCACTAGTTTCCTCTGAGGAAAGCACGCTTCAGAAAGAACACGGCATTGTGTGCCTCGAGCCTACCTCGTACATACACGGAAGACCTCAGCACTCTGAACAAATCCCGGCAGGAGGAGGTGTCAACGGACAACGAACGTGTTAAACACTCAAGAATGAAAGCATGGGGAACACTTCTGCTCAGGGGTTCTCAACCCTCCTGATAGGACGCTTTAACACTGTGAAGAATCTGAATGTCTGACGCTCAGGAAGGCTGAGAAGGACCTTCTTGGGGGGGGGGGGGTCTTGACCCACAGGTTGAGAACCAGTCCTGTGCCTTCCTTCATTGTAAATGAAGGGTGTCAGGAGGGAGTCCCTGGGCTACAGGTGGCACCTACCCTACCCCCACCCCCACCTCATTCTCTGTCCCCCACAGCCTCCAACACTCTGGGCTAATTCAATAAACAAGTGACTGTCTTCAAGGTACAGGATTAGCAGCTTTCGTCCCTTGTTCATCCTCCTCTCTGCAGTTACCCACTCTGGGGAGGAATCGCAGGTATCTATGGGAGAACTTTCTGAGAATGGCTACATTCTCTCGGGGGCACCTTTAAAATCTTCATAGACAAATTTAAAAAAAAAAAAACAAAAATTACTGCGTCAACATATAAGAAAACGGAATTTTCCAGTTTTTACTGGTGATAGCTCAACAGGATGGCTGCCGTGTTAATTCCACTGAAGTAACACAGACAGTCCCACGAGTCACTTATGCAAATAAGTGAGCAGGAAAATTAAAAGCCTAGCTAGAACTATAAATACATGCTACCTCCTTAAGGAAGAGAGACAGAACTTGGGTCCCTTATTAGAGAATGTATTGTCTGTAAGAAGCCGTCTTCACACAGGAATCTCACTGGCTCACTCGATTACATGATTGTGTATTTGGCTACAATAAGGTACTCTGTCTTAAGCTATAGAATCTAGATGCCTTCGCCCAATTGTAAATATATCCAAGGACAGCCTAAGGCTTGCATGTCTGAAACCTTGGTTTGGGGGTGGTGGGGGGACATGGGCAAAGGCTAGCTGTGTGAGAGAACATGCTTTTCTAATTTTAATTTTATAAAATTAATAAACTCCCTGTCGACTCACTACTGTTTTGTGCATCATCCCTAGAAAAAGGTGCCTTCCACCCCAGCATCCGGAAGGAGAAGGGCGGAGCTGACACTGGGCCCTCACTCGGTGGAATAAAACACCGTCCACACTTCTTTAGGAAACTTCAAATGGATCGCCGAGTATTTTCCAAGGCGATCGATACTATCCTTGCACAAGTGAGCAGCCAGGTGTTAATCATTAACTTTGGGAAAACAAGAGCATTCAGGGTAGCACACAGACACTTTCAGGCAAACAATGTGAAACGGGTAGCCATTCAACAACAATGTAACAACTGTAAACAACATGGTGACCTCTCATTAAACACAGACCGGGCTTGGGTTGAATACTTGGCATTTAGTTTTGACCAGCTGGAAAGGTCAATCTCTTCCCACTTTGCCAATTCCTTTTATAATCCAAAAGCCATGAATTGGGGGGAAGGAAGCAGCCAACCCCACTTGTGTGTGAAACACTGCATCTTAGAGGGAGAAAGGGGAAGTCAGCCAGTGCCCTCTATAATCCCCTTAGGCAAGAAAAGTGAAGTACACAGGGCCCAGACTCAAAGCCAAGATGACAGCTGCGACCTAGAAGCACATTCCTCTCTTATCTGCCACCCCTTTGATGAACCCCACCTTTCTTTCATTAGGGACCGGTACTCCAAGGGCACTGAGTCCCGGTCAAACAAAGCAACTCAAAAAGCAAGGGAAGGGAGAGCAAACCCTACATTTCAGGAAGGAAGAAGCAGAACCGGGTATTACTTTAAGTATTGTCTAGATAGCAGAGTCTTTAGATCTGCAGCTAGGGACTGTAGAGACCAGGGCTGGGAGAGAGAGAGATTTAATCTATACGCTGATATTTCTGAGAGCATAAAGTGCAGGGCCTAGAGCTTCCTAGTTCAACTGAAAGAGCTTCATATTCTTAAATTCAGATTTTACAGTTAAAGCGGGAGAAAGGGCAGAAAATAGAAGCCTATGGTAGCTTCAGACATCCTAATAACAGACCAGTCATCCTTTACCCTCCAGACGCGGATTATGCAATCACCACATCTATCTCCGGCTAACTTTTCCTTTGGGTAGATTTAAGAGGCTCCTTTCTAGAACTTTTGGGAGAATTTCCCAGGTACACTGCCTCCAAAAATGTATTGAAGCCTGTTTAATACTTCCCAAATATGGATTCTGTGTCTGCTATATAAACTCATTTCTATAAAGCCAACATACATTCTCCGGCTTCTGTGACAGACGAGGCTTTCTCTTAATTTCCACTCAAGAGTCTTCCCCTTCCAGAGAAGTAAGAAGCGTTGCCCTCTCTACCAATAAACAGCGCCGGTCGGTGTTGAACTCTTGTTCTGTTTGGTCGATTGCTCCAGGAAGCACTGAAGATTTTTATTCCTGCATCTGTAGGTAACGGACACTTTCTAAGCACCCCAGCAGTGGAATCTGCTGTAAGGAAATCTGTTTCCTTTAAGCTTCTGTGACATTACAAACAATCAAATAAAAACCTACCTGAAAAAATGCACAGGTCTGGGAGTCCTGTGCTGCCCGGCTCTCTGAGCCGCCTATGACAAGCCCCGAGGTGAGACCACAAGTAGCCGAGGGGAGGCAAGCATTGGGAGCACAGCCCTGAAGAGCTATCATCAAGGGTCCCACTGAAACAGACAAGCACCGTCTGCTTTAAAAGCAATGGATTCCGCACCTCCAGACGATGAAAGGCGCATGCGCTCAGCAGTGCCACCTCTTACATGAGCGGTACCCCTACTCCCCCAAGACAGGAAACTTAGGGCGCTGCCTTAACCATCTGTGCTTTTGGTTCTCCACCCAAATCCCTTAGGGATCTCCTGACACGCATGCTTCCACCCTTATCACTTTAGTGGGTGAGCGCATCCTACGACACAGTTTTCATGAATAGCTGGAATCATAAGGAGACTTCAACATTTCTGAGCTTCTGACTGTGGGTTCCTTTTCCCAGGGGCTCACTCTTACCTCCGCTCATTTAAACCTATATGGTCTCTCCCAGTGCACCACTCTGCCTTGAGTACAAATACCATATGTATACTTAATTCCCCCAACCCACTGTCTAAATGAGCAACTTTGAATTATCTGTCCTTTTTCAACGGCTGGGCCCTGTGCTCAGAACCGAGTCCTCTGTGTCTGTGTTCTTCTCTCCACCTTGGCTGAATCGTGGGGAGACAGGAACGGATATCAACATACGAGCACACGAGAATCTGTAACACCCATCACAGACGAGGGCACCCAAGGTCCTGGGTGGTGCTCCTCATCTCTCTCAGAGTTTTGTTGGTTTGTTGTTTTGTTGTGGTTTTTGAGACAAGGCCCCTCACTGGCTGGCAGCTCCCCAAACAGCCTAGGCTGGGGCCCCAGAAGCTGTGGTGACCCACCTGTCAAGTCCCCACTGCTAAGGTTACGAGCCTCACCCAACTGTTTAAGGTGGTTTCTAGGGGGGGCAACTCAGAGCTACAAACAGGCTTTTCTAACTTCTCGGCCTGAACTGCTTGCTGTCTAAAAAAAAAAAATTGTTCAATTTGCTCATCTCATATTTTCCCACGAGAAGGACTTCTGTCATTGAATCACGATTGCTTGTTATATATGTGTGGACACAAAGGGGAGTTACTTTAAAAAAATAGAAATCGCTTCGAGAAGGAAGGAAGAACATGCAGTTTGGAGTTTTAAAAAAGTCACTTTTTAAATTTAAAATGTCCCATGCCAGCTAAAATTATACATTCTTTTTTTTCTTTTATTTTAAAAATATTTCTTTTATTTTTCCTTTTTTTAAAAAATTTCTATATTCTTTGTTTACATTTGTACATTCTTCTTAAACACGATGTTACAGAGGAAGCAGTATCCATCCAAGGAAAATAAAAGTACAACTTGACAGGTTTCTCCTACACAACCCTCACCGGAGACATGGGAGACATTGACTTTATTTAAAACAAACAAACAAACAAACACTTGAAACTTAATATATAAAAATGAGCTGCAGGATGTTACTGGGACAAGAATCAGGAAAAAAAAAAAATCCAAGTAAGACCTGAGTACTGTCCCAAAGTTTGCCTTATTAAAAATGTACTCGATTTTCAAAGAACACCAGAATGTGAGTCACACAATTAACATCAGCTGTTTCAGTGCTAGACGGTACCCCTCTCGTCCAAGGGGGACCATTTTGATTTCATGAAGTCTAAAGGGCTCAAAGGTGGCAAGAAAGCCAAGAGCTAGCAAGTTGCTAGTGCTGGGGACCTGTTTCTGGCCAGAAATGTGGCGATCTGTTTTGCCTTCCCCCCACCCCCAATCCTTATGTCTACTGACCTAGGAACTCTGTTTCCTAGAATGCATGCATTCTAGGTAAATGAAGACACAGCAAGGAAAGTCACACTGTATGTGCTGTTATGCTCTGGGGTACTTGTGGCTTACTGCCCCAGATCTCTTTAAGGATGTTTACAGATCAGATAAGGCTTTGCCCAGACTAAAGGGCAGCCAGCAGGCCTGTCCTTCTGCTTTGGGGGAATTTACCTCTTGGTGCTGGAGAAGTAAGATGCATGTGCATCATCAGGAACAGTTTCCCACCCACACGGTGCTGTCCTGCAGGGTCTTCTCTTATGGCTCATATATTCCTATACTTTCCCAGATTCCTACAATACTCCATTTTCTTTTATGGAAAATAAAGATTGGTTTAAAAGTAAAGGTAGTTTCTTTCCCTCATTTTGTCCCAGTGCTACAGAGAATCCACTCTTCAAGAAAAGACTCAACATTATGCAATCATTCTTTAAATTCCCCCTTTCAAGACCTTTAAAGGGGACTTCAGAAGCCCGGGCAGATGCCCCAGCAGGAAACAAATTTGCAATTCAACAGAAGCACCCACTGAGAGAAGGCAAGATGCACCATCCCTAGTTTTGGCAATAATTTCCTTTTCTTATTCCTTGGCTCCCGAGGGCTTTTCAACTCAAAGCAAGCCCGCAGAAGTTAATAGGCTCTTAATATGTTCTCCACCGCCTGAACCGATTCCTGTTCATAAGGTAATAGTGGGACCCCAGGGGCCCCTTTCATAGGGGCTCTAGCAAACCTCCTGCAGGGAGATGGCCCCTGGGCAGCTCCGTTTCCTAAGAGAACAGGCAGTGACCTAATCAATAGGGCTCCTAGCAAGACAATTCCTACATTCACCAGCCCTGAAGAAATGAAGTGGGAGGGACTGCAAGCTTTATTGAGGAATGAGATTCACCTGTCACCGTGATGGGTAGCCCGGCGGGAGGTTTTTTTTTTTTAAGAGCTTTCAGCTGCCATGGATTTCCTGGTCAACATCCAGCACTAAATAAACATATTTACTTAAGCTTCATTCACAATTTCTGATGTGAAACCTGGAAACAGGTAGATTTTTTTTTTTTTTTTTTTTTTTTGAGATACTGGGGCAGCCAGAACAAGATGACACAGATCTAAACCGCCCATGTTCATTTAAAACCAATGACATGAGAAGTACTTAGCAGGTAAGAATAAACAGAAAAGTCAGCAGGTGCGCCTAGCCCCAAGTTTACACAGAAAAATCCCACCAGCCCTGGAAATACGGCCTCGTTAACGTAACTGAACAAACAACACTGAAACCACACAGACGGCAGGTTTATGGCGCCACGACTACTTTTCATTAACGCCTCTTGTTTCCAGAAAGGGGAGGTGAGGGTTTTTTTTTTTTTAATTAATTACACCAGTTAATAATTTTGGAAACCCATGGGACCTTCCCAGTTAACAGCTTACAATTTTCAAGTTCACTTCAAAATGGCGGCCCCAGACTAAATAAACTCATTCGGAAGACTGCTAGGCAAGGAGCTAGTTTAAGCCATCTTATGCAGGCTGTGTGTGAAGTCAGGTCTCACAGGGGAAGTCAAGTTAGACTTACACACCAACCCCCAAAAGTCCTTTGAGCGGGGCACTTCCAACACAATGGATGTTTATTTACTCATAATTTTCCAAAAAGCTATCCACTGGACAGCTTTTAAAAAGGAACAAAGTTTAGCCGTGAAACTGATGGGTGAGTTTCTTCCCCGCCACACACCCGTAAGACAGTGCCAAAGTCAAATAAATGACAAAACGAGCTCCCATCTAGCTGACACCAGCTCCACCAGGTTACCTCTAAGAGTTGCGTCAGTGTTAGGTTTTAAAGCCAAGCCAGTAGCCAGCGCTTCACCGTCAGCGCCTCTGGACAAGGGCATTTCCGCCAGAGCTGCGCGACAGACTTTTAACATCTCTGCTAAATGGCACTAGGCCAGGCAGGGGCAGCAGCACTGGACCGTCTCTCTGCCAACCCTTTTCTCACAAGTGTGTAACCAACACATCACTGGTACTTCCACCATGGCCTTGCCTGATTGACAAGGCTGTGATGGTGACCACCGTAAAACACCCAGGGCAGGGTGCAACGAAGAAGAGAGGTACCCACTAAGGACCCACCCGATACCCCCATACCTGGGAACCGCCAGCAATGGGAGGGGAAACTGTACTTTGTTCCCCCACTACTAGCTCTTCGGATTTCAATAGTCATAGCCTTAGTTCACAATGATTACGTTCTTCCTCTATAAGGCCCTCCATCAATACCAAATGTCATCAGTTATTACAATGACACTATGGCACGGGAAGCCGGGGGCTGGCTGAGTCGTGAGCAGCTAGCTGCAGGGAGATAAGCCACACAGCTAGACTCTGCCTCCTCAAGAAAGGTGGTGGAAAGCAGCAGCTGGGGGTGAGGGAATAAACAGGGTAGTGCTCCCTGGGAAGGGGTTTTAAAAGGGGTTACAGATGGCTGAGAAATAAACCTGGTTTCCCTGAACCAGCTCTGCTAACTGCCCTTTCCAATGCTCATAACGAAGACAGGAAATCATCGCTGACACCCTGGAAGCATCCAGAATATGATCTCTGCATTCTAACTAATCTAAGAGAGTCTGATGGTTTATATATATGCTCGGCCCAGGGAGTGGCACTATTAGGAGGTGTGGCCCTGTTGGAGTTAGGTGTGGTACTGTGGATGTGGGCTTTAAGACCCCTCACCCTAGCTGCCTGGAAGTCAGGATTGTGCTAGCAGCCTTCAGATGACGATGCAGAACTCTCAGCTCCTCCTGCACCATGCCTGCCTGGATGCTGCCATGCTCCCGCCTTGATGATACTGGACTGAACCTCTGAACCTGTAAGCCAGCCCCAGTTAAATGTTGTCCTTTGTAAGAAGACTTGCCTTGGTCATGGTGTCTGCTCACACAGTAAAGCCCTAAGACAGGGAGTGGCTTGATCAGACCTACCTCTAGTGTTATCCCCACCAGAATCCAATAACCACTACCCAATGTCAACTGACAAATCCATCCTGTAGTTAAACCCTCTGTCTCAACCTGTACTGTGGCTCACTGGACCCCCAAGCAGGGCTAGCCAATTTGAGATAGGCTGTCTTACTTAAAACACTGCAATTTAAAACCAGCCTATGAAAAGAAGAATGTTCTGCACTTCTCAACAACCTGACTTCAACCCCAGGGACCCACGGGGGTGGAAGGAGAGAAACTCCCACCAGCTGCCCTCTGACCACCTAACAACTAGAATCTGTCACTCTGTTCAAGATGGCTACAGGTTTATTCCACCAGATCAGTATAGCCAAAGACTCCAACCCCAATCTGAACGTTTCCAGACAGAAATGCTACTTGGATGCTTGGTGAAATAGTACAGTCAATGACTCGAGAGGAACAGACCTGCTTCGGCTGATCTCAGAACACGCAAGTGTGGATTAGTTTAAATAGAAATACACTAAAAAATAGCCTGAAGATGTACTTTAATGTGGCACCATGCTCTGGTATTATTATTTTTTTTAAAGTGAGTTATGTGCCGGGCGGCGGTGGTGGTGCACACCTTTAATCCCAGCACTTGGGAGGCAGAGGCAGGTGGATCTCTGAGTTCGAAGCCAGTCTGGTCTACAAAGTGAGTTCCAGGACAGACAGCCAGGGCTACACAGAGAAACCCTATCTCGAAGAGAAAAAAAAAAGTGAGCTATGTAAGGTAGAAGTTTATGACACCAGTTATTTTCAGAAAACATTTTCAAAAGCCTGTAATTTCTTCAGTATACTTAACTTGCTCTCTCCCAACCATCCTCCCCACACAGGCAAAGAAAGGGTGGGGGAAGAGAGAGGGAGGGGGAGAGGGAGAACATTGGATAAAATTAGCTTACGCCAGACTAAAAGATGAACACAAACCTTGGACCCCCCTCCCCCCCTTAAAGCCCACCAACAGTCTGGTTAGAATGAGCTTACTTAGGAGCAAACTGAATATGGGAGAAGCAACAATGTAGCATTCCTGATGTTAGCTGAAAGGGAAGCCTGCTCATCTTTGAGTTCCTAGGGCCACCGTGTGAGCGAGACAGCCTGTACTGAGGAAAGACTATCAAGACAACACCAGAGGCCAAGCTACAGGCTGTACAACAGCTGAGCCCAGAAGACCCTAGCAAAGAAAACACCCGCAGATGCCACACAAATTGTGACGGATAGCCCGGCTGGGCTCTGGATTTCCCCACCCCTACGCCATGGGGGTCTTCAACATAATCTAGATTCTGCTCCTATGCTGCTCAACCTTTCTAAAACTGATGCGTCTGTCTCTTCTGCAAAGGATTCCACACAGATAAGGGGGAAAGGGCTATGATCATACAGGTTAAAAGTTCAGAAGTGGAGGCCCAAACGGCAAGAAAGCAGACAAAGATTAAAAGTTTATTTAGATACAGTCGCTCAAGTAGGGTGCTTTCATGTATTTTTGTGAAACTGGTTTTAGTTTCGTACGTATTACCGTCCTTAAAAACGGTTTGGCCAACCAGGCAAGGGGTATGGGTTTATAACCCCTGCTCCTCGGGAGAACGTTCATCAGGAGATCACTTGCCAAGCACACAGGCAAGGCTCTGATCTGTGCCCAGTATTCCAAAGAAATGGGGAGCCCAAGGGGTGCGGATGAGCTCCGGTTGCTTAATTTCCTCCTATTATCCCACCGGGCTTTTAAGGAGTTTGCTTCTAAGTTAATGGCTCCCACCAACAGAACAATTCAGGTTATTATTGTGCATCTCTGTTCAGCGTGTGTGTGTGTGTGTGTGTGTGTGTGTGTGTGTGTGTGTGTGTGTGTGAGAGAGAGAGAGAGAGAGAGAAAGGCAGAGGAGAATTCTGCACAGGAGTCACTCAGTCCTCTCCGGCTACACAGAAGTGGCTTCCAGGACTGAACACAGGCACACATGCCTTTACCTGCTCACCCATCTCGCCAGCCTTAACTTTTTAAAAATTATACATCTGCACGTGCTCAGTTTAATGCAGACAGCTTTGGGAGTACTCTGTGACCCTTTGAAGCCGTTATTATAAATGCAGTTTTAAGAAACTCATTTAACAGTGCCAACCAACTATAGATTACCCACTACTTAGAGAGTAGTGGGATGAGAGCCCAAGACTTGGCCAAACGAACGGCATGCAATGGGACTGGTATTCGAACATTTTTTCCAGGAGGATTACGGAGTACCGTTATCGCCATTCTGCAACCGCAGGGAAATATTTCACACCCCAGGTACGTGCAGAAACCTGGAAAGGAGCCTTAGAATCAGAGGCTCTTCATTCTAGTCTTTAGAATGCAATGACGAATGAAGCCGTCTCTAAAAGGGGGAAAATATAAAACCAAAAGAGGCCAGCATCATGGCTGAACTCACTTCTTGTTCTTATTCTCATCTTGGCATGTTGACAAAAGAACGCTTTTCAAGTGAAGAAAGGTAGCCACCCCCTAAAAAGAACACGCCGAGCCACAGAACAAATTTATTTATAAGGCCTTTCCAGTAGTATTTACTTAGGTGCTTGCCTTTACCACGTCATGATAATCATTTTGATGTCAAATTTTTACACATTCAAGAAGGGCTTGATGGACCAGATAAAGCTCTAAGCATGAGACACAGAGCAGCCTCTGCCTTCACAGACCCTGGCTTTTAGGAGGACAAGGTGGACTTTAAAAATGCATTCACATAATTATTAAAATGCACCATATGTAGAACAAATTTTTTTAAAAAAACCTTTGGCCCGGAGGGGAAGAGACTAGGCTAAGCCAAGGATGTGAAAAAAATCCCTTATCCCTGTTTTATAAGCTAATTTTAAAAAAGCAACTTGAACAGAAGTACTCTGCATGGCTTGACATGGGTTATTAAATGAAATTCTCAGGGGTGTGGAATACCTTCCTACTAGTTATTGATTGGAGAAGATCCCAGAGGTCTCCAAAACAACACAAGCTATTGGTCCTGGTTGCCCACCAGAACTAAATGGTAAGACCCTACTGCTGAAGACAAGACATACTTTAGATAAAGGACATAGAAAAAGATCATATTGCAACTGACCTGAAAATTCCCTCCCTGCTGGTTCATTCTCTGGTGCTGGAAGATGATATGCAGTGGAGAAGATATACCCAGAGAGGAGAAGACATCAATGATCTTAACCAATACTGGACCCAGAAGGCTACAAAACTGAGCTGCCAGGCATGACATGCCTACTAGGGCATGAAGGTTCTGGGGGGTGATCAATCACTTTCTGATTAGATCTGAGGCCCGCTCCACAGGAGGGAATTCATGACTGATGCTGTAAACCTGGTCAAAAGTCAAAGGCCTGGGAGATCAAAATCGCCTTCTCAGAATTCACGTTCATACCCACAGTCCAGTGCTACTCCTATATCAACTCCCTCAGCCAGGGCTCGGGAACAGAGGGAGGCAGAAAGAGCTAGGAGTCGAAGGATGGGAGAGGCACTGAGAGATTTTGTCCTCTGCCTACCACAGGACCATTGTACTCCAACGCACTACAGCTTAACGCCTGTAAAAGGTTAATACAAAAAGAGTAGCCAACATCCTAGCAGGTAGCAATGGCTGGTCTCGGATTGGGAAGAGAGGGAGGGAGAGAAGGGGGTAGGGAGAGAAGGGGGAAGGGAGGGAGGGAGGGCCGGCCATGAAGGAAGAGGAAGCTGGAGTTAGTTAGGTAAGATTAAAAAAAAAAAAAAAAAAAAAAAAAAAACTCAAAGCCCTTACTTAAATCACAATGTCACACTCTACGCTTATTAATTCGATCTTTCTGGTTCCAATAACACAGACACAAATCATCTGTGTTCACGCTTCTCTAATCAACACCCATCAGCTGTATAATGTTGTCCCAGTATTATACAGAAACACTTATTTTTTTTGGAGATGGGGATGTTTCCACCCTCTGCATTCCTTCGTCCCACCTTGTCCCCTCCGGCCCCGGCAGACTACGCCACACCTTTAAAGATCCTTCCAAGACATTTCCATCTGAAATGATGGCTTCCATTCTGTTGCCTCAAATAACTTGGCACCGACACGGCCAGCTCGCCCTCCTTCATAAACAGCTCAACCGTCTTCAGCTGAGCAACAAGTCCCGCGATGAGAATCACCGAGCAGTACTGGTTTGGTTTATCCAAGGATTTCCGTCAAAAAATATCAGCTGGGTTGTGTGTCAGGCAGAAGGATAACAGAAACACACAGAGGTGTCCTGATGTGAGGAGGACACCACACTCAAGTTACATGAGGGTCACTGTGACCAGTCACAGATCCTGGCTGCCACGGGTACCCTGACTTCATCTTCCCCTAAAGGTATTTGAACCTCTTTTGTAATGAACCATAACCTCTCAAAAGAATCACATGCATGGTTTTTTGTTGTTGTTGTTGTTGTTTGTTTTTTGTTTTGTCTTAAAGATGAGGCCTACTCATAAATCTAACCTAGTTTATTAAGTCCTATAGACCTTGATTTATAAGTCCGTGGACAGGGAAACCTGAGTGAGAAAACTGAGTTTGCTACTAAAGTGTGTTTTCTGACAGCGTACCCTTAAATAAAGACATCCTGGTAGGGGAGCAAGAGTGGCGAGCTGGCTCACCTACGGACTCAGTCGGATCCCAGAGAGCTGCTTATCTTAAATAAAATAGCCCGGAATGGTTACCTTGGCAGCCCTGTGCCTCTTACCACTCAATGGGGAGGCAGCACTGTCTTTAAAAAATAAAAATAAAAAAAAAAAAAGAGGTATTTTACTTGACATAGCTTAAAATGAGTTTCTACTGAGTAATTTTAAACACAAGGACCTACTTTTCCATCAGAGAGCTTCCTCTAGTTCATTTATGGAAGAGAAATCAGAAAACCATTGTATCAAACGCACAACTACACTGGATTAAGTGCCATGTATTGGATGTAAGACTACACATCATTCAAATGAGCACCATTTACCACCGGGGGACCCCTCCTCTCTTGGTGGCTCTCAGTGGCGACTCCTGAGGACTGGCAACTCTGGGACATTTGAACAGAGAGATTTAAAGCTGAGGGTTTTAAGGACAGAGAAGGTCCTTAGAATAAAGGGCGTCAGCCCAGGGTAAGCGCGGGCTGCTCTCATCCACCTGCCCAGCCTCTGAAGAAAGATCAAACATCTTTGAAGAGAGCTGCAGAGTTTCTGTGGCAACCAAACACACAGCACACACGGCTGCCTCTGGAGGTTTAGATCGAGGTATCGGGGACGGAGGAATTTTGCGCAATCTTCATAACTATGACTATTATGTCAGTCGGTGGCTTGTTGACCCAGTAACTGTGCGCTGCAGTGTTGGCCAATGTGCTTAGCACAGAGGAGAAAGATGATTAAGGCTGGACTCTGTCCTTGAGTCCAAGGAGACAGAAACGGAAGAGCCAGACACCAGTCCGATGAGTGCGCTGTCCCCTCGAACACAGAGGAGCAGCGTGACTTGGGGCTACGGAAAAACCGCTCCAGGGAATTAAGCATCAACTACTTATCAGAGCAACCTAACAGATTATCTATGACTGTCAATTCTAAGAACCCCAGGGGAAAGGATTTAGAATTCCCCACAATGAGCAGTCTACAAGACAAGAACAGCTTTTTCAAGTGCATAAAAAGAACAATCCGTTCCATATGAGGAAAAAGGCTCGTGAAGAAAAGTGTCTGTACGCAGAATGATGTGGGATGGGAAAATGCTGATTCGGTGGCAGAAGTAGACGGGAGAAGCAGGGGGGATGAAAAGCCAGGGGAAGCCTCAGCCAGGGGAGCAGGGGAGGGGGGCAGGGGTGGGGGGACTGGGGTGTGGGGGCAGGGCTGGCTCCACAGATCAAGCAAAGGAGAAGCAGAGAACCAGTGAGGAGTATACACAGAGTCTATAAGGGGATCGGGGAGCAAGGTTACAGGTGTTACATGCTGACCACAGAGCTGGGATCCAGGGCCGCAGGGTCACAAAGGGGTGAAGGAGAAGCCCACGAAGGACAGAACAGGGCTACAGGAGAGCTAGTATAGAAAACTATAACTGCACTACAGTTGAAAGCATATTGACTTCTGGAACACCACGATTTTATCAAGAAGGAATATTTCAAGATGCCAACGGCAGAAATCAATGTGCGTAATCTTGGCTGTGGGTCACGTTTGTATCCTTTAGTAAAAAGGATACAGTAACAGAAGAGGCAGCCATCTAAATGTACTCACGGATCACCATGGACACAACTAAGGCCATGGCCCATGGGAAGAAAGGCTTCTTATAACAGGTGGGACATACCGGGAGCACTCAGCGACCATCCACTGAACTACCCGATGACAATCCAGATGAAGAGGGTTGAGGGGGTGAGGTGGGAGGAGCTGGCCAGTGGGAAGGCTATGGGATAGATTACCACCAACTAAAAGGGTATTATTAAGAAATTATTAGCCGGGCGGTGGTGGCGGACACCTTTGATCTCAGCACTTGGGAGGCAGAGAGGCAGGTGGATTTCTGAGTTCGAGGCCAGCCTAGTCTACAGAGTGAGTTCCAGGATAGCCAGGGCTATACAAAAAAACCCTGTCTCAAAAAACCAAAAATCAAAAACCAAAACAAACAAACAAACAAACAAACAAGCCAGGTAACTTCTAGTTTGATGTGTGTATGTGTGTGTGCGCGTGAGTGTGTATATGTGTGCGTACATATACAGGTTCAGTGCAGATAAGGAATCGCTTACCCGGCAAGGCAAGCTAAGCTAAATGAGCCCGGCCTCGGTGTTCATACGTGTTCCCTGCCGTGCGTCACTGCTGTGAAGCTGGAGAGCTGCCATCTCAGCGGGCAGAGGCATGTGCCCTTGAATGGCAATCTCCTCGAGTCCATTTATTCCTGGTAACAAAGCCATGAGAGACTCGTGGCCCTAGGTCTTCTATGGCGAGCATGCAATGTTTACAACCAGCAAGGTGTTCAGAATAAATCAATAGATGCTGTGCAGGAACTGTGCAAAAGTAACACAACAAACAAAACATAAGCTGAGATAGTACAGACTTGGCCAATCCAGCATGCCAGACTGAAACATCCGTGATCAAAACAAAAGCAACTTAATGGGGGAGAAAACTCAACACAGACAGATGATACCTAAGGTGTAAAAAAAAAAAATCTATTTTCACAACCGTAGAAGGCTGCTGTATGAGAGAAAAGACCAAATAGTCACTGAGTATTTACAGCTTTATACACATGGGCCACATTATAAACATCCACACTTCCACTCTTAGAACATAGGTCCTGACGGGTCGGTGCTACACTGGCTTTCTAACCAGATGGCTGGCGGGGACAGCTGCAGACACCAGGGCATCAGTGAGAGCCACGACCACAAGGAACTCAGTGAGAAGGGGAAGCACAAATTACATTAGTGTCAAGTACCCTGCAGGGTACCCTGGGGTTGAAGGAACCTAGCAACTGTCTAAAGCAGTGGTCCTCCATCTTCTTAACGCTGCGACCCTGGAATTCAGTCCTCGTGCTGTGGGGATCCCCCTAACCATAAAACTACTTTCATTGCTACTTCATAACCAATTTTGCTACCCTTATAGGTCATAATGTAAAGAGCTGTGCTTTTCAATGGTCTTAGGCGGCCCCCTGTGAAGGGGTCACGCCCACAGGCTGAGAACTGCTGATCTAAAGCATCCTTCCCTCTAGGTTCCACTGGGGAGTCTGCACGCTCAACACTCCAGAAGGCAGGCTTCTCACTGACACTGCGGTGGTGCTTCTGATTGCAAACGTGGGCGAGGCACATGCCAGTCTTGGTGTTGAAATACAGCGCGTGGCTCTGAGGAAGCCAGGCTCCTTAGATTCAAGGCCCCTTCATGTCCGCGCCTAAAAAGTAGGGTTCAAGCTTCCAAGACAGCCCTAAGTCAGGCTGGAGTTTTGACGTGGGCTTCTTCTGAGCTTCCATCCCTCTGGGTACCATGAAGAGCAAACCAAAGTTCTCCCGCTGAGAACCCAAGGGGCCTTGGGCAAGTTCCCTGCCCTCCTGCCCCATAAATGTTAGCTTCCAGGAAACATGGTGTCTGGTAGTTGTAAACATTAATAAACTCACATAAAGTGCTTACAGCAGTTCCTGTTGGTAGGACTCAGAAAGTGGCTGTTGCTTTCTTTTCTGTGCTGTTGGTTTTTTTTTTTCTATTTTGTTTTGGAGACAGGGTCTTACTACACATATGGCCCGGGCTGGTCTCGAGCTTGCAATAAAAACTGCGGCTTTATTATGCCGCAACCGAGTTATCCCTAAAATGGATGACATCTACCTTACACCCTCTAGCTCTCAAGCCCCGAAGGACGGCAGTAAGAGAAGGTACCAGAAATCTGCTTCAGGGTATTAAAAACCTTGTTAAGCAGTACCCACCTCCTGCCTAGATCTTCACCGAGCACTTAGAACATCAACTTGGTAAGTACCACAACAAATAACCAAAGAATAGAGACTACTGTTTCCTTTCAAAACACAAGGGAGTCGCCTGAGTTGCTAATTAGATTTTGCTTACACCTTAAAAATCCTCCTGCCTCAGGAGCCTTTCCAGCAGGAGGAGAGGCTGCCTGACCTGTCTCAACCAAACACAGCAACCGCCTCAACCAAACACAGCAACCACATACCATCTAAGATGATTCCTGCCACAGTCTGACTTCCTGTCTCACTGGGACTGGGACATAAATTTCTTTCTCCTCAGCTCCTCTAGAAGAACAAAAAGCGGGGAGCAGACAGCAGCTGCTGCCACTTAAGGAGAGACACAACACAAAAGGCCTTTCACCAGCACATTTCCTACCTCCAACAGGCCTCCCACACGTGTCGCTTTTAAGTTCCTGTCGAGAGATGTCCTAGAACCAGTTCCATGAGGAAAACTGTTCCCACCACAGCGACCACTGCCCAGCTGAGGGCCACTTGGCTCCTTCCACTCTGCAGCCTGCTGTGACCACACCGCCAAGGGCCACTCAGCTCCCAGCAGTCATGGCCCAGGAGGACTAGCCATATTGCTGCCTGTCAGGAGCAAGACAAAATGACAAGGCCTAGGATACACACACACACACACACACACACACACACACACACTCCTGGGTAAAGTGTAAAGTCAGGATACAACATTCTTCAGACTGGGAGTAACTACGTAATACTATTCAGACTGCCAGAACATTCTCCCTCTCAAGGAGGTCAGCAGTCAGGTTGGCTTAAACTAGAAATCTTTCTGCTTCTACCATAGAAACAGTATCCACCTCACAGTGGAAGGCCAAGGGCCATCGTCCAGAGGAACAATACCAAAACCAGTGACTAAGATGTTCCCATAAAGAGAATACCATGACATTTACCCTTACCAGAAAGCCAGTCTGTCCTCAGCCAGGCCTAGTGGTGGAAGCCTGTAGTCCCAGATACTCCCGAAGCTGGGGCAGGAGTGACCCACCCCCCTCCTACACACACACACACACACACACACACACACACACACTATCCTGTGTAAAGTTAGGATACAACATTCTTCAGACTGAGACAAGTAACTACATAATACTAATGCATTCAGACTTCCAGAACATTCTCCCTCTCAAAGAGGTCAGCAGTCAGGTTGGCTTGACCTGACCACAAATTCAAGGCCTACCTGGGCCACTCAGCAAGACCAAAACTTAAAATAGGAAAGAGGTCTGGGAATATAACTCATGAGAGAGTGTTTGACAAACATCAGATGGATGGATGGATGGACGGACGGACGGACTGATGGATGGACGGACAGACGGATGGATGGATGAAGGTAGGTGGGTGCATACAGCCTTCACTTTCCCTTCAACAACTCAAATAAGGTGATTTTTCTTGTCACAATGGCTAAATTGCCATATTAACTCATTCCAACTTTCCCATGGAAATATAAATTTCAATTCTGAAACACGATGGCAGTCTACCAGTAACACAGAACTAATTAGCTTACAATTGGCTCTTATTTTTTTATTTTATTTTATTTTATTTTTTTATTTTTGAGACAGGATTTCCGTGTATAGCCCTGGCTGTCCTGGAACTCACTCTGTAGACCAGGCTGGCCTCAAACTCAGAAATCCCCCTGCCTCTGCCTCCCAAGTACTGGGATTAAAGGCGGGTGTCACCACCGCCTGGCAATTTGCTCTTATCTTAATGAAAGACAAGGACTCTCTAAAAGGGCAGTTAGAAAGAACTAGGAGCACTCTTGAGATGCATTCCAGTAACGACCCAACACTGAACCACACTCCTCCAGCATGAGGAGAAACTGTGGCCCGTGGCATCAGATTACCCCACCCACTGGGGAAGAGACTCAACCAGCGTGCCCATTAACACTTAAGAAGCTCCAGCTAAGCCTTCCAGCAGACTCACGGAAGTCTCTTCAAAGTTCAGAAAATGCCGTCCTCCAGCAATGACAGACCGGGGAACAAGTGAGCTGAGCGATTTGTTCAGAGGCGTGCGTACGGGAAGGGAAGCTCTTTCTCTTTCCTGTTACATGTCGAAGTTCACAACAGAGCAACCAAGAGCCACAGCAACAATGAGCGAAAAGCTGAGGGTACCGCGGAGGAGCTCAGAGCTCAGTGCAAGCCCAGACATGCATTAAAGCCACCGCGAAGCATTTCAGTTCATTCCTTTTTAGAATCCTCAGCAAGGATATTGGTAAGTGTGTGTGGGGGTGGGGCGTGTGTATGTGTGTATGTGTGGTGTGTGGTGTATGTGTGTGTGTGTGTGGTGTATGTGTGGTGTGTGTATGAGTGGTGTGTGTGTGTGTGTGTGGTGTATGTGTGTGTGTATGGTGTGTATATGTGTGTGTGGTTTGTGTGTGTGTGTGTGGGGGGGTGTATGTGGTGTATGTGTGTGTGTGTGCGTGGTGTATGTGTGGTGTGTGTATGTGTGCTGTGTGTGTATATGTTGTGTATGTGTGTGTGTGGTCTGTGTGTGTGTGTGGTGTATGTGTGTGTGTATGGTGTGTATATGTGTGTGTGTGTGTGTGTGTATGTGGTGTATGTGTGTGTATGGTGTATGTGTGTGCGTGGTGTATGTGTGGTATGTGTATGTGTGGTGTGTGTGTATGTTGTGTATATATGGTGTGTATATGTGTGTGTGGTCTGTGTGTGTGTGTGTGTGTGTGTGTGTGGTGTATGTGTGTGTGTGGTGTGTGTGTAGTGTGTGCGTGGTGTATGTGTGGTATGTGTATGTGTGGTGTGTGTGTATGTTGTGTATGTGTGTGTGGTCTGTATGTGTGTGTGGTCTGTGTGTGTGCGGTGTATGTATGCGTGCACGCACTCGCACACTCGTGTGTGTGTGTGTGTGTGTGTGTGTGTGTATAGTATGGGTGTGTAGCATGTGTGTGGTGTATGTGTGTGTGATGTCTGTAAACACAGGCATGTACATACTGGCAGGCAAGCACATGAATGTACACTTGGGAGCCCACGGTCAAGCTCTTCCTCAATTCTCTTCATCTTGATTTCCTGAAATGGACTCTCAAAGAACTTGATGATTAATTGATTTGGCCATGCTGTCTGGCCAGCCAATGAGCTTTAAGGATCTCCGCCCTGTCCTTGCGCCAGCCTGGGCAGTGGGGGTGCAAACTCAAGGCTACTTGCACACACTCTCCCTACCGAACCACCCGCCCAGTCCCTTCAGAGATTTCGAGAACCATAATAAGAGCTCGGGAAATTGGTCCTCGGAGAAGACTAGCTTTCCGAGGAGATGTCCCACACAGTGCTCTACCCTTGCAAACCCCACGCGGCAGGGTGATCAGCTGATCACGGAGGTCAGGATCTGTGAGAATAGCTGGGACCCAGAGGCTGCTCAGAAAACCATACACAGAGATGTCGGGTGGACAGGTGACTGTCACCCCCACCTTGCAACCACACGGTAAGGCCCTGCAAAGCAGTTAGCAAAACCAATACGAAGCTCACATAGTAAGGCTGTGTATCTTTGTGGGTGTTTGAAACTGACATGGCTACGGAGAGCAAGGATTTGATTCAGGCTGAGGAACTGTTCTCCGGCCTCTAAGAAGCAGGTAAAAAGAGACGCACTTCTGATGGTGTCGCAATAGTTAAAGCCAGTACAAAAAAGCCTGTTCGGATTACTCAATCTTCACGAGCAGTTGAAAGCCGAAGGCAAGAGGCAGATGGGTAAGGAGACGGTTTCTTGGTCTCCAGAGCCAAAACAGTTGTCCCAGTTTGCCTCTCTGGTGCTCTGATTTTTTTTAAGCTACTCAGGAGAAAGAGCTTGTGGCCTCGTACACTTCCAGGTCACACTTGATCACGGTGGAAGTCGGGACACTGGAGGGAAGAACTGAAGCAGAGGCCACGGAGAGACACAGCTCTCTGGCCTGTCTCCTATGCCTTGCTCAGTCAGCTTTGCTTTGTTGCGAAACTGCGACCCAAGACCATCTGCCCAGTGGTGGCAGCACCCACAGTGGGCGGGGCTCTCCCGTATCTATCAGCATTCAAAAAAAAAAAAAAAAGGTCCCCACAGGCAGGGCCACAGGCCAATCAGGTGGGTGGAAGCATTTACCAACTGAGGGTCCCTCTTCCTGGAGGCAGACTCCAGTTTGGGTCGAGTTGACAAAAAAACAACCTTCTGCCCAGAACCCTGATCGCTGGGCGCAGTATCAACCACACCCACGGCACCGGAAGTGGGGCGCAGGAGCAATGGGCAAGGAGCCATGTGCTCACCTGACCTCAGACAGCCCCAGACAGCCCACCTCCGGCTTCCTTGCATGTCTTCCGTGAGGTTCCCCACTCTTGCCAAACCATCCCTACTTTTCCTCATTAGATATCTTTTGATACTTCTATACCGGTCAAATGAAATAATTTAGCTTGCTACCTTTAGCTCTGTGTGTATTTATGTTATATCTATGTGTGTCCATATGATGCAGGTGTGTGGAGGCCACCGGATGTGTTCTCCCCTCCCTCCCTCCCTCTCTCCCTCTCCCCCTCCTCTCTCTCCCTTGTTTTTGTTGTTTAAACATGTATGTAGGGCTGGAGAGATGGCTCAGTGGTTAAGAGCACTGACTGATCTTCCAGAGGTCCTGAGTTCAATTGCCAGCGACCACATGGTGGCTCACAACCATCTGTAATGGGGATCCGATGCCCTCTTCTGGTGTGTCTGAAGACAGTGACAGTGTACTCACATACATGAAATAATAAATAAATAAATAAATAAATAAATAAATAAATAAATATTATAAATAAGCATTATTTGGTGGGGAGAAGAGTTCCGGGGCCTGAACTCTGGCTGATAGGCCTGGTGAAGGGCGCCCTTTCATATGAGCCGTCTTGCAGAGCCCCCCTTCCTCTATTCGGAAACAAGGTCTCTTACTGAACCCAACTCAGGCTGCCCAGAGACAGAGCTCCAAGAATGTCTCCTGAGGATGGGATTCAACGCCTCAGGCCTGTATAGCCAGCACTTTACAACTAAACCTTCTCCCCACTCTTAATCTTAGCATTTCTACCCCTACCCCATCAAACATGTTTTTCCTGGAGAAATTCAACACTTAATACCCAATCTCCTGGCTAGAAATCTACAAAATAACTAGATCAGAGAAATTTACTGCTCAACATATGTGTTTTAATACAATAGTTCAGTGTTGAGCTGGTCTATCGCTTATAGGATCTCAGAAGCCAAATACACATATCACTGCGCAGGGAGAATATTCCTCTGTAAAACAAGAACCACAGAATAACGGCTTAGGAACATTCTAGCTCCACTCTCCCCTTTAAGTATAATTATAGACATGTGTAACAAACAACAGTCTTTCATATGGTAACCAGTCTCACCCCCTAGGATTCGGGGGCCTTCTCCCCCACCTCTCCTCCCACTAAATTACCACTGGAAAGAGTCCGCCCTTGCAGGGCCGCTGCACACTGCTCTGGGTCTATTTCAGGATGCTATCCAGCCTGTCTGCTTGGCTGTCTCCTCCCTTCTCCCCATTGGGCGGCGGGAACAACCCCATCCCTTAAGTTTACAGTTGAAAAATGCCAGTTTCTCAGTGATCCTTTAAAACAAAAAAAGCAATAAAAACTATTTTCACACACACACACACACACACACACAAACACACACACACACACACACACACACACACACACACACCAGAGCCAAAAGGCAGTGCTCATAATTTAAAGTCACGAAGAGAATACAAATTAAGGCCCAAATTATATTTTCTGACTCAACTTTAACTTCTAACAGCTCCTTATAAGCTTTGAAATTTATGTTGGGGGTGGGTGTGGGGAGGTTAAAAATAACTTCCCAGAAAATCTACAGGAAAAGTATCAATTGCAACCTTAACTCCTGAGTATCTTTCTATATTTGCTACTGGACCACAAATACTGATTTATATTGGTCAGAAGGACACCCCCTCCCCCCCCCCAAAAAAAAGACTTCTGGAGTCTGCTCCAGAAGACTGATTACCGAACACTATTGATTACGGCCAAACTAATTATGCCTCTGCCTCAAACGGATTCTGAGATGTCCACGGGGGTGACGGGTTGATGCTTACTCGGGAGACAGCCCCGTGAGTTAGCGGAAAGCATAATTCTAGCGAGCCTGTAGCCCTCAAATTATGTCCCCCGGCAAAGCTTCGATTTTCCAAATGCCGTGCAGCCTAAGATGGGGTGACTTAGGGCTAAAATACTACAGGCTTTTGTTGTTGTCTTATGTGTGGGGTATTACCAAACATATCAAGTATTAACATAATAAAAAAGGACTTCTTAGAACATACACATCTGTGAAAGAGCATAAAGGAAACCTGTAAACTGAGGCCCACCCGGACTTTACTGGTGCTGGAACGTTGCTGGGGCAGTCCAAGCCTAAACCTTCATCAATTCACCTAATACATTACTGGTTACTGAGCAGTCTCTGTGCATGGGGGCACTTTAAAGGGGCCAGATGTTGGGGGTAAAAATGCCTGCGCTATAAAGCTCACACATCCATTGGAACACTGACTTGTAAGTCTGTGTACTCATAGGAAAACAGAACACACTCAAGAACTGGACACTGGAGAGGGACAGAAGTTAGGGGAGTAGGGGCTTATGTAGGGGGTGACAAGCACTTTAATACCAGCACTCGGGAGGCAGAGGCAGGCATACGTCTGAGTTTGAGGCCGGCCTGGTCTACACAGTGAGTTCCAAGACTGGCGGAGACACCCTGTCTTAAATAAGAAAAAAAAAAACCTGGCTACCTCAGAGAACCCAGGAATTGAACTGTATTCTGGGAGAAAATAGTATGTTGTAGCAAAACACCAACACCATTTCTAAAAACTATTAATAAACTCAATATGTTACTTACTGAATTCCTCACATAAACCTTGACGCAGCCAATCCTTGTATAGAGTGCCTGCCTGGCATGCAGAAGGTTCTAGGTTCAATCCCCCCATATCACAAAGCCTAAGGAAACAAACTAAAAACCTGAATGTCTCCATCTTTTATAGATAAAAACAGTTCACTTTAAGATCCTGACGGAAAGAGGCAGCCTGTGATAGTTTGTCTATGCTGGGCCCAGGGAGTGGCACCATTAGAAGGTGTGGCCCTGTTGGAGTAGGTGTGTCCCCGTGGGGAGTGGGTTTTAAGACCCTCATCCTAGCTGCCTGGAAGTCAGTCTTCTGCTAGCACCCTTCAGATGAAGATGTAGAACTCTCAGCTCCTCTTGAACCATGCCTGCCTGGATGCTGCCATGTTCCTGCCTTGATGATAATGGACTGAACCTCTGAACCGGTAAGCCAGCCCCAATTAAATGTTGTCCTTTATAAGACATGCCTTGGTCATGGTATCTGTTCACAGCAGTAAACCCTAAGACACAGCTGCCAGCCAGGTCTTTCCAGTTCAACATTCCACTACCCTACGAAGGCCTCTCAAAGCCTGGAGGAGGTATAAAGTGATTTAAGCACATAAAAGTCTCGGGGTACGTTGCATAACTTTGCAGACATGCACTACCCTCTAGATGGCACGCTAACTGGTATTGACGTTACCATACTAGCCTGGAAACATCCCATCAGGAAACACCCTAACCAGAATGCTTTTCAAAATTACTACAAGACCACAGTGATGATCTTGATAATAGAGTACAAACCTCAGAGATCGGTGTCTGTGGTGATCATTTCGATTTTCTTTTACACACCTTACCTACGCTTAATCTTTCAGTGTATAGCTTCACAGCGTAAAAGGACAAGAAACATGTATACGTACTTCAACACCGAGCCCTAACAGAAACCAACTGGGAATTCTGATGCCAAGAGGAGGAGAGAGAGAGAGAGGAGAAAGTTCAGCCAGTGGAAGGGATGACGGTACTTGCCTGTTTCTTCATCTATCCTGAAGACACCAACACCAGAGCCATCTCTAATGGAGTACCGGATCTCCCCGTCTCTCCCTGTGTCCTCGTCGTGAGCTGACACGGTCATCACCGACGAGCCAGTAGGGACGTCTTCTTTCACCACACCCTTCTCCACGAAGCTGGAGAACACTGGAGCGTGTAAGTTCTCATTCACGTCCACCACCTCCACCTCCACGTAGCAAGTGGAAGACAGAGACACCGGCTTCCCTTTGTCTTTGGCCCTCACTGTGAGATTATACAGTTGCTTCTTCTCAAAGTCCAGCTGCTGGACAATTCTGACGGCCCCGCTGAGTTTATCCACGTCAAAGTGGCCTTCTCCGTGGTCCAGGAGACTGTACCTCACCTGACTGGACTGACCCACGTCAGGATCGGAGGCCTCTAACCACATGATGATGGTCCCTTCCGGTAGATCTTCTCGAACCTTCACAGAGTAATTGGGTGGAATGAACCTGGGTGGGCTGTCATTAACGTCATCTAGTGACACCTTCAGAAGCACAGTGGAGAACAACCGGGGTTCCTCTGTGGCTTGGTCCCTGGCCTCGATCTTTAGGTAATGCACGGGCTGTACTTCACGATCCAAAGGCCGGATAATTTTCACCACGCCAGTCACGCTGTCGATGGAAAACTTCTCGGTGTCCGTGAGAAGCGCGTAGGTCACGTGTCCGCTGGGGCCCAGATCTTTATCAGTGGCTTCGACCTGGATGATTTCACTGTTTATCTCCTTGTCTTCGCTCACTTCAACAAAATAGCTCTCCTGGAGAAACTCGGGCGCGTTGTCATTGGCGTCCAAGACGGTGACATCTAGAAGACGCCAGGCAGCCCTCTGGGGTATGCCGAGGTCGTACACGGTGATATTCAGTGTGTATGTGTCCGTCACTTCACGGTCGAGTGGAGACAGGACTTTGAGCATTCCTGTTTCCATGTCAATGGTAAAGCAGCTATCATCATTCCCTCCAGAAATGGCGTAGACGAGTTTCCCATTGAAGCCAGAGTCAAGGTCAGTAGCATTCATGAATAGTATACCGGCGCCCACCGGGAGGTTCTCCTTTACCTCAATTCCAGTTGGAAGGGTACCCCTAAACTGTGGGGCATGGGCATTGACGGAGTGAGAGTCAAAGAAAATATCCTCCACGTCTCCCTGACTGTGCAACTTGTTCGCCTGCAGGAGTTTCTCTGCCAGCATTTTGGCAACGCCGGTCTCCTCGCACCGCAAGTTCACCGGCTTGCGACTGGCAGCCACCGTTAGGTTGATGTATAATGGGGTGGCAACATTTTCTCCGTCTGTAGCTGTGATTCTCAGACTGTGAAAAGAAACCTTTGCGCCCAAGCCATCGGCGAGGGAGTGCTTTAAGGACAGCACACCGGAGCTGGGGTTTAAGCCGAACAAATCCAGCTCATTTCCAGCTTCAATCTGGTACCGCACCAGCTGTAACTCATCGGCATCGATGGCGGACACGGTGGTTATCTGCTCCCCCACACCCAGGTCTCGGGGAATGGTCCCTTCGCAGTTTATCTTCTCAAACAGGGGGGTGTTGTCGTTCAGGTTATTGAGAGTAATCGTGGCGAGGACTTCCACCTCCCGGCGGTATGGCAAGCCCCAGTCGGAAGCGCGGATCCTCAGCGTGTACACCCGTGGCATCAGTTCATAGTCTAGATTCTCGGAGGTGCTCACCGTCCCGGTGAAGTGGTCGATGACGAACGGCACGTGATTTACGTTTGCGATACTGTAAGTCACGTAGCCGTTCTCCCCCTCGTCGGGGTCGACCGCGCTCACCCTCATGACCGCGGTACCGACCGGCGCGTTCTCGTCGAAGGATGCTTTGTATGCCGTCTGCGTGAACTCAGGGGGGTTGCTGTTCGCGCCTAACACTTTGACCACCACTTTGGTGGAGGTTCTTTTGTCACTTGTGGTCACCTCGAGTTCAAAATGGGACGTGTGCTGCCTTCTAATGGGTTCTAAAATGGAAATGAGGCCCGTGTTGGCATTTAAACCGAATTTAGGCTTTCCAGGAGTGCTTTTGAAGACATACCTCACGTGGGAATAACTAGGGGTGGCTTTGATCAGGACCACGGGTGTATGTGGTGGGGCGAACTCACTGATCTCAGCTCTGTAAACATCCACTTCAAACTTGACGGGGCCAGCTCTGAACTGCGGAGAAATGATGTGAATGACTTTCACAGGGGAAAACTGCGGAGGAGTCCCTTTGTCTTTAGCCTGCAGCGTCAGGTTGTAGCCGTAAGGGTGGCTGTCCCAGTCGACGCCCCCGGCGGCTTTCACTTTGAACGCTTTACTCCCTGGGAAAGACCTCACTGTTTTAAACTGCTGAAGGAGGTCGCCAGCCACAATGCTCAAAGATGCTATCTCCCCGTTGGCACCCTGATCACAGTCCTCCACCGTGATGATAGCGTAGGTGGGGTCCTTGTCCAGCTCAGAGGGCGACAGCGTCACGGCGGTTATGGCCGGCGCGCACTCGTTAGCCTGCTCCACGTGAACCGTCAGCTTGGCCAGGCTGCTGATGCCGCTGCTACCGTAGAGCTTCATGCCCCGGTCCGCAGCCAGGATCTCCAGCTCATACAGCTGGGTCTCTAGGAAATCCAGCCTGCCCGTCAAAACCACCACACCGCTGGTTGGGTGGATAGCGAACATGTCGGTTCTGTCTTTAAAACTGTAGTAGAACTCGCCGTTGGTTCCAATGTCCGCGTCCGTGGCGCTAACTCTTGCAATGCTGGTCCTTATGGCTGTGTTTTCCGGCAAAGAGACGCTGTAGGAGGTCGGGGAGAACAGGGGCCTTAAGTCGTTTGTATCCAGCACTTGCACCCGAACCTGCGCTCGGGCCTCGGCATCCGTGGTTTTTTCAACGGCCTTGATTATCAGTGTGTAATGGTCTCTCACTTCTCTGTTAAGGATGGCCGTGTTCCCTCCTTTGGTTCTTATCCTTAGAAAGCAGAAGTCTCCGAGAACGTACTCTTCCGCTTTGAACAGGTTTTCACTGTCTCCTGAGATGATCTTGTACCGTATCTCCCACGAGGGGTCTAGGATGTAGATGCCCATCTTTCTCGGGTGGCCGACGTAGGTTTTCGCTGCCGAGTTCTCGTACACGGTGACGTTGTACCGGAAGTGTGTAAACTGGATAGGAGGGGTCGCGTCAAGTCTTTGGCTGCCATCGCTGTCTCCAAAGTGCTGGAGAAAGAGGAGCAGAAGCAGAAGAAAGGCCAAGTGTCTCCCCATTGTTTAACTCTTGGCCACCTGTAACAGAAGAAGAAAAAGAGTGTCACTTGGTGCGGGGGGGGGGGGGGAGAATAAATTGTAAATATGAGCCTTACGCATCAAACATTTCCCACCCACACAGAATATGAGTAAGCGCTTCCCAACACAAACATCAACACTTTAACAACTCTAGAAGTCTGTCTGACAGCTATCTTTTTCTGGTTGTTACTGTTTTCATGTACGGCAGTGCGCATCTGTGATCAGGCCCTCTGCAAGAGCAACTGTCTTCTTAAATGTTGAGCCATCTCTCCAACCCTGAATTTTATTGTTAAACCTAAATCCTCAGGCCAAACACCGACATCAGTTTTTGGGAAAAACAAAAAACAAAAAAAACCAGGCAAGGAATAGTGTATGCCTCCTCTCACACACCAGGAACTACATCCTCAAAATCATATAAACTTAGTTTTCTGGGAGGAAAAAGTCTTTGAGGCACGATTTCACGTAACCCAGGCTGGCCTCAAACTCATTATGTAGTCAAGGATGGACTTGAACCCCTAGCCCTCTTGCCTCAAATCTCCCCCTGCTGTCATGACAGGCATGTTTCACCAAGCTGGGAAACTTATAAACGTGTGCTAACACAGGATTGTAAACACGCAGAGTCTCTAAGAAAAAGCCCTGAACCCTAAACGGTGCTTTTACGGGACCTTATATAATGATAGCTTGTAATCTGATCTCAACAATTTATCCCGAAATTATTTCTTCATAAAAATAATTAAGTTCACTCCCTTCAGCACTTCCTTACTGTCTCATTCAGTACTACAAGGCCATTTAAAGGAATTACAGTAATCGTGACCATCAAATTTGTAGTGAAGCAATTTCTAAACACCAGCCTGAGCAGATAGTCAAAGGTCAGTTTATAACAGGAAGGCCTGAATTCAGGAGCTGACGGGCACCAGCTCCTTCTACGGCCGAGAAGCAAACCTCATCCTGAGCATTGACATTTTCACCGACACTGCCGTCAATAACCCCTTGTTCGAGGGTCTGGTACCTTCAAAGCCCCTCACGACGTGGTCACCCGGGCGTCCCCAGTGAAAGGAGACGCACAAAAGCTGAACCATCAAAGCATCAGAGCAAAAAGAAGGAAGGATGCGGAGCTGTGGGAAGGGCAGAGTGGCTGAGGAGAAAAGGAGGGGCTCGAACAAAGGGCAGCCTTGAACTAGGGGGAAGGTAGGGCAGGTCCACGGGGCTGAGATCGGGCCAGAGAACAGGGCTCTGTTCCCACCAGCTGGTCTTTATCACGCCAGCAAATTCATCCCAAGGAGGGCGGGGGTGGGGAACCAATTCGCTTTTGCAACACCCCCCCCCTCCCCAAGCACTGCCAGCACAGTACAGAAGTGCGCCCTTTGCAGAGTAACCCTCTGACGAATATGCACAAGCGGTAAGGTACTAGCAAAGGTCGGTGAACAGAGCGGCAGACTGGAGGGCTGGCTTTTGACAGCCCGGCAAAATTAGTATGGCAACATTAATTCACAGTATCTTAACTCAGCCACGGCCAGCTTGCCCCATTAGTCATTTTATTAGAGGGGGGAAAAGAAAGCCGATATGCCCAAAGCAATTAGGAACTTAATTGATACCGAATCAAGTTCAAGCGGGACACCCAACTTGCTCTGCAGCTTTCACATCTTCTCAACAGACAAGTCAGGAAATCACACAAATCCCTGACCTCTAAAGGGACAAGGATGACTTAACAAAACAAGAACGTCTCCCAAAAACTAGCCCTACCAAAAAATGTCTATTTGCTTACTAGTTCTAATAGTTGGGGATATTTGAATTTGATTTTTAAAAAACCTGTAAGTTTAACAGAGAGAGAGAGAGGAGAGAGGAGAGGGGAGAGGTGAGAGGGGAGAGGGGAGAGGGGAGAGGGGAGAGAGGAGAGGAGAGAGAGGAGAGAGAGGAGAGAGAGGAGAGAGAGGAGAAAGAGGAGAAAGAGGAGAGAGGGGAGAGAGGGGAGAGAGGAGAGAGGAGAGAGAGGGGAGAGGGGAGAGGGCAGAGGGGAGAGGGGAGAGAGGAGAGAGGAGAAAGGAGAGAGGAGAGAGGAGAGAGGAGAGAGGGGAGAGGGGAGAGAGGAGAGAGGAGAAAGGAGAGAGGGGAGAGAGAGATGAGAGAGGAGGAGAGGGGAGAGGGGAGAGAGGAGAGAGAGGAGAGAGGAGACAGGAGGAGAGAGGGGAGAGGAGAGAGGGGAGGGGGGAGAGGGAGAGAGGGGAGAGGGGAGAGGGGAGAGGGAAATCCACTCAGTTCAACTATAGGCTGTAAGGTCATACCATGGAATATCACTGCATGTAAGGATATAAGGATTAAGGAAGGCAAAGATCGCAATCCAAACACATCTGAAGTAAGAATATAAAAGTACACAAGCCAGGCAGTGGTGGCTCACACCTTTAATCCCAGCACTTGGGAGGCAGAAGCAGGCGGATTTCTGAGTTCGAGGCCAGCCTGGTTGGTCTACAGAATGAGTTCCAGGACAGCCAGGGCTATACAGAGAAACCCTGTCTCGAAAAAAACAAACAAACAAAAAACCCAAACAAAACAAAAAGTACACAAAAGGAAAACACTTTAAAGACCATCTACAAAAATGATGAACAGGTGCTGGCCTTCTTAAAAGCACGTTGCTATGAGAGACAGTGTTACCGTGACCCACTGTACAATGGGCAATGACATCAAGATAATATCGCAAGCACTCCGGTGTGTTTGCTTAGTCCTACATCTAAGATATTACACAGTCACCAAAACCAAGACGGCATCCAACATACTGGTCTGTAAAGATGCCCAGAGAAATGGACTAGCCAAACTAAGCTGACCCCATTCATGTTTGCCAAAGGAGGGAAGGAAATCTGGGTATGTATACAGATATGCTCAAAATGGAGGAAAACTCTATAAGTAACAATTGAGGGAGAAGGAACAGACGGACAGGGAGATATATTCATTTGTCCTATACTGCATGAATGTTTAGCCTGTGTGTGTGTGTGTGTGTGTGTGTGTGTGTGTGTGTGTGTGATATGCTTGCTCTTTTAATTATTTAAATCCTTCAACAAATAGTTAATGGTCACCTACTGTGAGGCAGGTACATCTCTAGATGCCGCAGAATTAAAAATGAACCAAACTTTCCAGACGGGAAAGAAGGAAGGAAGGAAGGAAGGAAGGAAGGAAGGAAGGAAGGAAGGAAGGAAGGAAGGAAGGAAGGAAGGAAGGATAGATGGATGGATAGATGTACACTTCCTGGTAAAGCAAACAAGCTATCAAGAGAAAAAGAGCCCCACTGGATGATGGGTAAGGGCTTCAGAGGAAGCACACAGTCAAACTGCATCCAGGCCTGGGGGAAGAAAAAAAAACCTCATGTTTGAATGTGTTCCTCAAGTTTAGCACAAGTGACATACATTTCTGGGAAATAATGCCAGGGTTCTCTAGGACACAGCGAGATGGGAAAAGATGACTAAAGAGGACCGGGGCCTGAGCACGGTGGGGCTGGAGCACAGTGGGTTCTGAGCACGGTGGGGCCTGAGCACCATGGGGCTGGAGCACAGTGGGTTCTGAGCACGGTGGGGCCTGAGCACGGTGGGGCCTGAGCACGGTGGGGCCGGAGCACGGTGGGGCTGGAAAAAGAAGCCAGTGACAAAGGCCAGGAGAGAAGGGATCGTGGAGAGTCATGGAGAGTCCTACCACAGAACCATCTTACATTTCGAGAGTGTTTGAAGCGTTTCTGCACCAGTATCTCACACAAGCAGCTAGCTAGCACCGTCACACGCTGGAATTTGATGTCTTATGATCAGACTGGCACTGTGTCTTGAAAAGGCCCAGAGTGTCATCTTCCACACATCATACAAGTGACGTACGTGACTTCCCAGTGCTGACACAGACCTCATCTCAACCTCAGCTGAGTGCCTGTCAGTGTTCTCCCCAGCCGGGTCGCTCCCTTCCCTGCTTTTCCATATGATGCTGGGGGAAGGAGGCCAAGAGGCAGGTAGCCAACGCTTCTCGGGCGGAGAGAATGCCCTCACCCTCTACCCCCACCCTGCCCCCCTGCTTAGACTTCTGAGGCTAATTTGTCCGTTCTTACCACTTACATATTTACTCAACCACATTTTATGGCCCTGTATTTCACTCCCAATAAAATGAGAAACTACAGGAGGATTTGGAGCAGTGACATGTGGTCGCTGACTGAGAAGGGGGGTCCCCCTGGGATCTGCGTGGGGACATGTAGGCAGCACGGTGTAAGCCAGTGTGGGAGAGCATCCCCAATCAGGAGCTGCTAGACAACAGGGCAGGCAAGAAGCCGGGAGGCTTAATACTGGAGGCGGGGAGCGGCGGTCGGACTCTGGGCCGATGGACAGAGTCACTGCTGAATTGAAGGAAAGAGGCAGAAAGGAACATGAAAATACCAAAGATGTCCAGGAGTCCATGTCGAGCCAGGAGGGATGATGGGAGACAGAGAAGGAAGAGCGGAAGATCGGTCCCGGGTCTGCAAATGGGATCAGCATGTCGGGTTACCACAGGATGTTCTGATGGCAGCTATTCAGAGGAGTCCCCAGAGTGTCCCTTACTCTCCCAAGACTTGGTAGCTAGTGTCTGGTGGCACCCTCCAGCTAAGACGGAATCGTGAAGAGATGGGGAAGGGAGCTGAGTCACAGGAGGCATGCATGACCTCGAAGGCGCTGTTAGGACCCCACTCGTTCCCGGCCCCGCCCCGGCTTCCTAAGTCACCATAAGGTAAACGTACCTTCTCCACAAGTTCCCACCTAGATGTCGTCGACACCAAGACAGGACCAAAGAACAGAGCCCAAATGACCATGGATGGAAACTAAGAACCAAATTAAACCATCCCTCCACACAAGGAGATAACCACCTCGGCAACAGACAGACAGGCGACTGACACACAGAGGCTGTGAGTACGCAGGTAAAAGGGATCCAACCTGGAGACCCAGATCTGAGAGGACTCACCCAGACAAGGAAGACAAGCTTGTAAGGCTAGAAGGGGAAGAAAGCATGGCGCCTTATTCCAGACAGAGGCATTAGCAGAAGAGGCAGGCTAAGGGGGTCAAAGTAACAGCGAAGGCAGACGAAGAAACCGAGAGATGGGGACAAGTGCCAAGGAACTCCAGATACAAGCACTGAGTGCTTGAAGCCTTGGGCGTGTCCCTGGCCCAGCACCGGAGAGGGAGGGGACTTGAGTCCCTTCAAGTCCTCGGTCATAAGAGAAAGTCCAACTGATAAACAGTACAGCTGTCCCCTCCCCGTGAAGAAAACCAGGCACACCGTGCCTGCCACATACATCTTCTCAAGATTCCCAATCTCTCTCTCTCTCTCTCTCTCTCTCTCTCTCTCTCTCTCTCTCTCTCTCTCTCTCTCCCCTCCCCTCCCCCATCTAACTCACAGGCTCCAAAGGACACATCACAAATGGAAGTAACATTCTGGACCACACTGACACACATTTGCAACTTTTTTTTTCTCTTTTTAAAAAATTTACTTATTGACTTTTTTTTTTAAATGTATATGTATGTTTTGCCTGTAGAATCAAGACGGCATCAGATCCCCCGGAACTGGAGTTACTCCAGTGGCGAGCTGCCATGTGGGTGCTGGGAATCAAACCAGGGTCTTAAGGAAGAGCAGGCACTTCTCTTAATTCCTGTGTTCTTTAAACTCTGAGTTTACTGACAGAACAGTGCTATAATTAGGTTAAATTACTAAACACAATCATATAAATTTTTAGTAATTTACTTTTCTGGGATATTATTAGCCCTACAGAGGTATCAATGAACTGTGGATTCAGGTTTCATTATAAAATATCATAATCAAACTGTAGCTGCCGCTCTACGCAAGACTAACTGTACAAGTATGGGAGAGGGTGGGGGTGGGGGTGGGGGACAGGTTCCGCCATTTTGTCTAAAATGTATGTTATTACCTAAGTTTCACACTTACGAAAATGAGACTCCAAAAACCATCTCAGCCCAGTTACCCTTTGAGTTTTAGAGGGCAGTCACGGGGCATGAACTTGTAATTAAGTTGGGACTTCTAATTTATATTTTCCACAGTGAAAACAGAATGCGTCCTTAGGTCAGTCTTGGAGCCTGGGATCCCCTTAAACATCTTTAGTGTAGATTTCTAAACTCCGTACCTACACAAGAAAAAAATGACTCCTATTTCTTCACTGGAGGACTTCATGTTAAATGTTCCAGTTACTGAGAATACAGTCTTCATGAACAGCCCAGCACATCTGTACACAGATTACTAATTTCTATGAGGTTAATATCTCCTGAAATGTATTCATTTTTTACTGATTCATCTATTTTCACCTAAAATTATAAGATTTAGAAGTGGTTCCCATGCTTCAGAGGCAGAACATTATTTTTAAAAAAATTATTTATTTATTTATTTATATGAGTATACTGTAGCTTTTTAAAAGATTTGTTTGTTTGTTTGTTTGTTTGTAGAGTACACTGTAGCTGTACAGATGGTTGTGAGCCATTATGTGGTTGCTGGGAACTGAACTCAGGACCTCTGCTCGCTCCAGACCCCTCCCTCCGGCCTGGCCCAAAGATTTATTTATTGTTATATGTAAGTACACTGTAGCTGTCTTCTGACACACCAGCAGAGGGCATCGGATCTCATTACAGATGGTTGTGAGCCACCATGTGGTTGCTGGGATTTGAACTCAGGACCTTCAGGAGAGCAGTCAGTGTTCTTAACCGCCTAGCCATCTTTCCAGCCTGAGGTAGAACTTCTTAAGCTCATGAAGTCTGTTTCATGCCAGGACACTTAAAATGGAGTGGTCACCGACCTTAAACACAAAAGTGCTCATCCTTATCCTCCACGTATTAGGGAGATGTAAATGAAGAACTGTGCACCGGTCCCTACACTGAGAATTAGCAAGTGTCACTGTGCTTTAATTGGCTATTCAAGTTTACAGTTTAATATTCTTTTTACCATCACTTTTTTTAATTTTTTTTTTTTTTGCTGGAGACTGGACCCAACGTTCCATACCTGTTGTGACGTGTGTGTGTTCTGAGTGCAAGTGTGTCGCGATGTATGTGGAAGTCAGAGGGTGACTTTGCAGGATTAGTTCTCTGCTTCGCCGGGCGTGAGCTCCAGGTATCAATCTTTGGATATGAGGCTTTTTTATTTTTAAAAACCAATAAGCCAATGTCACAAGTTAAAATACAAGTTAAATGCGTTCTCGTTCTAAGAAAGGTAAAGATATTTTTCGATGACCTCTATTTAAAATATAATTCACTGTGTACACGAGTCTGTAGGAACAAGGCTATTAGAATCACGAAGGTGACTTTTCTAGTTGACATCAAAGTCCAGACAGTAAGTATGGGGCGCAGGTGTCAAGGCTGACAAGGCCTTGGACTCGCCTCTTGCTTTGTACCCCTCTCTTCTTGCCTGGGGCCTCAGTTAGGCTGCTCGGTCTCTGTCTGCTCTGTCACACCCAGGTTCCAGGACAAACTCTGCCCACAGAAAGAGGCTGTCTGCCTCTCCTGTTTTTTTTAAGTCTCGATCGCCTAATGCGCTTTCTCTCTGCAGACAGAAATAACTTACACGATGCTTTAGAGCAGTAAGCAGCAATTACCACGGCTACTTCTTCCACTCCCAAATTATCATGGCTTCAGTAAGAGCCAAATTATGCTCGCTGGGCACCTGGGTGCGCGCACGGGTACTCCACTAAAATGGCAGGTCGGGAAGGGGAAAGTGCCACCCAGGGCAGGAGGGTGAAGTCGGGGCGAAGACTGCCTGACATCCTGACTCCATAAAACTCGGCATCTGTCTGTCGCTCCAGAGCTCAGCCTTCAAGAGCCCCTTCCGTCCTGCTGAGGCTATAAACACAGGTTCCTCCCTACTTAAAAATAAACGGCTCTCGGCACTGCATTTCCTTTAAACTGACACCCTTATTTTTCTTACCTCGGAAAGGATCTCGATAAAAAGTACTTTCTCAGCACGTCGTTGGTCGTTGACTGCTTTTTGTGGTTCCTTCTCTCCTAAAACCACTGTTAGCCTCAAATGCCTAACAGAAACCCTTCAGATCCATCCCAGCAACACACACACACACACACACACACACACACACACACACACAGAGAGAGAGAGAGAGAGAGAGAGAGAGAGAGAGAGAGAGAAATTGAGATTCTTCAGGCATCCTGTGAGCAAATGACCTTCTTCTGTGTTCGTTCATCTTCCCTGATCTTACCCAGCGTGTTTCATGCCAGTCACCCCCCTACCCAACACCCCGAGTCCTTTACACTGTCCAAGTGCCTAAACCAGAAAAGCGGCGTGTAACAAAACAACACCTGAAGGGTCACACTTCCCTGCTTCTCCTTCCTGCTTCTGCTCCATACCTCACTCCCAAGGCACTATGGTATGACAAGCACCACCTTCCCACACAAAGCCTTCGGTGACCTCGAAGAACTCACCCGGGAGCTTCCAACATGCCCCCAGCTCAGTCCACCCTCGCAGGCACCCAAAGTTAAGACAGCCTCTCCTCCGCTGGTCTCCCACTGTAAAAATCACACGGGTCCACTGTGCGTTCCTATTTCTTGGGAGAGTCTTACTAACTCCCAGCAGCACCCCAAGGTGCCAGCTAAGGGTTCAGATCCACAGGAAGGGAGCAGAAGACTTAAAGCTGAACTCCGGTGCCACCAGCGGCTGTCACTAACCCGCTAAGCGAAGGCACAGCAGCTCAGGCCTGTGGACTGCATTTCTTTGAGAACCTGGGGGGGGAGGGGGGCTACACTGCAGTCTTTACAGTTTCCTGCTGTCTCCCCACAAGCCTTCTTGCCCCTCGCCCCCTCAAACTCAGAGTTCAGATGGCCTTGCCTGCCCGTCAAGTCAAACCTCCATTTATAAAACGTTACCTCGAACTGTCTTTTATTTCTTACTTAGAGTTGCTCCCCTTTCTACCTGTACTGCCACGCCTGACCCATGCGTGCGTTTATTCAGACGCAGTATGTTATGTATCTCAGTAATCCTGTTTTCCAACCCCATCCCACTGAACCCACCCACACTTCCTTCTGATATTATATATCATTTAAATATATTTGGGTTTTTTTTTTTTTTGGCCTGATGATATTTTTCCCTTTGCCCGCTGACCCAGTACATACTGAATAAATATATGTGTATACTTTTAAGATGTATTTTATCGTAAAGGATGTGCATGTGTGTCTTGTGTGGGAGTGTGCGTACGTGAGGCCTGGGACCCCCTGCAGCTGTGTTATGAGCTGTTGCCAAGCCAACGATGCAATGCGGGTACTGGGAACAGAACTCAGGTCCTCTGAAAGGGAAGCGCCCGCTCACCACTGGGCTCTCTCTCCGGACCCTGACCTGGTATATATTCCTACTAGATTTTGACAAAGAATTTTGATGATCTGATCTCTTACTTAGCCAATGTCACCCCCGGGGTCACTGCAGACTAAAGGGGGTGCTTTCTCATGGGCTTGTATCAGGCCAAGCTGGACTCCCAACCAGTGGCTGGGGGTGCAATCTAAGGCAGCGGCCACACTTCCTCCTACCTGAAAGACAATGCAAACGTAACTTAACGTTTCCTAATACAGCTCAGTGGCTTCTCTTCAGCATTTCCTTGTTTCCGTATCCTTAACCTTTGCCCCCAAAAGGCCAGCTTCCGGCACTGTCATCTATTGTCCCGTGTTCCACCCTGGCCAGAAGAAGGCAACAGCTACACAAAAGGCGTCCAGTGAACCTAGGCTGGAAGCAGCATCGGTGGGAACTCACCCAGAGCTTTCATTTTCTTACAGCTAAGGTCTCTCTTCTCTCTAGTCAGCAGACCACAATCGAGTCCTACAAGCCGCATGCTACTTTGTACCTTCCTGGTCTCCTCGACCCACTCCCCCTATCAGCCGAGAGGAACTCGGCCAAATCCACCTACTGCAAGTGCCCCGGCTCGCTCAAGTGTTAGGATGTGCTCCTGTGATCCTAACCAATCTCTTCCAACACCCAACACTGACTGGGCCTTCTCCCGCTCTCCCTCTCCCGCCCTTCTCTCTAGGAAGGACCTGAGCTCTGTAAGCACGGGAAACCTGACGTGTTCTCCTAATGTACAGACACTGTGTCAAGCTCCAGGGATGGCAGAGAAGACTCATGATTACTGGACTGACGAATGGACAGATGGTTAGAGGGCAAGATTAAACGGGAGAGGATACACAAAAGGAAAATATAAGAGTGCTTCTGTTCCCCTAGCAGAAAAAAAAAAGTCAGGGACAGCCACCAGGCCAGGAACAGCATTATACATGGCGGCCCTTTAAGTGGCTCTCAATTCCTACCTGGTCCAAAATTTGGTCACCACCACCACCACCTCGAAACCCTTCAGAACTGCCTACAGGGGACACCACATCAGGGTCCTACTGTAGACTTTGTCATACAACCCTGTGATTGTACACCCTATGAAGGACAAAGATTAAATAATGACAGCATTCCCAAAGGGCTTATATAAAACACATAAGCAATAGATGTGTCTATCTTCAGGTATGCAAGGGGCTCTTGGAATTAAGCAAGAGTCTAAGAAGCATTTAAATCTGGACCTTTCAAGAAAAGGCCAGATTTTCTTTTATAAAGAGAGAAAGGGTTAGGGATAGCAGGGGTTTAGAAGCCCGCTGTTTTTCCCAAGGATCCAGGTTCGATTCCCAGCACCCACATGGCAACTTGCAACCATTTGTAACTCCATTTCCAGAAGATCTCTTCTGGCTTCTGAGGGCACCAGGCACACACACGTGGCACATGACATCCAAACAGGCAAAACAGCCGTACACATTGAAAATAATAATAAAAGGTTTGTTTTTTTTTTTAAATCTTTGAAAATAGTCAACATACAAGTTTCTAAAGTTTTTCAGTAGAATGGCTTCTTCTCAGAGGAGAAGTAGCCACTTTCTGATCTTAAATGGGGTACACCATCCAGTTTAGAAACACCTTTCCGGGGTCTATGGACAAACAGACATGTCTAAACCGAACAACTCAGACTAACACGTTAGAACCTGCTTTCACCTTCCAAACAATCAACTAAAAAAACAAAAGACTTTCCTACTGCAAATCCCCAACCAAGAAGCCTGGAATGCAGAGTTCTTCCACTTCCTTTATGAACTAAGGTCCTTCGGGCTAAATCAGCCACCGAGACAGCATTTAATGCTTTGATGTGCCGAGGTGATTTGGCTTATTGAGTAGATGTAAAACCAGCCAGACCACGGTGGGAAACAGGTAGCCTGGCAGACCTTCTAAGACACAGAGAGTCAACCCTCCGACATCTCTTCCACTTCCAACATAGAAAGGTCTTCTCCAGGCTGGAGAGATGGCTCAGTGGTTACAAGCACTGACTGCTCTTCCAGAGGTCCTGAGTTCAAATCCCAGCAACCACATGGTGGCTCACAACCATCTGTAATGGGATCTGACGCCCTCTTCTGGTGTGTGTCTGAAGACAACTGCAGTGTATTCATATAAATATAAATAAATAAATCCTTAAAAAAAAAAAAAAAAAAAAAAAAAAAAAAAGGTCTTCTCCAAGGAAGCCCAAGAGCTGAATCTAAAAATGTACCCTACAAAGGGTACATTGCCGGGCGTGGTGGCGCACGCCTTTAATCCCAGCACTTGGGAGGCAGAGGCAGGTGGATTTCTGAGTTCGAGGCCAGCCTGGTCTACCGAGTGAGTTCCAGGACGGCCAGGACTACACAGAGAAACCCTGTCTCAAAAAACCAAAAAAACAAACAAAAAAAAAAAAAAAAGGGTACATTATTTAAAGGAAATCTGTGTTACTTTGAACATACATCTTTGGTATGAAGTTAACCGTAGTCTACCAGCACACTTTGTGAACCCAATAAAGACACGTGGAGAGACTACTTACCCACAAAAAAATGAACTCACAGGTGGCCCGAATGACTTTATGAAGGCCTCTAACAACCTTACTTCCTTTCACAGTCGGGTATTTTTTTTTCTTAAAAAAAAAAAAAAAAAAAAAAAAAGACCCTGGCTCATTTAAGATGTTAATTTTTTTCAAAAAATTGGCACACAAGAGCAAACTTTTTTTTTTTTTTTTTTTTGGTTTTTCGAGACAGGGTTTCTCTGTGTAGCTTCGGCTGTCCTGGAACTCACTCTGTAGACCAGGCTGGCCTCGAACTCAGAAATCCGCCTGCCTCTGCCTCCCAGAGTGCTGGGATTACAGGCGTGTGCCACCACCACCCGGCGAAGGTCAAACTTTTAAACAAAACTTACAGTAAGTTTGTAAAATACTACTTCAGCCACAACTGAGAATTGCATCAAATTTTTTAATCATATTATATATATATATACATATGTATGTATGTGTATGTGTGTGTGTGTGTGTATATATATATATATATATATATATATATATGACAAGGAGAGGTAAAGTTCTAACACCTAGAAAAGAACAATGATCCCAAGATGCAAAGCCAAATAACCTAGAATGAACCAATACAGTTGAGAAGTACAGGCAACAACTCTTTGTGGGGCTGGATAACATAGCTTAAGACTGATGCAAAAACATCAATATTTCTTAGCATTCGCACATGAAAATATACTCTTAAACTGTTAAATATCGAATATACAAAGCATCACAAGTCAGCTCTTGCAAAGGTAAGTTATGTGCCTTTTAAATCGTTTCTGATCCTAATAGTCTAAGTCAATTCCCAGTATGTTAAAAAAAGAAAAAAAAAATCTCTACCAGCACTCGGGAGTTGCTTAACAAAAGCCAAGTAATGAAACTACAGTTCAGGCAAATGAAAAAAAAAAAATTAACTACATAGAAAATATTTGCGAATTTACTTTGCTATAGCACACAATTGTCTCCTTGTTTCCAAGGCCCTGCAATTCCCATCAGTGGGGGGTGGGATTCTTACAAGACAACCGAAAGTTAGCGTCCTAAAAGAAATCATAGAGAGGACTGTGAAGCAGACCCTCTCTTTAAATAAAGATCTCTTAAGTTTATCTTTCCTGAAAACAGATAGGCAACTGCCTGGCTGCACACTTCCCCCGAGGCTTAGCCTTGCAAAGGAGCCGCATGAAATCTCGGCGCCGCACTCCTCCGGGCGCAGAACATCTAAGAAAACTCAGCGACTCCATTTCAAAGATCCCACGCTCAAGCGATCGGCTCTGCTTTCATCTCTCTATGGGGAAACCGCTCCAAAGCCGAGATGGACAGGAGTCGAACCCGGAGCCCGCAGTCCTGTTCCCGGGGGCAGACAGCCTGGCGCTGCGGGGAGTAGCATGCTAGCGGGGGGAACCGCAGCGTCCGACGCCGGCTCGGAAATCACCATTCCTTCCACGTCCCGCCGGTCCCTCCACCCCTCCGCCAACGCACCCCGGAGCCGCCACTCAACTCTGCGAGTGGGCAAGGAGACCGGCACCAGCCCGGGGGCAGCCCGAGAAGCGTGGGAGGAAAGGGGAGGAAGGGAGGGCACCCACCCGCGGCCCCAGCCTCAACTCCACCCTCAGGCAAACTTACTGCAAAGTTGGCTCCTAAGTAGCGGCGGTGCGGTCGGGCGCACAGCCCCGGTGCTCAGCGCGCCCAGCGGCGGGAGCCCGCTGTGCCGGGAGCCGCACTGGGCCCGCGCGTCCGCATGGCGCCGCTGGCCGTCCAGCCCCGCCGCGTCCAGCCGGGTCCGCGCGCCCCAGCTCCCCGCCGAGTGTATCCCTCCGCCCGCGGCCACGCCTGCCGGCGCCGGCTCTCGTTTCTCCAGCGCGGAGACTCCCGGACTCCGTGCGCGCAGCCCGTGGCCGCCCCGCCCCCGGGCAGAAGCGCCCGCCCCGGGGGCTACCCAGTCGGGCTTCCAACGTGGAGCGAGGGCGAGCGCCTTCGAGGAGCTTGCGGGACTGAGAGGGACAGTTTGGGGACTGTGCTAGAATATCGAGCTTGCTGCTGCTGCCGCTGCTGCTGCCGCCGCCGCTGCTGCTTCTGCTAATTGTATTGAATGTTCCCTGCTAGGAGAAAGGAGATATTTGTCCCCCCCCCCAAAAAAAATGGCATAACGTGGGGAGAAGTCACCTAGGACCTAAGGAACATCCCCTTACCACCACCACCCCCGCCCCCTAGCATTCCTTTAGACTTTTCCCCCCAAACTCCAGGAAATCCCCGAATCCGCATTTGAATGCCTTGCTGCGAGGCTGCAGGCGCTGGGGTGAAAAACTTCAGAGGGTCTGGAAAGGAATGCAGTTAGGTCGGAATTTACTTCCTCCTGAAATCCACATTAGGCCGGGGGAAATGCATAAGTTTTCCCGCGAGCTGTTAATTCAGTCTCGGTTGGACCCCAAGATCCTCCCGGATCGAGGCAGTGAGCCCCAAAGCCGGTCTCCGAGACAGACGCGCCGCCCCCCCCCGTACCCCCTCAATCCCAAGTCCGGGGGGATCTGTAGGACAAAGGCAGCTGAGCCTCCCTGTGCGCTTAATTCAGCCCCAAGGATCCCGGAATCTGTGAGCCTGGCCGGGCAGCTACAAGTTCTCCAGCGAGATAGGGAGATCCCTGGTAAGCGGGCTCCCCCCACTTGCACAACTCCCTCTGGCGCCCGAGCGTCCAGCCAGCGCATCCCAGGGCTGCAAGTCTATCCCCGGCGCCTGCAGAGCTCCAGGTACCCGCTGACGAGCAAAGGAGACTCAGCCGAAGCCTGCCACATTGTGAGACGCAGCCCAGAGAAAAGGAAGGACTTGACCTCGGAAAGTTTGTAGGGCTCGAATATTTTAACGCAGCGAGGACGAAGAGATCAGATTTCCCCAGGAGCGGGTGGAGAGAGCCGCAGAGGGAATTGCAGGGCTGACGGCGGCCAGAGTGTATTTCTTTGGCTCAAAGTTAACGTCGCTTCTTAAGCCATCTTAAAGCAAGGTGGCTGGGAAAAAAAAAATAATAATAATGGTGTCTAGCAGGTTAGGCTTGGAAAGAAAAAGTAGTGCCTGCGGAATGAGTGCGCTGATCCGCACCTCCGAATTCCCCGCTCACTGTTTAGAGCACATATATTCACAACCCCCAGAAAAGGCAAAGATCATCGTAACCCGAAGACTCATCTGGCTGTGGCTACAATTGCGCAGAGCTCGCGGAGTTACCGGTCAGGGAACGCTAGGAAAGTGAGAGGAGACCTGATCTCCAAGCTCAACCAGTTCGCGACCCCACCTTTCCCTCCCCGGAATTTTAACTCTCAACAAAACATACATACACACACACACACACACACACACACACACACAGCAAATCGTTGGGGGAGGGGATGTGAGCGGGCCTAGGGTAGCGCTGCTAGGAGAGGAAAAGAACAATAAAAAGTATAAAAACACATCGTTCCATAACAGCAAATCATCACTGGATTTTCTAAATGGTACAAAGGAATTCCTGTTTAAAAAAAAATTCATTGATGTATTAGTGCTTACTAGGACTAAAATATCTAATTAAAAATCCTACATATCCAGGCTTACTAATAGATCTCACCGCCGGGAAGAAGTTGTACTTGGTCGCTACAGGAACCGCTTAAAAGCCAAAAATACAGTCTCCAGTGTTGCCACATTTTGCTAATCCTTTAGTCACCAACGGAACGAAATGGAGATACCTTTTTGGCTACGAGCGAATTGCCTTGCCATGAAGAGAAGTGTAGTTCAAGTTCCGCGAACATCCTTGAAACAGTCCATCTTCTTTGACCCTGTCCCCAGAGCCTCGTGGAAATTAGGTGGTAGAGGGACTGTTCCCCCACACCCAAAACCAAAACCAAAAAAAAAAAAAAAAAAAGCCCAAAAAACAAAAAGCCCGTTCCCCCAGGACTGCCTCTGCACTCAGTCCACCAAAGCTGATTTTTTTTTAATGTGTCATCCGGTGTAAATGATGGGGTGGAAGCGATCAAGCTCTGTCTGGTCCACGTCGTTAAGAGTACCCGGCAGGTCCAAGTTCGAGGTCTGCACTGAGCTAGGAGCTGGGAGCGCGCCTTGCCCACTGCTCGGACTAGAGGGCGCTGCGCCACTGCAGATCACCCAGTCCCCAACGCGCCCTCCCTGGGCACCATTTCTATAACAAGTTACACTGAAAATAATGCACAAACGGCTTCACTTCTCAAGTTCTTTTGAACTGCGCTCTGTGTGTATTTTGTGAATTCCAAAAGCTGCGCATGCCTGCCTTTCATTCCCGCGCCCCGGGAAGGCCGCGGGCAGTCCAGTTCCTTGAGCGCAGACCGCGTAGGATTCACACGATTTCCCTCGCTCGCTTACAGTGAACACCCCCCCCCCACGTTATTTCATTTACGATTAAACTTAAATTCTACAAGGCATGCACTGAACAAAGAACTCACCACCGTAGCCCGGTCCTCGGTGCTCTCCCTTACAGTCCCCGGCAGTTGGGTAATTCCCACGCCGTTTGGATCTTTGTTAGGATCCGGGCTCGAAGTACCAACTTTGCCTCCCTCGGATCTTCAGCATATCCCCAACCGGAGCGCGATCCTCCTCCAGGGCCGGCGGGACTCAGGTGGGCGCCTTTCCAGTGGCTCTGGACCCGGGGAAAGTTTGAGCACCAAGAGGTGGAAAGAGCGCGCACGAGGTCTGGGAGAGAGGGCCGTTGGGGAAGCCAAGTTTGTCAGGACATGTCTAGGCAGCCAGCTGCCGAGTTGAGGAGTTACGGCCAGCAACTGCGGCGGATCGCTCTGCCTCTTTTCCCTACTCCTCCCTCTAGGAGCGGCTGGGGGAGGGGAGGTGACGTCAGAGCCCCGCCTCGCCCCCGGCTCCCCTGCGCTCACTGGGTTCTCCGGCTTCAGTCGGCCTCCCAGCCAGTTGCAGCTAAGGACGCCCAGGCTGCCTCCAGCTTCCCCGCTGCAGTGATCTCCTTGGCCGCAGCCGTCCCCCACGAAGAAATGTCCGTCCCTCTCCTCCCCGCGGGAGTCCTGGGGCTCCGCCGGGCTCTGGCTTCGCACTCACCACCGGATCAGCCAGCCAGGGCCCCCCGTTGCGCTCGCCCCCGGGGCTTCCACCTTCGGTCCGGCAGCGTTTCCCACGCCTCGGACTGCAGGTGATGCTCTTCCTCTTCTGCAGCCGAAACTCATCGCAACGTGTCTGGGTCGCCTGCCCAGGTTTTTGCAGGGCAGAAAGCGCATTCAGTCTCTGCAAGCTTACTTGGACGACTCGGACTTTGTCGTCCTCCAACTTCTGGAGATATGATGTTTTAAATGTTTAAACTATTTAAATTTTAAATAGCCCTTGTTGTCCAAAGCTGCTTCTGGTCTTTGTGTTGAAAATCGTATTTTTAAATCTCCAAATCCTTTCCAAATGCTCCTCTGTCTTTAGACCTAGTCTGAATCATAGATTTCCAGAGGTAGTGGGAAGCGACAGGGGCGGAGCCAGTTCTTTAACGTATCTTACAAGTAATCTGTAGTGATAATGGCTACTACACAAGTCAATTGCCTACACCTCGAAACAACATAAATTTACAAAAATGCAAACCCTGTTGAAGCTTAATTTATAAATGAACAAGTCGCTTTTATAGAAGCGTCCAGGCTCTGGGAAAATATCTACTCTGGATTTTTTTTTTAATGCCACTAAAATACCAAAATGCATCTCCTGAACAGCATGAGATTCTAAGGGAGCCATTTATATAAACCGACACTGCCCCAAAAGATTATTATTAGATCTGAAAGAGCCTAAGAGAGGAGGGGGTGGGACCGGAGGCAGGTTCTATCAACATATTTTCATCCGTTTGCGTAAATATATTGGTCTGTGCAGTTTCGAGAGGTTGAGAGCAAACAAAGCTAGGAGACTGAAACGGTAAAGGAAAGAGATGAAGAGACCGGGTGTTGAGAGTGTGTGCATAGCTTGAGAAGTGCTCCAAGCTCCAGTGAACTCCCGCGTCTGAGGTACGGGACCAATATCTGTTGTGAAAGGTAAAAACTTGTGCGTTAAAAGCAATCCTCCCTGGGTCTCCACTGTTTGCCACACGAATAGCATCCATTCGTGCAGGCAATATGTTTCTCCTGGGCATGTTAGAAAATGTCTTGCGTGCACCTAAAAGGTGCTTCTTATCACTTGTTCTCCCGGGCATCTTATTTTCCTTTGCGATCTGAAATTGCTTATAAGGGGTGGGTGGGCTTAGAGGGCTGGCGGGGGGTGGCAGGGATGGCGGCGGCGGAGGGGGGGAGGGGGATAACCTTAGAGGCTACTGAGCATCCAGGGGCAGCTGGGGAGGGGGGAATCAGAGACAAGACTGTTTCATCCAGCAAGCCTGTCAGTGCCCAGCCACGTCTATCCTTCCCTATGGCAACTGTGTACGCTCAGCAGTGCTTTTAGGTCCACACTTCATGTTAGACATTGACCACATACACAAGTGCTCAAAATGATGCAAACTCTCCAGACACTGTTACTTGCACAAGTCGATTGGCTTGATAGACTAGTCTTTATAGAGTTGCTTAGGCAAACCAAGGTGTTCCGGTTTTAAAAGAACACAGAGGAATTTATGTCTTATTGATAGTATTGGTTCTTAAAAAAAAAAGAATTCGCTCGTTTTAAAACTTAAGGACAGGATAATTTGAGCAAAACCTGTTTGACCTGAGCAATGAGACTGGATCTGGACTAGCCATTGGCTATTTTGATTTAAATAAAATTAAATTAACATTCAATTCCTTAATCTTTTAAACTATGTATCCTATGTATTGACTACCCACATCCGGTTAGTGGCTGTTCAAGTCAAAATAAATTTGAAAGCATCTTGATCACAACAGAGAATACTATTAGAAATGCCTTGCTATATATCTTCAATTCGTTTTTTTTTTGTTTTGTTTTGTTTTTTAAGGCTACATCAAGCATTACATTTCAAGTTCCCACTCCAGTACTGAGTCACTTCAAAAGTATGGGAGGGGATGGGGGGTGCAGAATCACGAAAGGATTCACTCATTCCCCAGGTATTTCTCAAGTACCAACAACAAGCTAAGTGAAATTATGTAAGATTCAAGTCCTAATAGATGAAGTGTGTTTAAGTGGTTAAGGAATATTAACACAGCCTTTTAGCTGTTTTTGTATCTTTTTTTTTTTTTTTTTTTTAAGAACAGAACACAGGGAAAATCATAGTTTTAAGTAAGATAGCATTCTCAGTGATTTTTAGGAATAGCCCTAGAACCAAATGCATCTCCATAAGCTCTACTGACTCCCAGCACTCCACTCTCCCCAGCATCCCACCCAACCCTGCATCCCACCCTCCCCACATCCCGCCCACCCCACCCCTCTGCAATGCTTCCAGTTCTGTCGCATTCCCTTTGCCCCCTTCTTGCACCCACACTTCTGGGGGTGGCACGAAGTATCTCTCCATGACCCCAGACATTAGTTATTTTATTTTTTGTATTCAAATCCAGCTCGCAAATCCCAGGGATTTGCTTATACCCTTTAAGAGGAACTTTGAGCCACACAACTGCCCAGCCTGGTGAGAACCAGCTGTGGTTAACTATAGATGTGTTGATGTTCCTCCTCCTTCCCCAATTCAGAGTAATGGAGGCTTTCTTAAAAATATGTTATCAATATCCTAATGATAACTTTTCATTTGAATGGTGAAATTTTAGACAATATAACCAGCTGTGGTTAACTATAGTTGTGTTGATGTTCCCCCTCCTTCCCCAATTCAGAGTTATGGAGGCTTTCTTAAAAATAGTTATCAATATCCTAATGATAACTTTTCATTTGAATGGTGAAATTTTAGAGAATATAAACACTCAGGAAAATATGTGGAGGCCTTACCAATTGTTTCATATATATATATATATATATATATATATATGTATATATATAATATGTAATATATTATATGTAATATATTACATATTACATATATATTACCTAATATATGCAATATATTATATATTATATATGCATATATTATCTTCATTTACTTGAAAAATACATAGTGAAACAGGGCAGTTGTAGAGTTTTGACATCCCTTCAAAAATGTAAGCTCAGTCTCCCCTGAGTAGTTTGGGAACAGATCTTTGCAAACACAACAGAACCCTTGCCATACTTTCTCCGCTCAGTCGTTGGAGGATGCCAAGCTTACCTTCTTAAGCAGGCAAAAAGAAGGATCTAGACCATGTTTAAGTGCTTTCTCAGTAAAAATAACAAAGGGAGAAATCAGGCTTTAAGTTGGAAGATAGGATGTCAAACTTGTCTCTGACAGACAAAGGTCTAAACTTGAAGGATCTCACAGAGTTTAACTTACTTTACTCTCATCAAGATCTCCAAAATGACAAATAACAAAAGCCAAATCTAGCTCTTGGTTGTGGGAGATATCAGTAAAGAATCACCATCCTTACAACGGTGTGACTGTCTTGTTATTCACCTTGATACTCCCAAGTCAGCTCTGAAACTCACAGAATATACAATAATGAGCAACATTTGTTTACTTCAGGACCAGTTGTACTATGGTTGTATTTAACACACACACACACACACACACACACACACACACACATATATATAATGAGAAATATAATGCAAATATATGTATATACACATATATTCTCATTTTCCTCATATACACATAGAGATATTCTAATATTTCACATATATATTCTAATTAATATATGGTAACTAACATATATGTACTAATTAATATATAGTAAATAATATATATTAGTTACTATATATGAGTATATATATTAATATATACTATAAGTAATATATTAGTATATATATACACTAATTAATTCTCACAAAGTCCTTTATGGCTTGAATTTGAAGTGCCCTCACAGGCTCATGTTTTAAGTTCTTCTGTGGCTGATGTTGTTTTGGGAGACTGTGGAAAATGTAGTAGATAGAACCTTGCTGACGGAAGCAAGGCACTAGTGACAGCCCCTTGAAGATCATAGCCCCCTCTGCACCCAGGTTCTCCAGGGATCAGGCTCTGCCACTCTATCCCACTGAATGGACCACCCCCTTCTGCCCCATCGTGATATATGGCAATGTCCAGAAACCTTGAGCTAAAATAAATCTGCCTTTCCTTGGGTTGTCGCTGAAAGTCCCTAATAGAGAATTCTAGAAAGCATTAGTCATTAACCCCCCACCCTCATTTCCCAGATGAGAAACTGAAATGTACTGTAGATAAGATAACCCGGTGTTTGCAGCTGCCGAGCTGTAAAACCAACATTCTTGTCTAGTGTAATGCAGCATGGCTCCTGAAAGCCTGCTCTTCATCTGTATGCCTATGAACCATGGCTGCTTTACATTAAAGATCAGCAATGCTGTAGTTTGAAAGCTGGCTAGGAAGAGGGTAAAACATTTACCAAGCCGCAGATGGAGGGGAATGTTCCTTTCTAGTAGCTATGCTGTATGTGAATAAATTATTCTTCATAAGTGCGTCCTTTAATCACAGAAGAAGAACATCTCTGATTGTGTTTAGGAATATATATGTAACGCATCCATTACTTGTTTGGATTACTTATTTTTCGAGGTAGATATACATACACTCTGGCACATTGCTTATACATTCAAAATCAGCATATGGCTTTTAACTTGTTTAGGCTGAACAACAGAAAAACACACACCAGTGATGCTCAATGAATTCTGACAAGGACTATGTCAGGATTTCATGACCAGCATTTTAATATTTACCTTGAGTTTACCAGTCTTAGTCCAGAATTTCTGGTGTTTCTCTTTTTAATTCTCCTTTCTTTTCTTCACCTGTGCCTATAGGTATGTGGTGATTTGCATGAGAATCTTCCCCATGGGTTCATGCATTTGAACATTTGGTCCCTGGTACTGGTAGTGCTGTTAGGGGAGGGTTAGAAGGTATGGCCTTGGTGGAGGAAGTATATCACTACCATGAGTTTTGAACGTTTAAAGCCATTTCTAGTTCACTCTATCTGCTTGGGGCTTACAGTTCAAGACGTGAGCTCTCAGGTTGGCACTTCAACTGCCATGCCTGCCACTCCAATACCATGATGGACTTTCACCCCTCTGGGACTCTAAGACTAAATAATCTCTTCTACAAATTGCTTCATCATGGTGTTCTGCCACAGCGACAGGAAGATAACTAACAAAGTATGACAAGTTACGTCACCTGGAGAATAGTCCCCCATCTGTATAGTTTTGCTACTAGATCCCATCTCTTTTCTTGGTATCACTTTTAAACAAATCTTGAACAGAAACTCTCCGTCGGGATCTTACTTGTTAAACGTGGTATCGTGATGTCCTACCTGTCTATTCTGTAACACCTGGTATATGATAAGAGATCTATACTCTTCATCATGGGCCTATGAATCAATCATTGCCAATGAGATGCTAGAATAAATATGCTGGGGCCTCCGCAAAGGGAAAACGAAACAAAACAGAAATGATACCCGTTCTTTCTAATAAAGATGTACAAGAAATATTGCCTCTAAGGGCATTGTCAGGCTAGGACATCATAGCAGGGACTGGTTTGGGTGCTTGCTTACTGAGCATGAGATCTAAGCCAGGATCCGTGGGGTGGGAGAGGGCAATGAGCTGACTCACATATAGTTTGCTCAGGACTTTATATGGGAAAGCTTACATTTTCATATTATTTTAACTGGCATGTATCAGAATTTGAGTTCCTTGAATCTGGCATCATGATCTATGACAACTAAAAATCCTTTTACAAATGAACAATGAACTATTTAAAATAAAACAATAATACATTGTATACACGTCTCTCCATTTGCTGGTTAACAGGAATTGGAACTAATTCTAATGTTAAAAAATGGAAAGATTCTTGAGGTTTTCCTTCAGCAGCAAGTACACTGGTCTCCTGGGCAATTTAAGATGGTTACTGTTGTTTGTTAGCTTGGTGGGATTTAGAATCACAAAGGAAACAAATCTATATCACCCTGTCTGTGAGGGAGGGATTATCCAAATTATGTTAACTGAAGTGTGAAGAGACACACTATGTGTGGGTGGTATCTGGTCCATTATGGGGTTCAAGGCTGAAAGGAGAATGTGAACTGAGCAGAAGCAGGCATCACTGTCTGCCTCCTGACAGTGACTGTCTTGAGACCAGCCGTCCCCTGTTCCTAGTTCCACACTCTCCCTGCAACAGTGGACTGTATACCCTGAAACTGTAAGCCAAAATAACTTCCTTCAACGGATACGTTGCTTCTGTCAGGTGTTTTATGAAAGCAATGAGACAAGTAATTAATTCAGCTTACATCACAGAACACAGCAAACAGAGTGTCTTCAGCCATAGTGATTTGCTTTCCCACAGTTGGAAAGGCTGGAAGTCTGAGCAGAGTTGTTACCGCTGAGACTGTTTTTCCTCTACCTGAGTTACCTGACTTATGAAATGCCCTTGCACTATTCTACTATTCTACAGTGACACTTACTTCCTCTGTATTTGAACAGAGAGAGTGAGAGTGAGAGCGAGAGTGAGAGGGAGAGCAAGTGAGAGAGAGAGAGAGAGAGAGAGAGAGAGAGAGAGAGAATCTGAGAGTGAGAGGGAGAGCGAGAGAGCGAGAGAGAGAGAGAGAGAGAGAGAGAGAGAGAGAATCTTCTGGTAGCTTCTTCCTTTGCTAAGGATATAAGGAGATTACTGTAGGCTTAGATTTTTCAAAACTTACTTTAATTATGACTCTTTATTGCTTCAACCTCCCTTAGAACCCACCACTCACCAGAGGTAGGAGAAAAGAAAGGTTAATAGGAAGTAGGGGCTGTGGACCTGTTTAGAAATTGTTCTTTGGGGACAATTCCAATCTTCGTCAGCAGTCCAGTCCACTAGCAAAACACCAAACGCAGATCAGCAGGAGCAACTGGATCAAGAAGGAAACGTGGCGTTCCGCTGATCAGCCCAAGTCTGCAGAAACAGCAAGAAGCCACCCGAAGTTCTTTGGCGCAGTTCTCTCTACGAAGTCATGACAAAGAAAGATCAGCAAAGATAGCAAGGCGAACCAATGCGAGAGTGTTGTCAGTGAAACCAGCATCAGCGAATTCCAATGATATCCAGCAAAGAGTTGCAAGACGAACCAATGCCAGAGTGCGGTCCACTGTCTGTTGGGAAGGACTCATACTCCTTCCAAACATCACGTGTCCTCTCAAGTGTCCACTCCAGCCACTCACATGCCCTTTCACCAGACAACTTCCAGAAAAACATCACGTGTCTGTTCTCAGCAAAGCAACCTTTCACAAAGGACAGTTTCCAGAAAAAAACATCACATGACACAACTGAGTCTCCAACAAAACCAGAAATTCCCATTTCACATCACCGCTATTGGATTACCAGCTTCCATTGTGAAGTGATTTAACCTTAGCAACATTTTAAAGAGTAAACTCCTATCCTTATACCATCCGTTGGGGAGTTAACAACTTCGGTTCAGTCCTTCACAATGAGAAGACAATTATTTCTCTATAAAATAAGTTAGTATAGCAAACATACTCCTTTTCCATCATGACAGCAAACAAAATAAGACCGTGAAATTTAATTTGTTTAACTATTCCTGGTGTTTCCTCTCAAATATCCCCTAATTTTCTAGCATAGTTTCCAACAGCTCCTTAAGGATTGCTCATAAACTATCCCGATGAACGTTAAGTAAACCTAGATATCCAATAATTACTAGAGAACAATCTAATCAGCTGGAAGCACATACTGTCAGCAAGTCCATGACATTTGAAATTGGAATTTGTTTGTGGCTCCAGTTGCCAATATCAAATGCCGAGCCAACGACCAAAATCAGCCTTTATTCACTGTGGCCCCTTCTGCTCCTACTTTGTCCTTTTAATAACTGCGTTGTAGTGGAAGAAGCCTCTGTAAGCAGGCTGTGTGGATTTGTTTGTTTAGGAGAGAAACACAGTTGACCTCATGCAGCTGCCCCACCCCTTCTCTGGGCAACAGTTTGTAGAAGGTTTTTTTCTCCTGTGCCTGGTAAGTAAGTGAATGACAACAGATAAGTAATCGTTCCTCTAATTTTCCTCTCTACTCAGTAGTTGTTCCAGGTAGCATTAAAGAAAAAAATATTCAATATTCCTTAAAATAGAAAAGCAGACTTTATTCTGGACTCCTGAGTCCGTTGGAGGAACTATTGCACTGGGCTTCGCAGTAGGGGACAGAGATGGAGTTCATCTAAAAGTAAAATGGCTGAGGAGAAGGATAAAGGGACCAGAGAGTGGGAAGTTATGAACACGTGACATGAGGTTGAGGTGGAGATTCCAGCTTACCCTACGTACAGGATCATTGCTGAAGGTAGACAGGGCTGACTGTGTGTTGCCTCACAGATGGTAAGCAATGAAAGAATGTCATGAGGTCCAGCCACACAGTGACCTGTAACCCCACTAGATGCCCCAAACTCAATCTCCTGAGGGACCTTATCACCCCACGCAGCTGCTCCCAAAGTTCTCACTTTAGAAACAATATGAGAAGTTTTTAGCTTTCTGGGCTTTTTTTTTTTTTTTTAAAGGTGTGTGTTGGGGGGTGTTGTTCCTTTAGAAAACTAGTTTTCTACCAAAATAACAAAAACAATTAATAGTGGATGAGGGCTGGGGAAATGGCTCAGTGGATTAAGAGCTTGCTGTGAGCACATGAGAACTATAGTTCGGATCCCATCCACTCCCACCCCACAACTTACATAAAAGCTCTGCAGGCACGTGAATGCCACTCAGAAGTCAGAGAAAGGGATTTCTCACACAAACGGGCTAGATAAACCAGCTGAAACCACCAGCACTGGGTTCGATAAATAAAGTGCAGAGCACTCAAGGAGGACACCTTAGTCAGTCTCTGGTTTCCACGTGCATGCTGTGTACCTGCGCGCGTGCGCACGCAAGCACACACACACACACACACACACACACACACACACACACGCCTCATATACACATACTTCACACACCTCTCATACACACACATATACATAGACACACACATATACAGAGACATACACATACATATGTCACTCATATCACTCATATACACATTCCTCATACAGCACACCTCACATACACACATACACACAGACATACCTCACACACATACTCACACACATAGACACATACACATAGACACATACAGACACACACACATACACATACACACAGACATGTACATACACATACACACATCATACACACACTCCTCATATACACACTCATGCACATACACACACAAACACACACCCCTCATACACACACACACACACACACACACATATACACAGACATACATATACACACACACAAACATGTACACACACACACACACATACACACACACTATGAGAAAAGTTGGTAAACTACAGATAACAGCATGACCAGTGAAAGCATGGACTAGACTGGGGGAGGACATCTTTAGCAGCGCTATCCACAAGAATCTTACATGCTGCTAGAAATGTCCCATCTGTGCTAGACTGCATGGTGAATATTTGACGTGCGGCTCATGCAAATTGAGGAACTTGAGTTTCTATTTTAGTAAATTTCAATTCATTTAAATCTAAATGGCCACATGCAGTAATGACTACCATTTTGGATCGTGTTAGTCTAGAGACATTCTAAAGTAACAAATGATTATTCCAAAAACAACCCCCCCCTCAAAAAAAGGGTACAGAGTTCAAAAAACAAGTCATAGGCATGTTTTCTCTCCCAAACGTCATGGTGTTCTGCCACAGCGACAGGAAGATAACTAATAAAATATGACAAGTTATGTCACCTGGAGAATAGTCCCCCATCTGTATAGTATAGGTTCTCACACGGAGCTGGCTGATTCGTACCATGACACTGAAAGGACTTGCAATGACTCACTGTGTCCCTGGCTTCCTGAACCACGCTGGACAACGCTGATTCATGCACCTGCTGGATGAAAGGTGAACCCTGGGTGTCTCTTGGCACCACGGCATTCGGTGACGTCATCTGGCAAGTATGCACCCAGGGAGGAGTGCAGGAAGAATTTCCCTAAGTGACTTAGTTTATAGTCACACCTGCCTAGAGTCAGGCTTCTGAGTTCCTAGAATTGCGGGCCATAACTTGCAGGGTACCATGTGTTTCGTGCTTCTCCAAAATTAGGGTGGCTAAGAGGGATTTCCCAATTCTTTCTAAATGATTTGTGTTGGTTGTGATTTGTACAACTAGATGTCACTCAAACATTGACTCTATCCCTAAGTCCTTTTGTCATGTCAGAACATGCTGTCGAATAATCACCTTATTATAAAAATAACTGTAGCTGCTGCAGACATCAATCAAATAAGGCTAAAGAGGAATGCATTAATCATATCCCTGGGAAAAAGAAAAATTGTGCACCCTTAACCAAACTACACACACACACACACACACACACACACACACTTCCTTTTTCTTTTTTCTTTTTTCTTTTCTTTTCCTTCTTTTCTTTTCTTTTCTTTTCTTTTTTTTTATGACAGGGTTTCTCTGGGTCGCCTTGACTCTCCTGGAGCTCACTCTGTAGACCAAGCTGGCCTTGAACTCAGAGATCTGCCTGCCTCTGCCTCCTGAGTGCTGGTATTAAAGGCATGTGCCACCACCTCCCAGGCTCACATATTTTCTTCATGCATTAAAGGGTAAAACTATGAAGCTGATTATTAAGATTTAGAAAAGAATATTAAAAAGTGATTCACTTTAAAGTATTTACTATGAAATAAATAAAATGAATACTTAAAAAAAATGTTCTAAGCGATAGTAGCCCAGTGGTGAAGCTGAGTTTCTTACCACATGTGTGGCTCTGAGATCTTTCCCAGAACTACAGAACAAAGGAAAAATTAGCTAAATATGAAAGAAAAGACCTACAGCTTACAACTTCGATTACATGAAAAACAAGAAACTCCATCAAAAGGCACCAGCATAAGTAAAAATGGAGAAAAACTCAGAGGGAGAATACTCATAAATAGGATTAATTTTAAAAAGTATACACTTAATAGAAAGAGGTCCGTCCCATAAACAAGAAAAAGTAAATAGAAAAGTGGTCCAAGATCCCATGGAAAAATTGGAGTAATTTTGAGAGGTGGAAATAGAAATGGTGATTGTACATATGGTGTGTTCAATAGTGTTCCTAAAATAATTGCCTGTGTCCTAGTCATTAGAATATATGATGTTAGCTGTGTGGGGGTGTGGGGGTGGCATGTGTCTTTAATCGCAGCACGCTGGAGCAAAGGTGGGTGGATCTCTCTGAGTTTGATGTCAGCCTGACTATAGAGTGAGCACCAGGACAACCAGGGCTACACAGAGAAACCCTGTCTCAGGGGTGGGCATGGGGATAAGGATATATGACTTTGGACCTTTTTCAGATGAAGTGTTTTAGAAACATAGCTAAAATTAAGAGTTGCTCTGGAGTCAGGAGTGTTGGTGCACACCTTTAATCATAGCGCTGGGGAAGGAGAGACAAGCAGATATCTGTGAGTTCAAGACCAGCCTGGTCTACATAGAGAGTGCTGGGCTGGTCAGAGTTATATGGTATGATTCTGCTTCTGCCACCCCACCCCAGCTCCTCAGCCACACCCCCTCCCCACCCCAACTCCTCAGCCACACACCCCCAAATTGTCTTAGATGGGGAGTGTAGAGTTAGGATTTTAGCTTTAGTAGTAGAACATTGGCCTAGTGTGAACAGTTTGATCCTCAGCACGAAAACCTGAATGGAACCAAACCAAACCAAATCAAGCAAACAAAAGGAAACAAAAATAAAAACAAAACAACTAGAAAAGAAACTGACAACCGGGGGGTGGTGGCGCAAGCCTGTAATCCCAGCACTCTGGGAGGCAGAGGCAGGTGGATTTCTGAGTTCGAGGCCAGCCTGGTCTACAGAGTGAGTTCCAGGACAGCCAGAGTTATACAGAGAAACCCTGTCTCGGAAAAAAAAAAAAAAAAAATCCAATAAACCAAAAAAAAAAAAAAGAAAGAAAAAGAAAAAGAAAAAAGAGAAAAAAGAGAAAGAAAGAGAAAGAAAGAAAAGAAAGAAAGAAAGAGAAAGGAAGGAAGGAAGAAAGAAAGAAAAGAAGAGAAGAGAAGAGAAGAGAAGAGAAAAGAAAAAAGAAAAGAAAAGAAAAGAAAAGAAAAGAAAAGAAAAGAAAAGAAAAGAAAAGAAAAGAAAAGAAAAGAAAGAAACTGACTTGACCTGGGTCTTCTGGGTAATGGTGAAATCTTGTATAAGTCACTCTGGAGAGACACGTGGAGAAGATGGACACGTGCAGCCAGTAGCAGAGGCCGAGGTACATACCCACAAACCAAGGGGCGCTTGGAGGCACTGCAAGCTGAAAGGGCAGAGTTTTCTGTGTGCCTCCATAGGACATAGAGCCCTGCCAACATCTCTTGATTTCGGATTTCTGGCATACAGAGCTGTGAAGGAAAGTATTTTTGTTGTTTTAAGCTATCTCGGTAAGGGTAGTTTATTACAGCAGCTAGGTGAAATCAACTCTCGTTTGACAAAACTTTCTGTGAGGAGACCACACACATACCCACAGAGCGCATGAACACACATGTCTGCTCTCCCCGCAAAGAGAGTGCCCATGACAGACCAATGGATAGATCACACCAAAGTCCAATTTGGTGAACCAATGCGTTTTATGGGAATCAGCTACAAAATTACAGATGAGGGGTAGGAATGGCCCAGAGACAGCTGCATAACCAAAGCCCACCACAACATGGATGGAGACCCTCAAAAGCAGGGAACCTGGAGCACACTACACAGCTCACAGGAAGCTCAACGGATTGGACAGTGTCCTTTCCGAGTAACTCGGTTGGCCTGAATCTCTTCCAGGCACCTGGAAAGTTAGTTTCTGCTTCTTCCAGGCAACCTGTCTGGTCTGACATTAGGGTCTTCCTTATGGTTTGGTTTGTAGGAGAGTGACTCTCAGTAGTTTTATTGTTTGGCATGGGAACCGGGGGCTTACAAATCTTATCAGTTTGGGGGACTTTCTGGCACAATTTTGAATTGTTTACCATCCTTCCTGTCTTCCCTGAAGAGTGGAATGTTTTAATTCTGAAGGAAACTGTTCCACGCAACACTGGCGCAGAATAGGTGAAGAGGTAACTGATTTCATTAGTCCTCAGAGAAAGATTTGCTTTTAAAATAACAACATAAGCTAAAAATACCCTTTCCCAAAACTGGCATTTGCAAACTCATCCTGGTCACCTCCGCCAGTCGTGTGTGGTATCTCACACCTGTAGTCCCAGAACTTTGCAAGCTGGGGTTGGAGGACTGTGAGGTGGGTGCCAGTCTGGGTTACACAGTAACACTGCATCAAAAAGAGTGTTGAAGGCCATTTATGGGGGTGTAGGCCTTTCATCTCAGCACGTGGGAGGCAGACGCAGGTGGATCTCTGTGACTTAGGGGGCAGCTTGTTCTCTACATAGTGAGTTTCAGGCCAACCAGGAAAACACAGAGAGACCTTGTCTACAACAACAACAACAACAACAACAACAACAAAGCAACAACACAGTAGATAACAATTAAAAACTGAAAAAAGGAAGTCAGTTTGTACCAGAGGTGGCAAAGACATGGAAAAGAGGAATTCTCATCACATAATATTGGTGAGACGGTGAATTAATGTGACCACTTTGAAAACAATTTAGCATCACCTTATGAAAGCAAGTCTCCAAGTACCCAGGAGAAACTCGGACTACATCTCTAAGAAAGCACACATATGTTCAGCCCCAGATAAGTATGTACATTAAAGCAGGGTCACACCGTGGACTTCTCTACTGTGTAGGTACCATGGTGCCTAAAAGCAGTATGATGGATTCTTAGAAACGTAGAATGGGGGAAGAAATAGAAATGGCGGAGAATTTGCTTGGAGCGAGAACATTAACGAATCTGTAGTTCAGATGGGGATATATATGGAGTCGGACATTTGTTTTTAAAAAAGATGGCGATGACTTGGGAAGACACTGGTCCGTGAAATGAAGGCTCATCTCTGTGCATCGGTCTAATATGCCTTTGACGGGAACATGAAGAAACAAAAGGTAGCCGGAGTGCAAATAACCTCTCACCCGGAAATGGAAAGAAAAGTACTCTGTGCATGTGTGGGAAGAAAGAAGAGCGGTTGCCGTAGGTCGTGGAGAAATGGGACATAGATCAGCAGAAGAAAGCAGGGCTGCGAAGGTAAAAGTTTGATCCATCACAGAAAAGAAACTTAAACTCAAGAGAGGAACGCTTTGAGTGAAGATAAATTCCCATCGTCGTGGAGATGGCAAGGCCACGAGGGTGCTCCTGGGAAGGCAAACTCCAAGCTGAAGATCGTACAGCTTGGTTTCCTCCTGAGCCATTTAGCTCATGTCCGGATAGACGGTTGTAACCTCAGAAACCGACCTTCTGTCTTGTTGCTTTAAGCAAGTGCACGTGGAGATGGGGGAATTGAAAAAAAAAATTTTTTTTAAATCTATGTGCCTAGGTCTTTAGTACAAAATGACAAAGCCTGGAGAGTTTTGCATGTTTACTGATTGGCTGAAGGGATTTGCCCTATTTGCAATAGGCCATCTGTTTCCAGTTGCGACCCGAACTGATAGACACAGTACTATTAATTATTTCTCAAGCCAGCTGTTTGCAAGTGTGGGCGTGGTTTCCTGGGCAGTTTGAGCCACCTGCTATTTGGCTTTGTAAACAAAGGTCTTTCTACAGAACTGCGTTTTCTAATTGTTTCTTAAGTCTGATCTCAGATGAGCAGAGTCAGCACTTTCTAAGAGCACGTTAGAAGCACAAATGTCCCAGCCTCACCGAGAGAATCAGATCCTAAACTTCAGGGGCAAAGGTCAGCAATCTGTTTTCATAAGCTCTTCCTGTGATCCTGAACAATGTGGAAGCACAAAAGCCACCACCCTAAGGGACTCTCAGGGGATAACGCGCCACCTTGATTTTTATAGCTACTGAATCTCAAGCACACCCTGGGGGTGGGGCTGGGGGAGGGGAGGGGCTCAAAGCGAGAAGGAAGAGTCCCAGCCTTTCACCTTGAGACAGCAGTGACTCAGCACTCAAGGTCATGACCAGTACACAGTAACGTCACAGGAAAGAAACAGGCCTCCGTCTTCATCTTCTGCCTGATTTCACCATGGAAACCAAAGAACAAGGAAGCCCCACAGACACAGTCAGTCTCCTGAGACTGGAGCACAGGGTAGGAGTGAAAAGGGCATGGAAGATAATTTTTGGTGACCTTCTCTGAGCTACCAAGAGGAAAAGTTGAGGGCGATGTGGTAGAACTGGAGACAAACAGGGAACACAAATCCCGACTTCTTGATCCAATTTCTTTTTTCTTTCTTTCCTCTCAAAACAGGGTTTCTCTGTGTAGCCTTGGCTGTCCTGGAACTCAGTCTGTAGACCATGCTGGCCTCGAACTCACAGAGATCTGCTTGCCTCTGCTCCCTGAGTGCTGGCGTTAAAGAGGTGTGCCATCGGCACCAGGCTATTGTTCCAGTCTCTAATACCATGTCGAGAATTAGAAATAGCACCCATCTGAGTCAGGTAACAGGTTGATGGGTTTCGTCAATACAATAGACAAGTTTAGGAGTAAAGCTAAAAGATTAGGGGAAACAAGATTTTTCCTTTGCACAAATTTAAGTTGGGGTATCTTTTATTGGATTGCTATACTACTATGTTAAGTGACTCTGGGCTATTTCAACTATATCCTAAGTAGGTTGCTTTTACTGGAGATTAATGAACTGAGGGATCCCATTGAAGAGGGCTTTGCTAATGAGATCACCATGTAACTCCAAAGCCCATGAGTTGCTAATGAAGGGGGGGCAAGGGAAAATCAACCAAAGTGATTTCATCTTGTGATAACTGACCCAGTCATAACAATAAGCACAAAAGTAGTACAGAATAGAGTTCCAGTTCAAGAGGAACTTGCTGGCTCATTGAGAAGATAGGCACTTACTGTGTTAGCTCTGTGCATTAGTTATTGCCTAAAGTCTAAAACAGGGACAATAAGAATGAGGATGCTTTTTTATCTTGAAATAGGAAGGGGTACTTCATGGGCTCATAGTTGCTTCATGGGCCTATGGCTGCTTCATGGACTCACAGCTCCTTCAAGGGCTCATAGCTACTTCACGGGCTCATAGCTGCTTCATGAGATCACAGCTGCTTCATGGGCTCACAGCTGCTTCATGGGCTCACAGCTACTTCATGGGCTCATTGCTGCTTCAAGGGCTCACAGCTACCTCATGGGCTCATAGCTGCTTCAAGGGCTCACAGCTACCTCATGGGCTCACAGCTACTTCTGCCTTTCAGGTCTTTGCAAACAAGTGTCAAGCCCAGAGTGTCAGCATTCTATGCATAAAAATAGTCTTGTCATTGCTATATTATTTCTAGCATAATATTTTAGAATTGTTTCCACCACCTATGGTCATCTCCCAGGAGTCTGGGCATTTTTTGTGGATCAGGTTTTCATGTGTACGATCTGAGTTTAGCATCTATGCAGATAACCTGTCAAGACTTTATGCACGTATCAGTTTGATAAAAGTTACTTTCCACATGATTTCATAGTTTTCCTCTAAGTGTCCTTAGTCACGCCTATTAAAGACTCTCTGGGATAAAGCTTATTTTGAGTACATAGTCAGCCACAAACTGAGTTTACCAGTGCTTCAGTTGGTACTGGCTTCCTGGTATTGTGCTACTTGGGTATGAAAAGACACTTCTGGCAGGGAGTTGGGTGCTTCGACTACTAAGTTCAGAAGGCTTAACTGACCAACGGAATTACCTCTGTTCAGGTTTTGGGTTTTCTTATCTGAACTTCTTGTACATTTGTCATTTCTGGTCCGTTAATTATGAAGGGACGATGATGGACTATTCTTAATTGTAGAGGCTGAAATAAAGATAAATAATTGAAAGGTACCCATTTTTTATAAGAAATGTTCCAGTTCTGAGATGTTCTATCTAAGTAAAATTTTATGTGACATTCATTTGACTGCACGCATCTGGTTTTGGCTAGTTTAGTTGTGAGAACTTTCTAGATTTCCTTTAAGTTTAGATGTGTCCTATTGGATGATGGTTTTCCAATAGTGGCTTTATTATTATATGTGTTCTATGTGTGTTCTCTGCATTCCAGGTTATTCCGTTGAGAGGGGGCAATTTTGATAGACTTTAGTCTTCTAATTTAAAGAGAGCCATTGCTGAGAATCTCCAGAATGTTCTAGAGCCCTCATTAAGTTTCACGTTCTTCTGAAACACATAAAAGGTCGGTTATTTCAGTTCTTCTATAAAGGCGGCCACAATTTGGTTTATTTGAATTTTATTTTAAACCTAAGCATTTACAAGCAACCACAGAAGGGCTTATAAGGAAAGAGCAGGAGATTGCATCCTCACTTGAAGACTACAGAGCCCCTCCTCCATGTGTGCAGTCCGCTCCGCTTGGGCATGGAGGACGCGGTGACTCTGATACTGATGCTTCTTGAGAAAGAGCGATGCTGCACAGGGATCCAGGGAAGTGGTCATGAAGAGTTGCTGTGTTCATTAAGCAGCATTTTTGTAACTAATTGTGCCGCTGTGATCACTGTGGCTTGGCATGCCGCAATAACTCATTTTTGGACAAGATTATCTCATCAAATAGAAAAAAGCTACTCTGAAATACCAGCTTTGAGAAAACCCCAAATAATCTCCGTTTTAACACATTTCCAGGAACTGGCTAGCAATTAACTTCAAGCTCAGAGATGACCTTTGCTTGGGTAAGTTTTATTGCATTTTCCATGAGCTAAATCTCCTTTTTTTATTTCTAGAAACTTCCTGAGGAAAGCCTCCCCTCCCCCCCCACCTCCCCACCTCATCCACCATACACACATACTGGACAGATTACAAACATTAGTGGCAAGAATATGGGCTTTGAAGTCAGGCATGAACTGGATTAAGCTGCAACTTATAACATCGGTCAAGTTATTTAACAGTTCTGAGCCTCGGTGGCTTATTTCAAAATGTACAGAACGATTTTGAGTTGACTGGTTATTGAAATAACACATGTAAGGGCATAGCAAGGTTTCAAATAATTGTTTCAACTTTCTCCGTCTTTTAGAAGTATTATATAATATATTCGAATTCTATTTATTTGAGCAATAACCTGAGAGTACATTTTATATCTTTGAAAGGCAGAGATTAGAGAACTGTTATATGGGGAAGTTGATCTTCTGGCATTATACAACCAACTCTTGGAGCTGTACACTAATAAGCTTTCTTCCATAGATGTGGCTGTTTAAACTATCTTTAGCCCTGTTATCAGTGTTTCAGATTGGGCCATTTGGATGCAAATTAGCCAGAAAATGAACTCCAATAGAAGTGTTCATTTAGAGACTAATATTGCAGTACCATGATCCAAAGAACTTCCTCCCAAAATAGGATCACGCAGAGGTCAGTAGTAATAAAACAAAAAGATAAATCAAAGTATAGTCTCCCTATCAATCAATCGCAACGCTCTTCATTTTCTCATACATCAGAATTATTTACAAACATGTCAATGAAACATCTCTTGATGTTTTTCATGCGTAACAGATTACACAAATTGCAGACACTCCTTTAATGTAACCTTTTTGCAGTGTAGCAAGAACCCTACTGTTTAATATCTCTCTGTTTGCCAACCTGAGACACATTAGAGACCGCATATGTCTTCATTTTACTTATCTCAAGAAGTTAATTACTGCTATCCTTTATGCTTTTGTGTGGGCAGTTATCAAACTTTCTCAGGCACCAGAGCCACCTAAGAGCTGCTGGGAGACTGCTGGACCTCCTTCCCATTGAGCTTCTGAACTGGAGGGCTGCAGTGGGGCCCGAAGATTTGCATTTTTGACAGACTTCCAGGTGGTGCTGGTCACGGGTCCATCAAGTATCCGAACTTCTCATTCTATACATGCTATCTGTGTTATGTTTAGATGTCAGCTTCCCTGGATACTGGTGAGGCATTGCTTCAGCGTGTGTGTCTGTGAAGGGGTTTTTAGAGGAGAGTGTATCTGAGTGGTCACCTTTTTAGGGATGATCAGTTCAAAGTAGAAACCCATATCATTTCATCAGCCATGTCCCAGTCAGACAGTCCAGGAAGGCAGGGGAAGAGGAACTCACTCTACCCTTTCTGGAGCAGAGGAAGAGGAACTCACTCTACCCTTTCTGGGGCAGAGGAAGAGGAACTCACTCTACCCTTTCTGGGGCAGAGGAAGAGGAACTCACTCTATCCTTTCTGGGGCAGAGCATCCTCCTCTTGCCCCTGGGAGTCATGGGATCAAGTTGCTCAGCCCTTGCACTCAGTTACCTTCAAAGTGGCATCTTTGGGGCTCATAGGTTTTATCCCTTGATTGGCAATTTCCCCAAGTTGTTTCTTGGACTTCCGATTTGGACCCAGCCACATTTTTCCTTTCTCTGGTTCCCCACTTACAGAAAGCCCATGGTGAGACTTATCAAATCTTTACAATGTGGTGTGACAGTTTCTCTTGTAAATATCATATATATATATATACATATATGTATGTATATGCATATGTATAAATAGTATACATATGTGTGTGTGTATATATGTATACATATACACATATATGCACACACACACACCCATATACTATTAGTTCTGTCTCTGGAGAACCCTAATATAACTATTAGGAAATGTTCTCTGTTAGAGTAGGAGAGGTATTTATTTCATGGAGGAGAGAAGATGCAGTTCTCTGCAGTGTGTGAGGAACAGGCAGACTCAACTCTTTTCTTCCCAGCGCAACTAACAATAAGATACATTTCTAAAATGTATAAAGAAAACTTTGGGGTGTGCAGTAGATGTATAGCTAGCTCAGTAGTTAAGAGCAGGGTCTGTTCTTGCAGCAGACTCAAATACCAACATAGCAACTCACAACTGCCTATAATTCCAGTTCCGGGGGGAGGGGGGGAGAATCCAACATCCTCGTCTGCATAGGCATGCATGCAGGCAAAGCACCCAGATACGTAAAATAAAAACAAACGTTAGTGGAGAACGTAGCAACAGCTCTGAGCTGGGGCTCTCCAGTCCAATTCAAAGTTCATGGGGCAGCCATTAGAGCACCATGAACAGCTAGAACTTTTGTAGTAGTGGGCAGATCACAGAAAACCTCACCATGGTATTTTATTCTTTCATTTTGTTTAGGTTTTTTTCTTACCCCCCTGTTGTCTCTGACTACCCAGAAACAAGGGCAAAGAACACTTCAGGATACTCTAGTACTGACTCAATGAGCAGTTAAAGGACTTCAGAGGCCTTGGGGTATCCCTCAGCGATAAAGAATTTCCTGGTGTGTGTAGAGCCCCATGTTTGAGAAACATGACTGCAAAAGTCAGGCAAAGTCCAGTGTTCTGAAATTGTTTAAAACTTCCCTGATCACTGTTCCCTGAATCCCTAGGCTTAGAGTGGAGAGCTCTGTCCAAACCACCATCCTTCTGAGAAAAGAAATGTTTTAGGTTGTAAGTTCCTGGACGATAACTAATGTGTATTGTCAGATTGCAACACTTTAGGTAGTGGCATTTAGGAACAGCTTAGATGTCCATGGCAAAGAATGAGCAAATATACATCGTAGAATATTGATGCAGTAGTCTAAAGAGCAGTGGTTACGTTTAATGAACAAAGGCTATGAATATCAACATATAAATTTAAAATATAATGTCAAGGAGTCAAAAGTGAGCTGTGGAAGGTTATAATGTAGTTTTTTTAATCATCGGATTTAGGAAATGCCAAATCTTATTTTTGGGTGTGTATGTAGAGAAATTATCCAAAGGTGAATTGAACAATAAATCCAAAGCCATGAAGATGATTGTACTTGATAGAGGACCAAGAAAAGGGAGATTTCTGAGGCGTGGGTAACAGAACTTCTCCTGTATTGAAGAAGAGATGTCAAGATCTGGCAAACCTGGGCGGTGGCCAGGTGAGTGTGCTGGTTAGTGGATGTCTCCATGGGGAGGGATTGGTCCACAGCACAGAGAAACTGAGTTGGTTAGTTTTGAATATCTCTCCGATTGGATGGATAAGCACCTTGGATGTTAGTAAGGCATATTCTGGGTGTGTTCGTGAGCACATTACCAGAGACGATTAACGAAGGGAGAAACAATCCATCTTTGTTCCTAACCCAGGGCAGCGGCAGCAGTCATAGCTTCACCATCCTGGATGGATTAAGGTGTAGGTGATGAACATAGGCTTTGTCTGCCTCTGCATCTTGCCTTTCATTATGTAAGCTGTTTATCTCCCCTACACCTTCCCGTCTGTGATCCATGGGAACCTCTGAACCCCTGAGCCAAAGTACATGTTTCTTCCTGTAAGCCAGTTAGGTCAGGCACTATGTCAGAGCAGCGAAAATGTCTGACTAACCTTGATAACTCAGCATCAGGTCCATCAGGAGTAAACCTGAGATTTGAAGAATAGAAATGATGATGATGATAATGATGATGATGATGATGATGATGATGATGATGATGATGATGATAATAATAATAATAATATGATGATGATAGGCCCGGTACTGGTATCAAACTTATGCACATTTGTGTGGTAGCACAATACATAAGCATACAAAGCCAGCTAATTACTTCTCTGTGCACGCTTTGTTCCCCCAATTAGAAAATTTGATTTTAATTCTGCAAAAGGGCATGTGTAGGCTTTGAAAGCTTCCACTCGAAGATCAGTCTTCCCTCCTCTGTTTCGTCTTTTCTAGTGGAACCAAGAAAAGGGGCAAAGGGAGGTATGTGTCGAATTATGCCAACCCCTGTACCTCCTTCTCTCACCTTCTGAAAGCCAGCGAGGCGGTCCAGGGCTGCTGCTTGAAACCCAATGAGAAAAATCTAGCAAGCTGTTGAATGAGATAGTCTTCCAGGCTCCACCTTAAATCCTACAAAGACTGAGTCTTCCAAATATGAATCAGAGCAAGTTTACTTTCAGAGAGTTGAGACTCTTACTGTGAACCTCAAGCAACCATTTAAAAATTTCCATATGCAAAATATTTCCTTATCCCTAAAAGAAGATAATGTGTTCCATTAAGAGTATGCACTGGCTAGGGACATGGCAAGTGGAAATGTAATGTAAGCATGCAGACCTGAGTTCAGATTCCAGAAACCCAGGTAAAGCTGGACACAGTGGTGCACATGTGTGATCCCAGCACACTTACAATGAGACAGGGGTGGGGACGGGAGGATCCCTGGAAGCTTGTGGGATAACCTCTTATAGGCACCGGAGAACAAGAGGTCTACCTTGAAAAAGAAGAAGAGGATTAATGTTTTATGTTGTCCTCTGACCTCCACATGGAAGCTACAGCATGTGTTATCTGCATACACATACATGAACATATTCACACGACAATTAAAAAAAAATGACTCGTAACTTTTCTATGTAAGCTATAGAATAATCAAAGCCTAAGCTACTGTGCTGAAAGCTGAACTTGTTGAAATGATGTGTGTGTATATGTGTGTATGTGTGTATGTGTGTATGTGTGTGTGCATGAATGCATGTGTGTGTATGTGTGCATGTGTGTATGTGTGCATGTGTGCATGTGTGTATATGTATGTGTGTATGTGTGCATGCACATGTGCATGTGTGTATGTGCATACATGTGTACATGTGTGTATGTGTACATGTGTGTATGTGTGTATATGTATGTGTATGTGTGTGTATGTGCATGCATGTATGCATGTGTGTGTATTTGTGTATTTGTGTGTGTGTATGTGTGTATGTGTGTGTGTGTGTGTGTGTGTGTGTATGTGTATTGTTAGGGGTCAAAGCCAGAGCCCCTTCCATGTTACTCAAAGCCTCTCCTACTGTGCTACTTCCTTGACCTCTATATGTGATCTCAACAATTACTGTGCTACAGCTAGCTATTAGGAATATTTATATGTTTTTCTCATTAAAACCCATATTCTAACTATTTATTGCTGTGCTTCTCTGTGTGGTGACCCCCAGGGAACCAAAAGTAAAGACAAAAGAGGAAAGGAGGAAGAGAAGCAAACTCAGGCAGGGCATCATCAGCTAGCTGTAGTGCAGCGAATCCTGCTGGCTAGCTGTCCGTGAGTGACGGCGGTGCACCGTTGGCGTGAGGCAGTGCGTTCTGTTGCCCTGTGCTATGCCTTGGAACAGCCTCAGAGAGCGGTAATGAGAAATACACTTCCAGACTCTTCTTTTATCCCTTCCCTCACTTGTCAAAGCTTGCCATGGTTTCTAGTTCTCTTCCTGGGTCCTGCAGGCAGCATGACTAATAGAGCCATAATGGACCATGGTGAATGTGTTAGCAGCTGTGACTTAGGTCACCCTCCCTAACAGCCTATGACCTGCAGCCTGGAGGCTCACTGAGGAGCAGGTGCAACTTAGTGGTGGCCCGAGAACCCCAGGTGGAAGGACAAAGAATGTAGTCTGAGGTGCTGTGGGGTCACACCACCAGCCACACAAGAGGTTAGGGAACATCTGCTTCAGTGGGGGTGACTAGCCAAGCGGGGGGGGGTGTGAGGGGGGAGGGTTCTGCAGCAAGCAACTGCCCTCCATTTCAAAGGTGGTGATAAAACTTAATGAGCCATTCTTAACCAAATCTCTCTGTGGCTGTGGTTTGGAGCCATTTGGCCTTCTTGGCTGACCATTAGCATTGAACAAATTTCTGTGGCTAGGTGACTCCAGGGAATTGTATACCTATAATTCTGTATAAACTGGCTCTGGTACTCCCCCAAGTCCTCAGTAAGCACTACCTTTAATATCATTCTGGGTCATCTTACTGAACCAGAAAATAAAAGAGTCTGTCGAACTCAGGACTGGTCAAAAGGATGCAACGCTGGCCTGGGGGACACTTGGTCACCAAAGGAGATTCTTTAACAACAGAAAGAATGAGTGCCGTGGATTGCTACATATCAAATATATGAAAGTTAGGTTGCAGAGGTAGTGTAAAAAAAATCGAGAGTGAAACTTCCCACTCCTCCGTACTGAGTTCTAACTCGAAGCTGGTGGGCAGAATCCCTCCTTTTGCAGGACTCCCACCTTATAAATTCGGAAGTGAAGAGGGAAGTGGTGAGTGTTCAATCCCGGAGCTCTAAGAAAGTAAGAAAAGTCTTCAAACCATTAGGAAAGGATGAAGGGGAAGCCTGGTAAGGAGCGAGCAGCCTGGTAACGCTGGGACTCATTGATGACCCTCATCACCAGAGTGGACAGCCGGATAGCAAGGACTTCCCATGAAGTATGTGTGCTTGAAAGTTGAACTCTGTGCTCTGGGTTATCAGTTTATTGGAAATAGAAGGGACAAAGAAACACATTGATTAATACCCTCAGGATGCAGTTTGCTAAATAAGGAGAATCCTAAAGACCAACCAGTACAGTTTTCAAAAAGGGCAACTTAGGAATGGCCATTGGGGAAGAAAGCAAACATTCAGAGGGACTTAGAAAATGTCAACCCTGATGTTTGTCAGGTCATGTTTTGATTTTGATTCAAAGGAACTAATTTCAAAACACACAGTTCATAGATGGGGTGGGAGCTGGAGACACGGCTCAACAGATGAGAGCACTTGCTTCTCTTCTAGATGACCCAAGTTTAGTGCCCAGGACCCAGGTCAGGTGGCTCACAACAGCCTGTAACTCCGGCTTTAGACAGTCCAATGCCTTCTCCTGATATCTGTGGGTAATGAACGATATATCTGTGGCATACACAATTATACACGAATTAAAAATAGATCTTAAAAATAAAAATGAAAGGAGCTTGCTGTAGCTCAGTGGTATAGAGTATGTTTAGGTATGTCTTGGGCCCCAAGATTACTCTCCAGCAACTCAAAAAATTATTGTTATTATTATTATTATTATTATTATTATTATTATTATTATTATTTGGCTGGTGAGATGGCTCACTGGGTAAAGCCACCTGCCACCAAGGCTGATGACCTAAAACTCCCCAATATCCACCTGTGGCAGGAAAGAATTGTCTCCCAGAAAGTGTACTCTAACTTGATTAGTGTGTGGTGACATGTATTTATCTCACACAGTCACAAATCAAACATAAAATAAATTTATTATTTGTTTTCTTCCCCTGTCTACTGAGGCTTACCACAGACTGACTGAGATTTTGCTATAGTTGAAATCATTCTCTCTCCACTGCTAAAATGAAGAGCTATTTGAGAATGGTCTGAAAACCTAATGCTGCAGGAGCTTTGTAAAATACATACATGTATGAAGGCAATCTCGATGAAATTGCAGGATAATGGGGGGAGAGAGTCCCAACTGAACATCTCTTGGTGCCAAATGAAATTTCCAGTATTGGGATTGGGTTATATTTAATTGAGTTTTTGGCCAAAGAGATTGGTCCTGTGGGAATCCCAAACAACCCAGACTATTGCCAAGACTGTAGGTTGCTTTCTATAAACAGATGGCCAGGCCCCATTGCTGAAGACAATGTCTACAACTCATTGAACATGGAGAAGTCAAGCTAGCATCTACTTAGAGCTTTTATCCCTATGTGCTAATGGCCACGGTACAGGAAGGTACTCCGCACACTAACAAAGGAGATACATAAACACCAACTTAGCCACAAACCTTTGCTCTACAATGCTGTCCTGCCTACAAGATAGGCTAGTACAAAGGTGGCACAAAGCTTGCAGCAGAAACCAACTAATACCTGATTTGATTTAAAACCTACTCTATAAAATGGAACCCATACTCTAAACCCCAAGACTAGATAGCCCAGGGACTAGAATAAAACTAAATACTACTGTTCTAAAAAACAAAAAGAAATGCACAAAACAGAAATGTAGCACTTCTACTGACATTCTGCTCTACTCACAGATCTGTGCTTTCCTCAGCCATCATCACAGAAGCTTCCTCTGCAACAGATGGGAACTGATCCAGAGGCCAGCAGCCAGACTATGGAGAGACTGAGGGACCTTGAAACAACTCATCTCTAAAAGGATGTCTCTATCAAATCTCTTCCCTCAGGGCTCAGGAAACTGCTGAAAAGGAGGAAGAAAGAGTGAAGGCTCCAGTGAAGGCAGACTCTGAGGCGCATGCCCAGGGCCTGCACAGGGGTCCTAGAGCTGAACAGAGACGTGGACACATGCCCCATCCCTAAACCTGAAGCTCTCTCCAATTGATAGCTCTTTGCAAATGAAAGTTTAGTTTACCCTAAGGGATTCTCAAAGGGGGAAACAAAGTCCTCTTAAGGGTAGAAAGCCAACAGAAAACACACTCAATGGCATCTTTGGAAGGTCAGTTTGTCATGTCATGTCAGGCTGATTCTTTATTAAACATTATCTTATTTTTATTTATGTGTTCTCTCTCCTGTTACCATGGGGAACGTTGTCTGTATATTGTGGCTAATGGCTTAGTGTTTTTACGGAATTCCCAGTTCTTTTCCTTCTGTTTGCTTAGTGTGTCCTATTCTGATGTGTTAGTTTTTATTTTATTTTATCCTTAGCCCTAGAAGCCTGTTTTGTTTTCTAAGAAGAGACATAAAAGGGATAGATCTGGATAGGAGGGGAGGTGGAGAGGAGCTGGGGCAGGGGGTAGAGGGAAGGGAAGCTGTAATCAGAATAGATTCTATGAGAAAAAAATCTTTTCTTTAATTTTTAATGCTATATTTTTATGTTTTTCCCTCCTTCAACTCTTCTCAGATTGCTCCCACATTCCTACCCACTCAACTTTATGTTCTTTCTCTTTCTTTCAACACACACACACATGTATACACACACACATGTACACACACACACACACACACACACACACACCACAAAAACAAAAAACAATAAGCCAAAAAATATCCAAACAAAATGAAACAAAAGCATGCCCCGCCCCCGGAAACTCCATGGAGTTCATTTTGTAGTCACCACTATTCCTTGGCATGGGCCTGCCCTGGAACTTGTTTGATATACTCTGTGGCACTCCATTGAAAAAAAGTAGATTTTTTTTCTTTGCCAATTGGGGTATCAATTGCATATAGCTTCTTGGTTAGTATGTAATATTTTAAAAAAGAAAACTTAGGAAATTTGAGTACAATTTAAATATTAGATGATATTAAAGATTCATTTTTAATGTTTTCACGTGTGATAATAGCATTATAATTATGTTTTAAAAAGTCTTTGTGTGGCTGGTAGACATAAAAGAACAGGAATATAAACAATAAAAGAATAACTAAGGTTTCCTTTTAAGACGCCAGAAAACACTGAGAGTGAGAGAGAAAGAGAGAGAGAGAGAGAGAGAGAGAGAGAATATGTGTGTGCATTGTTTGTGTGTGTGCATGCATCCATGTATTGGCATGTATGAGCATGTACAGAATAGAAAATATGGTCAAAATGTTGCTTGTTTGTTCAAGTTAGGAAACGATGCCTTTCTTCATTACTATACATTTTGTGATCATATTCAGAATAAAAGATTGTCATTGTTGGACATTGAATGACCCCAAGTAAAGGCTTGGTCACCAGGGTGGCACTACTGGGAAGTAAAGTGTACCTCAAGAAGGTTCTTAGGTCTTTTAGGATATATCTTTTAAGGACTGAGAGGTCCACATGTTTCTGTCATTTTAAAGGAGTGGCTTGGTCCATTACACATTCCCACAATGGCCAGCACTGGCCAGAGAAAATAATGGGACTCAGACTGGAGCCACCGTGATTGTGACCCAAAGCAATCCTTTGTGTTCTAACAACCTAAAGTACTATAGTAATGGAATGCTGACCAATACAGAGGCTAAATACTAAAGAGCACACACGTCGTTATCAGTCATCAGAACAATTCCCGGAGTGGAATCACTCAGGACCTTCGGAGCCAGTGCATCTCCAGCCACCGCTCCTCCATCTTACTTCGGCTTCAGTTACCACCTTGGAGTGGGTTTCAAGAGCTCGTTGTGTCTACAGAGAGCACATCACCCTAACATTGGGGTAGAGGAGAGAAAGTTTAACACATCAGCCTGTATTTCCACTAAAATTCTTCCTCTAGTGAGTCGTGTGTGTGTGTGTGTGTGTGTGTGTGTGTGTGTGTGTGTATTGATAGAAGATAGAGCTTTACAGTGTGGTCTTTGGCACAGAATCTACTATGAATTATTTCAAAATTAGTTTAACTTGTGACCTGAAGGATACAGATAGTGTTTAGCTGGAGATCCTGGGACCCGGGCTTTGATATTTGGATTTGTCAGTGACAAACTATGTGATCTTCTTGTGGCTTAATTTTCTCATTTCGGAAACAGAACGGATAACGGAGGTTCTTCCAACTTCAATATTCTATGCATCTATGAATGCACATATACTTACTCCTTCATGTGCATTAGCTTATGTTAATGTGGGTCTAACAACAGCATGCATGGGCAGCTCTGTCATTCACATTGGGCACAAGGGTGGAAAATTAGAAAAAATGTGTAACCTGATGAAGTAGACATGCATCACCTGTTGAGCAGAAGGTTCATACACTCAGCCTCCATCCTCACAGGAAGGGGATGCCAAGCCCTTTAACTTCCATGGGCGATCTAATAGCTATTACTAATTGTAGAGAGTCACACAGGTTAGATATTCAAAATGTGTTGAGACTCTGAAGCCTTAGCAAAGTTCAATTTTGCTACTGTTATATGAGATTTAGGCTTCAAGGTAAAGAATTATTTAATATAGTTGAAGAACCTTTTCATGAACTTGCATCCCTTTCACCTGGGTTTGTGGGCATGCCAAGTGTGTATGTGTGAACAAAAGTCAGTCTCCTAAAATTTTGAGAAAATGGAACGAATGAATGAATGAATCAATGAATATAATACGTGTTAGATATCATGAAAGAGCTAAGTGTTTTAAACAGCCACATTCTTTTACCTAACAAATATTTAAATTAATAAGCTTCTACCATGGATCTGTTTGTTCCAAGTGAATCTGAATGTTTAATATGTCTCAAGAACAACCCAGAGGGACTTTAGGGTCAGTTACCATTTGGGGCCTTGAACCTAACCAATTTTTTTTTTTTTTTTTTTTTTTTTGGTTTTTCGAGACAGGGTTTCTGTGTAGCTCTGGCTGTCCTGGAACTCACTCTGTAGACCAGGCTGGCCTCGAACTCAGAAATCCGCCTGGCTCTGCCTCCCAAGTGCTGGGATTAAAGGCGTGCGCCACCACGCCCGGCTACCAATTTTTAACCAATTTTTTAATACCATTGTCTCGTTGAACTACAAAACTACATTTTGGCCTTGTAATCAACATCTTGGCTTGCATGAGAAAATTCAAATTGCCATATTCCCAGCGTGGCAGAACACCAAACCTCACATGTAATACAAGTATATCATGTAAGCTTACACAGAAGCAAGCTTTTTGATGGGGCAATTTTGTTTCATGTTTAAAGCCATTTTGAGACATGTTTAAAGCCATTGCAGCAGGTGAGATTTCAAGTGGCAAGAAAGAATTTTAATATTAAAAAGCAATGGATACTTCTTTGTGTTTTCTCTTGTTCCCAACCAGACAAGTAATTTTTAGGCCCTATTTCCACAGTGACAATGAACATAATGATATTAGTTTGCATTTTCTAGTTTCTTCATTGTCTTCTATGTCTCAAACCCAAGTCTTTGAAGACTCTGCACAAGAGATCTACCATGAAGGCTATACTCCTAATCCTAATGTTATATATCTTTAAAGTTCTTTGGTTAGTTCATCTTCTTTGTTGTTGTTGTTGTTGTTTTTAAATTTTATGTCAGTTGTTGAATGGCACTTTGATATAAACAATGGCTTAAGTCTTATGTGGAACTCCCCTCCCCTTTAGTGGTAGTATCTATCTGTTAAAAAGAATAGCTGCTTGTGCAAATAAGAAATAGAAATGTATTTTGAAGACAGCCCTCACACATTTTCCCCAGCAGTCTTTAGTCATAATGCTTACATTATTTGCTGAAAAGATGCCCTTTGGGGAAACAGTGTTTGCACTAATACCACCTATTTAGATCAGAGTGTTCTGATGGAGCGGAAGAGAAGGAACATTGAAGGATGCTAAACTAAAGAGCATGTTACACTGTTTTAAGTTGCTTGAGCATGAAAATTATAAGGCTTTACCAAACTGTTTTTCCAATTTGCAGCGCATTATAATAAGCATAATTCAGTCCTCTAACTCCCAGAAGCATTGGGCAGCAAGCAACATTGTAGGTGGCTGATTAATATTTTATGTTTATCTTTAGTAACTAACCACATCAATATGTGAAGATGTTCTGAGAGAAACGACATATTCAAAACAGACTTCCTTTGCTATAAAAGTTCCTCGGGAGATTTCATTTTTAAAGTGTTTCTACTGAAGCTTTAAACATATTGTACTATTTAGCCAAAATGTATTAGTTCCTCATATTTAATAAGATGTGCATTGAAGTTTCAGGATGGAAAATTATTGGCATGACAATGAAGAAGAGTTGTTTTCCTATTGCCATTTGCTCTAGTAAACATCTCGTTCTGAGTATTATCAGAATCTTTAGCTCTTACTACACTTTTAAGCCCAGGTAAGTTTTCAAAACTCCTTAAAGTTTTTTTCTAGATTTTCCTCTATGTTAGCAATAATGATATTCAAATCTTTGTCTCAAATTATCATGCTTACTAATTTTCATTTCCTAATTCTTGACAAAAGGCTTGGTTTCTCAAATACGCTTATTCCAGGGAGTATGTCTTAGATAGTGGAAGGATTTATATGTCTTAAATGGAGTCATTTTGGCTAAAGTCATTACAGTGATTCAGGGAAACTCATTAAAGAGAGGCTATATTTCATATACTTTTACCAAATTTTTAAAATGTTTAACCATGGATAAGACTGGGGCACAAAGCTACCAGAGTAGACATCAGTCAGGAAGTCAAACGTCTCAGGAAATACTAATCCTTTCATTGGTATCCACCCACTGGGAAGTTGAGAGCAGACAGAGAAATGACAAGAAGGAATGAGGACGTTCCTAAGGGTTCATCCACACCAAAGCGTGCCAATCTTGCTATTATGGACTTTGTGGCAACCAATAATTCTTGTTTTTCTTGGTGGCAATCCTAAAGTAGGGTAGTTAATAATACTTTTGACTCCTAATTAACTACTTAGGAGCTACTAAGTTTACTTTCTTATTAGCAACTAGTTTTACTTTCTATGCATTATGACATTTTTTTTCCCCTTGAGATATTCTCAAATGTCTTCTGGGGGCAAAATCACCCTAGTTGAGAAGCACCGTCTAAAGCCAGCAGGAAGAGCAAGTCCTAGGCATCTCAGCAGCCGCTGCAGCCCTGCCAGTCTCCGGTTTGCAACTGTTACTTTTATACAGCTTGGTAAAGACTGGCTGAATCCATGAGTGATTCCATCAGCCAACACACTTGGCAGAATATTTAGGAAAGGTTGCCTTACGATTGTCCTTTGTAGTTTGACTTTGAGGGCGTTTAAAGTTATGACTGAGCAGGTGTTTTCTGAGACCCTTCGATCGCTGAGCACAGTATTAGCCCTGTAAAGTGACTGAAGGGCGCCAGCTTGTGTTTCTTACTGCTCCTCTTTCCACTTTGTGTATGTTCTTACTACATCTTATCTAGCCTCGTGCTTTCTTTACTTTTTCATCCCGTGTGGGCGCATTATAAACTTGTGACTCCCTCCCTCAGCCTTCTCCAGAAGTTTATCTGCAACTTTACAGAGGGGATGGGGGTTGGGGGTGGGGCAGGGGTGCTGTGAGCATTACCCCTCGCCTTTGCGATATAGAAACAGGCATAAGCCAGACTCTCCAAGTTCAGTTAACTTAGCATCGTCAGGGCTTCACTCCCTAGTCTGTATTTTCTGCTCCACTGGACTTATTCTAGCCAGATAACTCTCCAGACTAGCGCCTGCTCTATTGAATGGCAATTATGGACACAGAGAGGGAGAATTCATCTCCCTCAGGGAGGAGCCCTCTGACTGGGCATCCAATACTAAATGGTCAGCTCTAAAAACATTTACATATAAACAATGCTAAAAAGATTCAGTAAGCTATATTTGTTCATTTACATATATATGTAAATATATGTATATATTATATATATAACTAAAGAGAACAGCCATAAATTTATGAGGGATGGGAGTATAGAAGGAGTTGGAGAGAGGAAAGGAAGGGCAAAATGGTGTAAAAATGGTATAAAATTATCTTAATTAAAAATGAAGTAAATTAGGAGCTGGAGAGAGGGCTCAGAGAACCTGTACTCACATAGAGTTGCAAGCTCACCACTGCCTGTAACTCTAGCTCCAGGGGATTTAATACCCTTTTCGGGGCTCTGTGAGCACCAGGCACATAAGTGGTACAGGCAAAATCCCATGTACAGAAAATAAAAATAAAATTATGAAGAAAAAAAACCTTTAAAATAAATTAATTTAAAAAAATCTAAAAAAATTATCTACAATTCACTGCAGCATCTATTTAAATGGTGACCGTGGTCATTACAATGACTGTTTTTCTCACGGATAAAGTCTAAGCTCTGTAACAGCGTTTTAAGGGCCTCTCTGGCTTGTCCGTTGCTCAGCCTTACGCCAACGGAGTTGGAATTCCACACTCTAGCAATTCGGGACCATCATTATCACACTCTGGCCGTGTGGTCAGCTTGTCTCTTCCTCTGGGCACCCTCTACCCCCCTTTCTACCTAATCAGCTTCTCTTTTGCCTCCTGACATCTTCCAGGACACCTGGTCTGTCTTCCTCAGCCTGACCTCTTTCTTTCTCTGTTTTGGGTATCCTGGTTCCTTTTTCATGGCAACAGCCAAGCAGTAGTTGAAATTAGTTGTTCAACCATTTTGTGTCTGTTCCTAAGACAAAGAGTATGTTTATGGATTATTGCATCCTTAGACTCAGGCCTCAATCCTTAATGAAAGCTTCTAGTGAAGTCTCAGATTTTGGGAAAGGGGCATAGAGGGAGAAGCCAACTAGAAAAGTCTTAGGTGCTGTTGGGTATCCTTCTGCTTTGGCCACAAGAAGAATCTGTGAGGCCTAGACATCCTGCTGTATTACACGAGCAAGATGAAGTTAGTTTTCAGGCCTCGGGAAAGGCTGGCAAGGAATGGGGTGATACGCAGAGTGGATGCAAGGGAGAGCAGAAACTGAGAGCTTGGTATTTATATAGTCTTAAACCTGTGCTCCCCAAACCTGTAACACCCATTTCTATCGACAGAATCTTACCCCAGAAGCTCACTTACAATTGTCTCTCTTTTTCCATGAACCATGAACAGCACATGCACTGTCTTTCCTTCTGTCTTCCCAATATCCCCTATTTCCCCAGAATATACTGAAAAATAGGTTTTTTATGATTTTCTTTCTTTCTCCCCTGCTGCTTTCCAGACTCAGCTCAATTGAGGACATAAGGCTAGCAGATGGGCGTAGTTTTAAAGAAGTTATAATATTTGGGCTGAAATTCCCTGGTCTGTTAATTACGGCCCTGAAGACTTCTTGTCACAAAAAGCAAAATTTCACAACCTCCTGACATTAAGAATGTTGATATTCTGTTCCTAATACAGCTGCCGGCACATGAGGCCAACAGATGGGCGTACTATTGCGAGAGGAGGGGGAGTAGGAGAGAGGGCTGCATCGCTGAGGGAGCGAGCTCCCTGTGGAAGAGAGCCTTGCCACTGGAAGAACATTGTTAAGAGGGAAGGAGTGGATGGGGGAACAGGGGGAGGGAAGAGGGCTTATGGGACTTTCAGGGAGGGGGGAGCCAGGAAAGGGGGAAATCATATGAAATGTAAATAAAGAATATATCAAATAAAAAAAAAAGCCACAGCCACAGCTGATGTAATGTGTCCTGATGAAGTGTTTGCCTGAGGTTGGGTATCAACAGAATCTCAGGTCTCATTTGCTGGACTGGTCTCATTTTCAGGACACCTAGGGAGAGAGTAACACATCCCAGGAAAGGCAGCTTTTCACATCGTCACTTGCTTCTGCAGCGTGGCTTTTGTCTTGGCCAACAAATGAGTCTAACATAAAACAAGGTGAACACTGGAGACCCCCTTCTTGGCTTTTTGCTTTGCATTATTATACTTTAAATTTTGTTTTGGTGTATGTGTGTGGGTCGTGGTCGGGAGGCATGATGCAGTCAGTGGGTGTGTGGCTATCCTAAAACCGACTCAGTTTCCTGGTTTCCTCCTTCCACCGGCTTTCATGCCGGTGGAAATGCAGATCATCAGAGCGGAGAGCAAGTGCCTTTATCCACCAAGCCATTTCCATGGTCCTTCAATACCTTTTACAACACGGTTTTATTTTTCAGTCCATGCATGGTTTTACTAAGGCTGATGAATGTTGTAAAATATGTGTGGTAAATATTTAAATCTGTGATCTAAGGGAGCTGAATTCGATCACCAGAGAAAGCACACCCACAAAAAAAGGGGACTATCATGACTGCCCTCCGAAAGACCCAACAAGCAGCTGAAGGAGTCAGATGCAGATATTTGCGCCCAACCAATGGACAGAAGCAGCTGACCCCTGTGGTTGAATTAGAGAAAAGTTGAAAGAAGCTGAGGAGGAGGAGGAGGAGGAGAGCGACCCTGTAGGAGGACCAGCCGCCTCAACTAATCTGGACCCCCTCAAGATCTCTCAGACATTGGACCACCAACCAGGCAGCATATACCAGCTGATATGAGGCCCCCAACACATATACAGCAGAGGACTGCCGGGTCTGGGTTCAGTCAGAGAAGATGCACCTAACCGTCTAGAGACTGGGGGCTGCAGGGAGATTAGAGGTCTGGTGGAGTACGGGGTGGGGGCATCCCCATGGAGACTGGGTGGGGAGGAGGTATAGGATGTGGGACAGTTGGAGGGTGGACCAGGAGGGGAATAAAATCCGGAGTGTAAATGAATAAATAAATAAATAAATAAATAAATAAATAAATAAATAAATTTAAAAAAGCATGCCTGACCTGCAGCAAGCAACCCAGTGTGGGAAATAGAGCCCATTTCTGGCCAGGGTAGGGTCTGTTTGCTGTACTCATTGGCTGGGAGAATGAGTGTCACCAAGCCACTTCTCCTGAGCCTGTTTCCTTGTGTACACAAGCAGCCCTTGTGTAACCAGGTGAGAGGTAATCTTCCCGAGCTTAGAGATGTAAATGTAAAGTGTTATTGCTTGGTAACCCCCTCCTCCTCCTGATGTTGATTTAATTTTTTCCTCAGATCTGTTCCCCCTGTGTTTATAGGCCCCACGCTCTGCCCTCCAGCCCTCCAGACTGCCTGCCTGCTTCACGATCTCTTGACATTTCACCACCACAGTGCTCCTTTTCTTACCTCGCTTCCTCTTGGATTTCTGTAGGTGGGGGAAGAGGAGTAACGTCCCCCATGGTGTGCACGTTTCGTTGCTGTATGCCATTTATTTTTATTTTGCTGTTTGAAAGGCGTGACGTTAGAAACAGATTTGCATCTCATTTGCTTACATGTAGAAAGCTGTTGTTCTGCACAAGGATATATTTCTATGGGAGTGAAAAGGCTAAGCATGAAGAAAGTCCAACTGTATTAGAGAGCGAAGAGATTTACACTGAAATATTAATTAAACATTGTGTTGTTCGTAATTGAGACCTGAAAACACATTGGCCAAAGAATCTCCTTATGGCCCAATGGTTAGTGTTGGAATACTTACCAAACGGCTCTAGTATGTGCGGGTAACAAATGCACTTTGCTTTACTTGATAAGAACTTTTACTACGGTAAAGTGTGGGGTGAGGAGAGTCACTTTTAAAAATTCCTTTTCTGTAGTGAAGCCCACCTGATCCCTGTAAGCCACAATGTGGACTTAACTAGGAGAGAAATGACATTAGACGCCTGTGCCGGGGAGGCTCTGGGAATGGTGTGGAAGGAGGGAGGCCTCATTTCTATGGATTCTTGTGGAATGGCTTTTGTACATGACCTCCCTGAGCGCAACTTCATGTGTGTATGTGAATGGTTTGCCTGTTTATGTGTGTAATATTTGCCTGTGCCAGTGTGTGTGTGAGTGTAAATGACTGTCCATGTGTGGGGAAGAAAATGTGTGTGTGTGTGTGTGTGTGTGTGTGTGTGTGTGTGTGTGTGTGCGCACATACATGCTATGGCATGCATTATAGAACTCAGAACAATCTCAGCATCAGTCCTTGACTCCACCTTGTTTGTGACAGTCTCTTGTTCTTGCTACAAATGTTAGGCAAGCTTGCCCTTATGCTTCTGGGATTTTTCTGTGTTCTGCCATCCTGTGAATGTTTTCCCTTCTGAACCATTTCTGAAGTCCAGACTGGGCTAGACTCACAACTCTCTGGTCTCTGCCTCTCGAGTGCTGAGATCACACATATGTATGGTAGTATCTGGTCATTCCACCATCCTCAGTCCAGTGTGTTAGAGCTCACCACTGTTATCAAGTGCAGGTTTCAGGAAACACTGTAGCACAGCTATGCAAAACTCAGCTTGAATTTTCAAATCAAGGGAAATGAGAAAGGTTCAAGTATTAGAGGTCCTATTGTGAAATGGAAGTTTCTCCTAGACAGAGTGTTAGACACCTTTAATCTGGTGTGGAAAATATTTTATATCGAGGTGGTGGAGAAGTAGAAAAAGGCATCCACTGACTGATGAAATGATTGAACATAGATTTAGAATATATTAGAATGTATGGTTCAATAAGCTGACTTAGTATAGCGGAACAATGGAGCTGAATTTAGAATTTAAGGTTGATTTTCATGGGTGCTGGAATGTGATCTGCCCAGGTTAGTCCTGTCTTTATTCCAAAAAGACACCACAGCAGATTATGCAAATGTGTACATCCAGAAATTTATATATGCTTTCCCCCTTCCCCCACTTTCTTCACTTTCTTCACTCTAACTTCCTCTCCTAGCTTGTCTGGGCTGACAAACACCAACACTGAAATACCTTTTCTTAACCAAATAGAGTAAATTTGGATCTGCATTGACCTTTATGTGTGTACTTCTATTTATATATACAACATAAAATATTCAAAATACATGGTGGGTATAGAAGAGACTTTCTTTGGGATATCTACGTGGAACTGATTGTAAATACAGTAGCGTATGTAGATCTATTTCCCCTTCGTCCAGCTCCTTAGTTTCAGCTAGTGCTGATGATAGACAGAGATTTGCTTCTCCAGTTTTCCAGGATGGGTTGGGGCAACAATAAAGCAACATTAACAAATGACGGCCATATTTGTAACGCTTTTCCTTCCTCGCACCAGGCACTGTCCTAAGCACGTTCTACGAATGAACTGATTGCACAGAGACAAGACAATGTGGGTTCCTTTCTTATCCTTCATAAGGGTCATGACTGATGCTCCCATGCAAAATGAGGCATAGCAAATTCATGGAACCAAAGTTTTATGTGGCAATGAGATTTTTTTTTTTTTTTTTAAAGTTTTTTTTTTTATCATTTTTTTTTTTATTTTCTATATTCTTTGTTTACATTCCAAAGGCTTTCCCCTTTCCCAGGTACCCCCCACCATATGTCCCATAATTCCTCTCCCCCCCCCATGCTATTCCCCACTCTTCCCCCCCCCCACGATTTCTCTGTTCTGGGTCTACAATACTGGATCCAATCTTTACAGGCCCAGGGTCCTCTCCTTTTTTTCTTCTTGAGAGTCATTTGACTTGCTAATTGTGCCTTGAGTATTTAGGGCTTCTGGGCTCATTAATATCCACTTATCAGTGATTGCATTTCGTGTGTATTCTTTTGTGATTGGGTTAGCTCACTTAGGATGATAGTTTCCAGATCTAACCATTTACCTACAAATTGCATGAATTCATTATTTTTAATTGCTGAGTAGTACTCCATTGTATAAATATACCACATTTTCTGTATCCATTCCTCCTTTGAGGGATATCTGGGCTCCTTCCAATTTCTGGCTATTATAAACAAGGCTGCTATAAACATAGTGGAGCATGTGTCTTTGTTGTATGCAGGGGAATCCTCTGGGTATATGCCCAGGAGTGGTATGCCAGGGTCCTCTGGGAGTGGCATGCCCAATTTTCTGAGGAACCGCCACACTGATTTCCAGAGTGGTTTTACCATTTTGCAATCCCACCAACAGTGGAGGAGTGTTCCTCTTTCTCCACATCCTCGCCAGCACTTGTTGTCTCTCGAGTTTTTAATCTTAGCCATTCTGACTGGAGTGAGGTGGAATCTCAGGGTTGTTTTGATTTGCATTTCCCTGATGACTAATGATGTTGAACATCTCTTAAGGTGTTTCTCGGCCATCCGAATTTCATCTGGTGAAAATTCTTTGTTTAGCTCTGTGCCCCATTTTTTGATAGGGTTATTTGGTTCTTTGGGGTCTAACTTCTTGAGTTCTTTGTATATATTGGATATTAGCCCTCTGTCGGATGTGGGGTTGGTGAAGATCATTTCCCACGTTGTTGGTTGCCGTTTTGTCCTTCTGACAGTGTCCTTTGCCTTACAGAAACTTTGTAATTTTATGAGGTCCCATTTGTCAATTCTTGATCTTAGAGCATAAGCTGTTGGTGTTCTGTTCAGGAACTTTACCCCTGTGCCCATGTCCTCCAGGGTCTTCCCAAGTTTCTTTTCTAATAGTTTCAGTGTGTCTGGTTTTATGTGGAGGTCCTTGATCCACTTGGAGTTGATCTTAGTACAAGGAGATAAGAGTGGGTCAATTCGCATTCTTCTGCATGTTGACCTCCAGTTGAACCGGCACCATTTGTTGAAAAGGCTATCTTTTTTCCACCGGATGGTTGTGGCTCCTTTATCAAAGATCAAGTGACCATAAGTCTGTGGGTTCATTTCTGGGTCTTCAATCCTATTCCATTGATCTACCTGCCTGTTGCTGTACCAATACCATGCAGTTTTTAACACAATTGTTCTGTAGTACTGCTTGAGGTCAGGGATATTGATTCCCCCAGAAGTCCTTTTATTGTTGAGAATAGTTTTAGCTATCCTGGGTTTTTTGTTGCTCCAGATGAATTTGAGAATTGCTCTTTCTAGATCTATGAAGAATTGATTTGGGATTTTGATGGGGATTGCATTGAATCTGTAGATTGCTTTTGGCAAGATGGCCATTTTTACTATATTGATCCTGCCAATCCAGGAGCAAGAAATATTTTTCCATCTCCTGAGGTCTTCTTCGATTTCTTTCTTCAGGGACTTGAAGTTCCTGTCATACAGATCTTTCACTTGTTTGGTTAGAGTTACGCCAAGGTACTTTATGTTGTTTGTGGCTATTGTGAAGGGTGTTATTTCCCTAACTTCTTTCTTTAACAGCACACCTGAAGGCGCTGGAACAAAAAGAAGCTAACTCACCCAGGAGGAGTAGAAGAGAGGAAATCATCAAACTAAGGGCTGAAATCAATCAAGCAGAAACAAAGAGAACCATACAAAGAATCAACAAAACCAAGAGCTGGTTCTTCGAGAAAATCAACAAGATAGATAAACCCTTAGCTAGACTAACCAAAGGGCACAGAGATAGTATCCAAATTAACAAAATTAAAAATGAAAAGGGGGATATAACAACAGAAACAGAGGAAATTCAAAAGATCATCAGATCCTACTACAAAGGCCTATACTCAAAACAACTGGAGAATCTGGAGGAAATGGACAATTTCCTAGACAGATACCAAATACCAAAATTAAATCAGCATCAAGTAGACCAGCTAAACAGTCCCATAACCCTTAAAGAAATAGAAGGGGTTATAGAAAGCCTCCCAACCAAAAAAAGTACGGGACCAGATGGTTTTAGTGCAGAATTCTACCAGACCTTCAAAGAAGACTTAACACCAATACTCTTCAAACTATTCCACAAAATAGAGACAGAAGGGACACTGCCCAACTCATTCTTCGAAACCACAATTACGCTGATACCTAAACCACAAAAAGATCCAACAAAGAAAGAGAACTACAGGCCAGTTTCTCTTATGAATATAGATGCAAAAATACTAAATAAAATTCTTGCCAACCGAATCCAAGAGCATATCAAAACGATCATTCACCATGATCAAGTAGGCTTCATTCCAGGAATGCAGGGATGGTTCAATATACGGAAATCCATCAATGTAATCCACTACATAAACAAACTAAAAGAAAAAAACCACATGGTCATCTCATTAGATGCTGAAAAAGCATTTGACAAAATTCAGCATCCTTTCATGCTAAAAGTCTTGGAAAGAGCAGGAATTCAAGGCCCATACCTAAACATAGTAAAAGCAATCTACAGCAAACCAGTAGCCAACATCAAAATAAATGGAGAGAAACTTGAAGCAATTCCACTAAAATCAGGGACTAGACAAGGCTGTCCTCTCTCTCCATATCTTTTCAATATAGTACTTGAAGTTCTAGCGAGAGCAATCAGACAACATAAGGAAGTCAAAGGGATACAAATTGGAAAGGAAGAAGTCAAAGTATCATTATTTGCAGATGATATGATAGTCTACTTAAGCGATCCAAAAAACTCCACCAGAGAACTTCTACAGCTGATAAACAACTTCAGCAACGTGGCTGGTTATAAAATTAACTCAAGCAAATCAGTAGCCTTCTTGTACTCAAAGGACAAGCAGGCAATGAGATTTTTAGAAAGAAAGACCCAGGGGGGAAAAATGGTCAGAAATGAAGAGAAACCCCCAAGGACCTAAGATTAGCATGTGTGAGTTTTCACTAAAATTTTCCTCTGGGAGTGTTTTGTGTTACTCTAAATGACCACGAGTTAATCAGGATAGTAAAATGAAGAACGCTGACCAAAATCACCTCTTTAGTTGACCCTGGAATAAAGAACGTACAAAACACAATAAAAACAAATCCATTTCTTGGTCAATGAGAAGTCCAACCTACCTTACTTCTAATGATCAAATTTCTTCCAATGGCATGGTATGAGACACATATTCCAGAAAACATGCAATAACATGATAAGCTCAGTCATACTGCTCCTACCTCTAGGACAAGAATCCAGATGGTAACCAGTTAACACATCCATATTTGCAATTAATTGAAGAATGGACAGCTGTGTGGACATGTAACTGGACAGAAGAATGTGATTTGATGTTGATGGACCGAGAGGGGACCCTAGCAAGTCCTATTTGTCCAGAATAGGTAACCCATGTAGATCTTATGGCTTGCTTTGTGGAGGAATAGTTTCAGTGTCTTTGATCTGACTTGGAGAAGAATTCTGTTTTCTGACTCTCTTCAGAGGAGGTAGAGGAGCCAGCCAGAGATGGAACAAGGATATGGTCCAAAGAGAGAGACGTTTTGTCTGGAGCACCCCAAGTTCCTTTAGTTCAAAGTACTCAGTGTGCCAAAGCACCATGCGTTAGGGTATCATTTTTCCAGGGCTCAGCAATATATAATCTGGTGCCAACCTGAAGCTTGCCTTTGCTCTAGTCTAAGAACAGTGCCGTATTCTCGCAGCCACATGACAAAGTCAGTCCCTATAGGCATCTCTAGCAAAACGTGACCCAGAGGCTCGCTCACATTTGAACGAGAGTAATTTAATTCTATTGGTCAAAGTTGAACATAAGCTTGTATTTGAGAACAATGGATTAAAGCAAGAAAACAAGGGAAATTAAATCAGATCCAAAAGTTTCAAGAAATAATTAAATTCTAAGAGCATGACTTTTGAAGGCCAACTATGCCATAATTAATACTAAATGAGTATCTGCAACCCATTTCTGAAGAATTCCTTGTTTCAGTATCCACCATAATTGGATTCAAGTCCACCCTTTGCTTAGCAGTTCATGTTTCTAAATAAGAAGAGAATGGATGGCCAGGACCAGGGCTTGCTCTAACGGGGTCATCCTTTCTTGTTTTTTTTATGCTGTTGGAAACCAAATCATTCAACAAAAATATTTACTAAAGAGCATGAACTACAGATTTTTATCACAAACCAAACTGTCTGCATTTCGGTATGTGCTTAGATCGCTGTTTGGCTGCGTAGAGGCAATGTTTTCCCCACTGGGCAGCCCTGGTCCCCACTTGCACGGTGTTAGTCAGCAGGAGGACTCAGTCTTGGCCAGCTCCGGGGTATGTATTTACATAACTGCACACAGACTTTAGCACAGATGAGTGGCCAGGTGTGGCAGCGGCAGAAGTAGAGTTTCAGGATGGAGTGAACAGGGCTCTGAGGCTTTGAAGTTGCAGTCCGGGCTCCCTCTCATCGCGGTCTAAAATGGCAGTTCTCCTTAGTAAAGCCAGACACGGAGTGATACGCGGATTTTGATTGATCTTCGCCATCAGACCCTCCTCTTACCTATACAAGAGCCCTTTGAAGTCTGCAAAGATAAGAAAAAAAATAACTGAGGAAAAACCGGCCAATTGTGAATCATTACTTAATTATTCATGAGGTATATGGTATACGTCAAAGGGAGATTAAAATTGTTTGATGTAGTCTGAGAGACAAATATTATTTCGGGGGTAAAATTTTTCTCATTTGCCGCATATGAAATACATACTATCACATGTGCCAGGCCCTGAAAGGGAATGTAAATTTGGTCTCATAAACTGGCCAGTGCTTTGAGATAGGCATTTGCAAGTCTCTGTCAAACAGGGGGCAGCCAAATGTTGCCTAAAAAAGTAAAGATCCGCATGGATCACTAACATTTAACCCTGTGATTGCTTCCTGACATTTGGCACATTTGCCAAGGTGAATTCCTCCTTGCAGGTTCCCTCTGTTTTAAGTCTCAGGCATTATTAGAGATAACAGGGTGTGCTGAAGGCGAGGACCTCAGTTTAAAGTACTTTGCATTTAATACATCCACTGGTATATTCGTGTGAATTTTGATTACCAGTTTAGCAAGCATCCTTCCTTTGGGCCTGGAAGACAGCAGATAGTGTTAGCATTTAATCACAACAATTATGATTGTAATAATAATCTTGGCCAGTGTTAATGGTGTTGTTGACTGTGTTCCTAATACAAAGGGAACATTGACCAACCCTATGGACTTGAGTTTAGTGGTACCTAGATAGCCAGCATGTAGGATGGGGTTAGTTGACTCTTCGTTTGTCTTCTGTCCGTAGCAAGATGTCTGATCGTGATTTCGACTGGCTCAGAAATGTCCACACTGTGGTGAAAGATGGCAAAGTGTTTTTAAAAAGAAAAGGAAAGAGTTCACAAATTCAAAATAATTGCATGTTGACACGAAAATCTTTACTCTGGATGAAAGTTTCATTTGAAGTCTTTGATTCCCGTTTTGGGTGTGATGAAAATGTAGCCTTTCCCCGTTCTCTGTCTCTGGCTCGGCATGAGCTGTGTGTTCTATGCTTCTGAGTACCAATAATTCGGCAGCAACGAGCTGAGGAAAATAAGCCTTCTGAACTCCAATCAAGGAGACGAACACCTGCGAGCAGGAGACTGGAATGAAATGTTTGGATTCACATTCCCAGAGTGTAAAGCCATGTAAAGGGGGGAAATGAAGGGTAATTTGTCTGGCCAATTCAGTATTTTCATTGAATCTTGTCATTAGTGTGGTACTTGGACTAATTTTCTTATTTCGACAAGTTAAGGGGAAAGAGAAAATTTGAAAATACTCAGCTGAGGTGGGAGGGGAAGGGCCTGAAAAGTTGTCACAGTGTTTGAGAATGGGTTTGATGTATTCTCCGAATAAGATAGAAGGATAAAGGTGATATTAGCAGCAAAGAAATCACCCCTGATGTCTGTAATTATTATGAAGGATGGCTCTTCCTTAAAACTTTGCTGAAAAATACGAGACGTTGTAAACACTTCTCAATTATTTACGCTCCGAATGTGCTTTAGTTCTCTCCGTTTCTGCCTTCACGAGCTCTGACTTCATAATCTGTTTGCTTTTATTTACTGACTTATGGAATGTTGAATAAATATTATTACGCAAGCGGCTTAGATGGTAATAAGCTATCCTTCGGTTATTGTTGGCCTACTTCAGCAACCTTAAGAAAGGTTCTCGGGAGGAGAAGCTCAGAGGGTCACGTTTTAAGTACTTAATGCACTGTTCTTCTCTACTATTTCAACCGTGCTGCATGGGCCCAGCTGCTGGCGTGGGTACTCTTGAGGGATTCTTTGCTGCAACTGGTAGCAGAGATGTTGCATCTACAAACTTCCTGAATGTGTGCATGTGCACATGTGTGTGCGCGTGCGTGTGTGTGTGTATGTGTGTGTGTGTGTGTGTGTGTGTGTGTGCACGTTATATCTGGCCACAACTGTCTCAAACCTTTAATCATGCACACATATGGGACTAGAAGCCATGGGAAAGTAGGCTACAGGAAGGCCCGGAGGATGGTGGTATTTCATGTAGTTTAGGTTCCATTCCTACTTGTCCAGTATCCGTCAAGAGGAACACTTACTTTCCACTCACAGGCAAGTTTGCTCTTTTTTCTTGTTTTCTTTTTCTTTTACTTTTAAGAGAAAACATTTTAAAACTGTTATGGTGCAGATTTGTTTTTAAGGCATCACACCAGGAGAAGTGATACTTTCTCGCCTTTAAAGGTCAGTGTGAGTCACTTTGGGATTGACAGAGCTCATGGGCTATTGATCCATCCCGAAGATGGTCAGGACAGAACCGGGACTGATTGTGTTTTCTTTCTGCGGCATCGGCAACAGCCTGCTTAGCCTCTGGCCTCCCTGAGTCTCTTCGTCGTCTTCCCTTTGATGCGTTGAGATGGGGTTTTGGCAGGCTGTGGGCTCCCACTTTGGCGGTGCCCTTCTTGTATAGCCCTGTGATCAGCACAACGATGGGCCTTCACGTGCGTGGTCTGTGTACCCTTGCCCTCTGTCGCTCACTGGAGTCCTTATGGGAAATGGCCCCAGAGCCCTGCAGCCAAGTTCATGAAGAAGCTCTTCATCGAATTAGTCGGTGTGTCATGGGCAAACTGCAGAGTAACTCAGCAACTGAGAAGAAAACTATCTTTGTTCCCCAAAGTTTTCAGGGTTAGTCAGTAATCGGACAGGTGGTTGGTATTGCCTCTGTTTACACTGACAAAGGCTGCCTGGGGGGTTTGAGCAGAATCTGTTCAGTAAGGCTGCCCTAGACCAGTTTGTTCAGGAGCTGGAAAGCAGACAACTCTGGCCAACTCTAGCAAATGCCTTCTCAGAGACCACACCAAGTTAGGGAAAATTCAGCAGAGCCCTCGGCGCATTGGTTCGTTTTTTGGCCCGCCCTAATGGGCGGTTCCCACCCCAGTGGAAAGAGCTCCCAGGATGGGGATAACTTAATATCTGTACCTCCACAGAGAGGGGCCAGGGGCCAGGGGCCGTTCTGCATGTTTATAAAGATACAGAATCTGGCAAGTTGGCCATTTGGTACAGGAAACTTTGAACTTGGGAAATTTTCTGTTTGGGAAATGTTTGCCTAACTATTTGGGGATGTGCGAGGGCTTTCTGTTCTTTTCCGTTGTGCTTTGACTTCATCACTGAACAAGAGTGTTGGGACTAGAAAACCAGAGACAATTCAGGGGCTTTAGCGTCAGTTGCTAACCAGCAACATCACTTATGGACCTAATGATTTACAATAGTTTTGCAGGCGCCTTTGTTGAGTAGTCTGGGGTAAGCGCATCACATAGATTGTCTAATCTAATCTACCAAAATACTGTTAGGAGGTGGCATTCTCATCTCTCAACATTTACAAACAGGAATTTAACTGTTGTTGTTGTTGTCTTTGTTGTTTTGTTTTGTTTTGCTTTTTCTGCTTGTCTAAGGAAAACCGATGGCCTCAAAGATCACCATGTTAAATTATGCTAACCAGAAACAGAAAGACGACGACTATGACACGGGCTATTTCCATGTGGAGCTGGGGCGGGGAGCATAAAATGAGTGACAGTAGCAGGTGCTCTCCCTGGAAAGAGGAAGGGGATGTTTCGGGCAAAGCGGGAGTGTAAACGATCAAAGCACATTTATGCATGCGTGAGATGTTACAAGGAAACTCTGCATGCTGTACAATTAATACATGCTGAAGCAGCAACCCAACCACAGAAATGTTCCCGCCACCATAGGGAAGGTTCTCATCTCCGGAGGAGGAGAGGAGCTCAGGAGGAAGCACTTGGAGATCTCTGCCTTTTCATTAACATTATCCTGTGGTTTGATTTAGTTTGCTCCTACCTAGGGGAAAAGGCGATCTGTTACCCCCACCCCCACCTCCATTATTTTCTCCCCATGCCTGGAGTCTGTGCACAGTATTAGTCTGAGCTGAACCATTTGCAATCTTATATTGATAATATTGAGTGGCTGTTTGTCAGCAGAACTCAGCTCTTCAAAAGAATTACATAAAGCTAGCCGCAGAGACATTGCCCCGTAGTCCAACTTTGTGAAGTTGAAGCGGGACGTTTACATGTTTGGGACCAGCCTGAGTTACTCTTTTCTGAAACCCCAGACACAGGGCTGGCAGGATGGCTCACTGATAAAGGAACTTGGTGCCAAGCTTCATGACCTGAGTTTGATCTCAGGATCAACATGGTAGAAAGAAAGAACCAACTGTAGCAAGTTGTCCTCTGGCCTTCACATGTACACAATGGCACACACGGTACACACACACATACACTAAATGAATACTAATAATAGTAACAACAATAATAATACTAACAACAATAATAACATTAATAATAAAACACTGAAAATAAAAACCAAAAATAGAAATTATATATTACACAGATAACCTATGGTACTTCTAATTATGTTTTTCTTTTTTTGCTAAAATAAAAGAAGCTAACTGTCACTTATGTGATAGTATGATCCCTCTTTTTTCCTAAAAGTTTATTTCCCATTTAGTAATAATATTCCAGTTTTAACTGAACACAGGATGGTCAAACTGGTAACCATAGTCCCTACCATCACCCAGTGGCTTAAAGCTACACTATGCATCATCCTCAGCTACTAGGTGTGGTCATAAGGCTAAGTTCTTAGTAATAGATTGTGAGCAGAAGTAATAGCTTTAAATTCTCCATCAGTGATCTATAAATGCATAGCTAGCACTGCATTTCCAGTCCACCTCCCTGAAATGTGGACCCTGGAAATGACATTTACTGAGGGAGTAGACAAAGATAGTGGCCCAAGGGCCTCTTTCCCCATCTACATCCTTGGATCTTGAGATAGTTCCCACTTTGCTTTCTATCTCTGTGATTGAACAAAAGCAACCTGGGGAGGCAAGGTTTTTATTGAGCATATACTTCCGTGTCACAGTCCGTCTCTGAGTGAAGACACGGCAGGATCTCAAACAGGAACCCGGAGACAGGAACTAAGGCAGAGGCCATGGAGGAGTGCTGCTTACTGGCTCACTGTGGATCGCTCTGCTTGCTTTCCTATATCCCACAGGACCGCCGACCCAGGGGTGGCAACATAGAGAAGGAAGAGTTTACTAGGAGCTTCCTTGCAGTTTCAGAGGGTTAGTCCGTGACCGACACTGCAGGAAACGTGACAGCAGGAAGTCAAGCAGGATGCTGGGGGTGTGGGGTGTGTGTGGGGGAAGTAACTTCTCTTGAAATGATGGAGAGGTGAAGGAGAGAAGGGGAGACTGGGGAGGACTTCTGCAATTTCAGAACCTACCTCCAGTGGTACCTCCTTCAACAAGGCCACACCTCCTAATGCTTTCTAAATAGTTTCGCCAGCAGCAGAGGACACACTCAAATAGATGAGCCTACAGAGGCCATTTTTACCCAAAGAACCACAGTGACTTTTTGGCAGTGTATAGAATACGATGAGAAATAAACACAGAGCAACGAGGCATGGGGGAAGAAGCCCCGTGTGACTAGAGCCAAGGATGGAGAATTCACGTAGTTTTTACTTTTAAATTTCATATCATTTCATTTTTTTAAAAATCAAAACAATGAACAGACACACTACAGTTATTCACACCAAGTCAGGGCACATGTTGACTCGAAAATGAATGAAGTAGATATGTTACTTCAGGAAAAATAACTGACAGTGTTTGTCGCCAGGAATAAAATTCAGGCACCAAAAAGAAAATTAGAAGTGGAAGCACTGTATCTATCAGGATAAGATTGGCAGTGTCCCAGTGGCTAAAGACTCTTTTGATGGGCAGGGTACTGGTTTGATGAATCCTTAAACTATCATGTAATACACCTTCTAAAATTCCACAGGTATGCACAACTTAATAAATCTTTTTCCCAAATGATGACATACGATGCTCATGCAGAAAAGATGCGTTTAAATTGCAACAGGAACCAGTGAATTTCCATGTGACACAATATGAAAAGTTCAATGATACTGTCACGGATTCTACACCGCAGTAACCTTTGAAAATTTACCGTGTTCAATTACTTTCTGGATTGGACTTAATGTCTGCCTGTTCCACGGGAGGAAACACATACCTGATAATGTAAATTTGGCCAAGAAAATGTGGTAAGGGAGCTTGAAAGTCCCAAGGAGAGGTGTGTGTGTGTGTGTGTGTGTGTGTGTGAGAGAGAGAGAGAGAGAGAGAGAGAGAGAGAGAGAAAGAGAGAGAGAGAGAGAGAGAGAGAGACAGACAGACAGACAGACAGACAGACAGACATGCTACTAGTGGTATTCTGACAAAGGGACATAGAATTAAAATGCCCTGTACGTTTGTATCTCTACATGACATGGCCTAGTGGAGCTGCCAGACTGCATCAGAGTAGTTCCTTCAAGCAGTGGTTGGTGGTTAATGCAGAAAGCTCACAACTGGTCCAAGGGTAAGGCATAAGTGTCAGTGGATTGTCCAGCTAGGGACAAGTTGTTGTGTCAAGTGCCTCCAAGGCTTAAGGTCCGTGTGGAAGGGGAGTCAGAAAGATGTTAAGAGCCAGAGGTCAGCTAGGACAGAAATGAAAGACTGTCTTTTGGATACAACAGGACCACTGCCCTCAAGAACTCACAGCAGTTATAGTTGCCCACACAAGATCAGCCCAAGGAGCAGTCAATGTTCTAGCATGGAGAGAGGGTATTTATTAGTCCTCATGTCTAAATGAGAAACTGATGGCCATTCAGAAGGGAAAGTTTCTTAGTTAGGGTTGATGGTTTGTTTATTAATGTAGTTGTTGTTGTTCCCGGGTTTCGGTACCATTGATGGGATTTAAAAGAGAGAAAGGGTATTAGTGAGTATGGCACGGCAGCGTGGGGGAAGGGGGATACCTAAGCGGGCCCAGGCCTAGGCATCCCCTTTCCCCTGAAGGACCACACACACACACACCAACATGGTATAGAATAGAGTTTATTTAGAGAATAGGATGAGAGTCAATGGTATAGGAGAGAGAGAGAGAGAGAGAGAGAGAGAGAGAGAGAGGGGCCGGCCATGACCACGTGGAGAGAGGGGGGAGGGGAGCCCAAGAGGGGCAGAGAGGTGAGAGGATGAGAAGGGAGAGGGGAAAAAAGAGCGAGGAGGGGCAGGCAGCCCCTCTTATAGTGGGCCAGGCATGTGGGGCGGGGCATACCTGGCTATTGCCAGGTAACTGTGGGGTGGAGCTTGAACAGAATACCAACAAGGGTTTCTATTGCTGTGATAAAACACCATGAGCAAAGGCAACTTGAGGAGGGAGGGTCTATTTGAGCTTAAAGTTTAATATCCCAGGTCTTCATTAAGGTAGGGCAGGGCAGGAACCAGAAGGCAGAAACTGAGGCAGAGGCACAGAGGAGTGCCAGTCAGTGGCTTGTTCTCCATGGCGTGCTGAGCTGACATTCTTTTACCATTTAGGACAAGGATGGGGTGGTGGTGTGTGCAGCTCCACCCATAGTAGGCTAGACTGTCCCACATCAACTCTTAATTATGAAAATTCCCCCACAGACTTGCCTACAAACAATCTGACTGTGGTATTTTCTCACTTGAGGTTCCTCCTCTCAGATGTGTCAAGTTGGTCCCAAATTTAATCAGAACAGAGAGTAAGTTAATTTTAAGGATGTGACAGAGAGTTAATTTAAGGATTTGACCCTTGTAGACTGGCCACTCACCAGTGAGTGGCCTACATCCAAGAATATCTGGATAGCATAAATTGGATTGAATGAGTAATTGAACAATAACAACAATAACAACAACAACAACAACAAAAGACACAAAGGGGACTGAGAAGGTGGGGGAAGAGTCTAAAAGGAAACAGTGATTCTGATCAAAATACATTGTATGAAATGCTCAAAGAATTAATAAAAATATTTTTAAATTTTACCACAATCAAGTTTTGTTGTAAAACTAAATAAGCATGCCCATAACTATCTAAAAAGTCTTTGAAAACACCTTCTAAAAACGCAACTATGTAACACTGTATTTATGTTACATAAGTAACCCCCAAGGGCCAAGAGAATGCAGAAATGGATGAGAACATTGCCATCTTCTATGAATTATTGAAGAAATTTATAGGATGCAAAACAATGTTAGTCTTCACATTCAATTTTAGTTTGTGTTTTGGGGAAATGTTATTTTTCCATAAATGTCTGCTCTGCTTCTGTTAGCATGAATGGCTTTATTAATGTTTGTGGTAGACATATGACCTCTCAAAGACCTCCATGTCTGAACTGCTGGAATCGGTAATATTATAAGACACAAGAATTTTATAGATCAGAGCAGGTTAAGGATCTTTCCAGAAGTTTGTGTGTTAGAAACATGGTTCCTATTAATAGCCTGCTTCTATGTCCTGGTGGCATGTTTTGCTGTGATAAAATATCCTGACAGAAAGCAACTTAGAGGGGAGAGGGTTAATCTTAGCTCACAGTTTCAGGCCACCTTCCATTATTGTAGAGAAGTCAGGTTGGAAGGAAGGGACTTGGGCCAGGCTGGTCGCATCACATCCAAAGACAAGAGCAGAGAGAAATAAATGCCTACATGCCCACGTGCTTGTTTGTGCTTAGCTCCTTTCTCTACTCATCCGCAATTCAGGAACCACTTCATAGGGAATGGTGCCGCCCACAGTGGTCTGGCTCTTCCCAAATCCATTAACATAATTCAAACGTCTCTTGCAGACATTCCCACACCCAAACTATTGCAGGCAATCCTTCGTTGAGGTTCTTCTCCTGGGTAAGTCTAGGTTATGTCAAACTGTCAATTAAATCGAACCATCACCACTCTGTTTCAGTAGCATTGGTATGTGTAGGTAGCATTACAAAGTAGGGGCTAGTGGAACATAGTTAGGTTATGGGAACCCACCCTCATGAATGAATTCCTGCTGTCCTTTAGCAAAGGATCATATCTTCTTGGAGGGAATTAGTTCCCTTCAGAACAAGGCTACTGTTTGTACTTGGCCCTTTGATATGTGTTCTCTCTGTACTTATTCATTATGTTGTGATGTTCATGAGGCATGCAATTTACAAAGTTGTATGAATACAGCAGAGGATGCATGAAAAAGCCCACACAGTGCAAATAACCCCCAAAGCATTTGTAGTGTTTGTACAGAACTTGCCATTTGAGGTTCTAAATATTTTCCCTGTTCCCACTTTCTTAAAAAAAGGTCTTTGCTAAAAAAATAAATCAATCAATCAAAACAAAAGGAAACAAACAAATACCCCCCACTATTATCTATACTCTTCTATATAATTCTTTGTTCTGAGTCAAGATAACCTGGACAGCTTCAAAGCCACCCACAAAACTCTGATACCCAGCATTCCAGTAAGAACACCTGCACAAGTTCACTCAGTCTCATGTCTAGTCAGCTTGGCCACCTGTCCATCTCCAGATCAGTGTGTGAGCTACAGACATCTCTCTCCTCTGATGAAATTGAAGATCTCTGTTGTAGCAATGTGTTCTAGATGTAGCACAGCTACCTAACCTCACCCTTAGATGCTCTTGTAAGTGCAAATTCACATTTCAAAATACAATTTCAGTTGACTTGGTGAAATTTAAAATCCTATCTATTCTTTTAATTGAAAAGGGAAAAATCAAATTTGTGAGAGTTCTAAGAAGGCATGTCAATTATCTATACCCAGTTAAATCCCATTTCTTACTAATATTGAGATATACATTTCTCTGCTTTGAGGGTTAAAGACTTTAATACAATTTTCCTAATCCTTAAAGTATTTTTTTCAGGGATTATTGGTGTGACCTTATATTGCTGCCACCTTTGTTAATTTCTTTTTACTCTTTGGCTCAATCACCAAGTTGAAATCCTTTTAAGGCCTTAAAATAACAATGACTATGATTTTACCTTTTACTGTATCTCAACAAGGAAAGTTGGAAAGACACTATTTCCAGCAGGGTCTGTGAGAATGTATCAGGAACTTAGAAAGAGTCCGATACTTGCCTCAAATTTAGTAATTCTCTTTAGCAGCGTCAGAAGAAAACCCAATTCCATGAAGATTACTAAGAGGGCATAATTTTATTGGATACAACTGATTGTTTTCAGAACCTTTTGTAGACTATTAACTGGTAACCGGCTTAGAAATAACTGGTTTTCCAAATACCCAATAATCACTCTAAACAGCTTTGGAAATGGGTAGTCTCATTCTTATCGAAATTCAAGCTGAGGATATACATGAATATCATGTGTATCAATAAGACTACAGATTAAGTACATTAGCAAATAGTGACACCATAACCCTAATGGGCTAGTTGCCTAAGAAAAGACTTGAGTCAAAGGACAAGAAGTGAAGAATAATGCAAGGACCAGAAAAGCTATGTCAGTAAAGCAAAAATAAGCCAGAGAACAGCGTGGCTGGAGAGACCACCAAGTGTGTGTATAGAACAGGACGCAGTGAGAATAGACAAGATGTCACATCACAGGGCGTCTCCTCTGTGAGAAAAAGCTAAGAAGCTCAAAACAATGTTTGAAAGGACTTGCCTGTGTTCACATGGCACATGACATTGTGATTATTTTCTTCTGACAGAAATAAGTTATATAAATAGGACATCAAAAGGAGCATGTAGCTTTGATCTCATTTCTAATTAATTGCACCCGGGTAAGATTCAGAGCACATAAGTGAGGCGCAGTAAGCTTTACTTATGTAAATAATTAATAAGCATCTATGATCTATCGGGCTTTTATCTGCTCTTCCGTAGAGGGGGGTGGTGTTATCTACAGTTCAGCACGGAGAAACAAGCTTGTCACTGAATTCTGCTCTCCTGGTTTATTTCTCGTAGGGAATTCCTCAAGAGAAAAGCCACTTCTGAATTCTAATTTTGGAAGAATGTGTTCTAGACACAAACTACAATTAAGAGGGTTTTTTTTTTTTAAAGACACTATGGCAAAGGTTTTTGTTTGTTTGCTACCAACGTCTGCTTTTCTTCTCTTCCTTACACATGGAGCTGTGGCTCACACGGTCTGTGACTGCCCCGCCAAGCCCTTGGCCATGAGATGTGTTCATGGAAAGTGAGCAGAAGGCAGTGGTTTTTTTTTCCTTTTCTTTCTTCATCTGATTTTCTTTTAAATGAAACTTTTGTTTTGGGGCAACTGGTGATGGATGTCCTGACACAATAAGTCTTTATGAATTAGAAGAGGTAGAATTATCTTCTGATAAAAAAAAAATACTCTCCTTAGACAGTAATCTAAAGGAGAAACAGACTTCTCTGTCTTTTACTACTTGGGGTTTGCTTATAGCTTGGCTGTCTCATGCATTGGTAATGAGGGAGCATAGGCATCCGGAAGAGGACTAAAGTTTTCTCTGTCCTAGCTGTACTCTATGACATATAGTCAATCTAATCGGGCTTGTGTGAAGTAGGTAAATCTGTCTAGAAGAACAGGTCTGATGATTCTCCACTAAGGGTAGCATGGTGCAGAGAAGAAGAACAAAAATGCCCCCCCCTTTTGGAAAGAACATAAACAATTTTTTTAACCAACTCAGTTTCTGCCTGAATATATTCTTTCTCTCCTCTTGATACAAGATCCTTTTGTTGTGACGCTGTGTGACTTTTCCCGGGGAGACTTGAAGAAACATCTGTTCTTCACAAGCAGGGCACTGACTCAACAAAGTAGTGATCTTTACTCAAGGCCAGCTTGGAACTAGGGAGTTTATTGCGTTTAGCCACGGGAGCATGGGGGAGGGATTACTTGCAGAAACTCACAGAAGTCCCACCCTGACATGGGTGGTCCCTCAGGAAAGCTGTAGTATTGAAGTCAGGCTGTGCCAGCCTTCCAACTTTTTGTTGTTGTCTTGTTTGTTTGTTTCCCACAAAGACAGGTTTTCTCTGTGTAGCCTTGGATGTCCTGGGACTATGTAGACTAGGCTGGCCTCAAGCTCATAGACATCTGCCTGCCTCTGCTGTCTGAGCGCTGGGATTAAAGGCGTGCACCAGTAGGTCTTCCATGTTTTATGTTCTCTAGCAACTCCCAGGACCATGTGCGCCTGGGGATGCAGGAATGAGGGACAGAGAAATGTCGGGTGAGAGCCTGGAGAGCCCCCTTTCCTTCTATGGTGGCATGTTAACAGGTCGGTTATGTCATTGTAGACCAAGCTATCAGTGGTCTTGCTTAGTCACTACCGTCACTGTAGGCTACAGTAGTCTGCAGGTCACTATATGATCTCCACTTCATGGGACTGATGATCAGTTCAGGCCTGAGCCAATAGCTTTACCACAGCATCTAAGTTTCAGGAAATGGCATCACTGCCATTTACCTCCTCTCTTTTGATTTTATAGTCTCTCTTCTTTCTCCCCTCCCCCCTATCAATTTGCTCCAAAGTATCTCCCCTTTTCTAGATAGGAGGCTTTTTCTGTGTTGAAATGCCATCTCTTGTTTCTCAGTTCTTGGAGGTCTCCTCTCTGGATATACCTTACCTTAAAACCTTCCCACTCCCATTTCATATGATTTGTTTGTCATCCATTTGTATCTTATTTATAAATGGTGGATCCACTTGCATCTCTAGGAAATGTATTCTTTCTGAGTAATTGTGAGATGCCCGTGACTGGGATCTCTGACCTCCCCAGCCTTGCCGATGTCTGTCAAATGAGTTTGGAGGGGACAAAGAGTGGCATGTAGATCACAAGCAGAGCTTATTGTAGAACAGCGTGAGGTACTCCAAAGATGGCTGTGGGTGGAGATGAAGGGCACCCCTGTGGAAGAGCCACACTCACGGTGGTGAGTGGGCAACGGCCTGAGGCCACTGTGGAGGACTCTCTGTCAGGGAGACTTTATACTATTTCTTAAAGGTTCTGCAACAGTCAGCTTTCCTGAAGGGTGTTTTCCTGCCCAGGTGATTGACAGGCCTATTTAAATGAATTGTCGTGTCCAAGAGGACAATAGAAGGTTTTGTTCTTCCGAAAGACTTTGGCTGCATACTAATCTTATAATCTTCCTGGCTGCTTACAAAGTCATGCTTTGACCAATTATCAAGAGTCCTGAAGTTTCAGGTTCTGGTTTCACAAGCTGGTAATTAGGAGGGAAGTGGCCATCCTTGGGACCATTGATCTGCAAGTATCTGTCTGACTGGCTACCTAGCACCGCGAAGGTTGTCTCTCTGCCTGTTATCTCTTCTGACTCTTCTACTATGTATGGATTGTCTAGCAAGGGACACCCCCACATGTATGTGTATACACACACAAATGCACACACATACACACACACAGCATATATACATAGATCATATTATATTGAGTCTGCACTTGAGCTTGGCAATTTATAAAATATTTACCAATATTTCTCATTCATATCTCTAGTATTAGTTTTTCTTTATATGATTATGTTGTATGCATCTTAGAAACAAGAATAGCCTGTTTTTTAAAAATCTATTCACTTTAGTAATTATTAGATGGAACCCATACACTAGGTATGTATTTTGTTTCCTTTTATCAACAGAACCAAACAGAATGAGTATGATAGGCAACCATTAAACCAGGCATTCAGATGGTCAGCCCGCATATATCACACACCTGAGTGCAACGAATTAGAATCTGTGAAGCTTTACATTTTGATTTGATAGTCTATGCTATTTTATTCTTAACGTTCTGAATGATTACATATTTGTGCGTGTGTACCAAGAAGAAAAAGAGAACGTAAGTGCCCCGTCTCGTCTCAGGCTAAAGTGTTTGCCATACTTGATATATAGAAATGATGTTCCCTCGTCTTTAAAAGAGCTCAAAGATTAAATGCAGGTGGGGAGACCGCGGCAAGTGCGCATCAATTCCGCTGGCTGGAGCTTTAGGCGGAAGACATTCATTATTTTCAAACAAATTTGTGCGAGGGAAATCATCAGCCAGGCATTTGTTGATCTCGCACAGTGATTTGTAGAAATCAGAACAGGAGCAGTTCTGTTCAGACCACGGTTTCGTCCGGAGGTTAATGGGAATGAGGGAACCTTTGAAGGGGTTTAGAAGACGATCATTTGCAGGAGACAAATTGACATATAAAAATGCTCTCGGTGGCGTAGTCTGGGGATGGCTCGGAGCCACTGAATCTACAGAAAGCAAGGCGCTCTGATCTCTGCTGAGAGGCTTCAGAAGTACATGCCAGGGCCATCCTGTCAGAGACTGGGGGGGTTTATCTCTAATACTTTTACTAACAGGTTTACTTCATGCAAAAGTAGGTACAGATCCCTATCTTCCACAATGAAACAATGATGCATTTTTGTCCAAATGAGCAGGTAGTGTTACAATAAACTTACAGTTTTATATATCAACTTTTTTATTCTTTTTTATTTATTTATTTTATGAAAATGAAGTATATTTGACCTTCGAAACTCTGACTAAAAGCATCATCACTACTGAGTTATAGTTACGTCTATAGAACACATGTGAGGACAGGACTCTTTCTCTGCCTCAGCCTCACCCCCAGTTTTTCTCTCTGATAGACACAAACCAGGTGAAGGGACCCCATTAGACCCTCTTTTATGCAGATGTCAGGACTATGGTTTTTATGTTTTCTATGCTCCTTGAGCCTGGGTGACTGTGGTCCATGTATATATTAGACTGCCTCTCTCTTGTGCGCTTTCTTTGATTTTCTATACCAGGCTTTGACTCTTCTAAAATTCTCTCAGCTCTCTAGAAGGCCCGCCCTCTTTTTCTGGCTCTTCCTGTTCTGGCTTCTTGGTAGACTGTCCTTGTTCTCCTCTGTAGGTCTCTGCCTTATCCTTTTAGAAACAAATGCCTCCTGGGAACCAGCAGGTGGTTAGGTGGCAGCCTCTCCTGGCCCCAAATAAGGTTCCATTACAGCATCTCTTTAAGGTCACATGTCAACACAAGTCTTATTAAAACCACCAACGTGAAAGGAGGTTGAAGAAAATATTGGGAACCAAGACCCTGAGATGCACGCAGAAAAGGGTTTGCGATAGCACTTTTCAGACGGGAAGCTTCCCACTGCAACTTAGATAGGCGTGGCTTCTGCTGCCTCACCTTACCTCACCAAGCCTGGCCTCAGGTCTCCCAGCATCTTTGGGGGGGGGGCCTCTCTCCTAACCTTAGAGTCCACCTTCTCCTTTAGATAACACCTGATGTTTGCACCAAGCTGTGTGGTCCTACCTTGCGGTCAGTTTAGTCAACACTTACTTTAAAACAAAATTAAGTTCTCTCATTCCAAGAGTAGTGACATACCCAACACTTAGACACTCTTCCTTTAAGGAACGCGATTTGCTTTAAGCAGCTCCTAAGCTTCATGCCTTTCCCGTTTTTAGGGTTATTTTGTATATCTCTCTTTCTATCTCCCTCTCCCTCCCTCCCTCCTTTCCTCCCTCCCTCTGTCTCCCTCTGTGTGTCTCTCTCTCTCTCTCTCTCTCTCTCTCTCTCTCTCTCTCTCTCTCTCTCTCGGTCTTTTTCTGTCTCTGTTTCTGTCTCTGTCTCTCTCCTATGTGATCCATTTTATTTACCCATCCATCTGTTGACAGGCACCTGGGCTGAATTCCTCAGCTCTTGTGAAAAGCAGCAAACGTGGACGTACATGTACCCCTGTGGAATGCTGAGTTAGAATCCTTTGAGTATACAGTTGTTCTAGTTCATTTCCTGTTGCTGTGATCAAACTGGGGCCAAAAGTCACTTCAGGCATGAAAGGATTGGCTGGGCTTACACTTCCGAGTCAGAGTCCATCACTGAGAGAAGTCGGGGCAGAAACTCAAGTAGGAACTTGAAGGAAACCTTGGGATATAGTGGCTTGCTAGCTCGTTCGCAGGTTCCCGTTTAACTAGTGATTTTGTAGCCTAGGACTATATGCTTAGGGGAAAAAATGCTGGCTACAGTGGGTGGGGTCCTTCTGCTTTAATTTAATAAAGGAAATTCCCCATAGACATGTCCCCCATGACCTGATTGGGCAACCCCTTGACTGATGCTCAGGAGACTCTGGGCTGTGTCAAGTTGACAGTTATGTAGCTAGAGTATATATATACATGTGTGTGTGTGTGTGTGTGTGTGTGTGTGTGTGTGTGTGTGTGTGTTTTGGATTTGGTTTTTTCAAGACAGGGTTTCTCTGTGTAGTCCTGGCTGTCCTGGAACTCACTCTGTAGACCAGGCTGGCCTCGAACTCAGAAATCCGCCTGTCTCTGCCTCTCAGAGTGCTGGGATTACAGGCATGTGCCACCACTGCCCAGCCTAGAATATATTTTATTTCTAATATTTAGGATTTTTTTGGGGGGGTGGGTGGGCAAGGGAATCTCCAAACTGACTGTATAATAGCTACACTCGTTTACATCTAATTCCCCTGCCTCTGCTTCCTCATCAGTATTGGTGGGTTTTTTTTGTTTGTTTGTTTGTTTTTGTTTTTCGAGACAGGGTTTCTCTGTGTAGCTCTGGCTGTCCTGGAACTCACTCTGTAGACCAGGCTGGCCTCGAACTCAGAAATCCGCCTGCCTCTGCCTCCTAAATGCTGGGATTACAGGCGTGCGCCACCACCGCCCTGCTCCTCATCAGTATTTGATGTTATTTGTTTTCTTGGTGACAGTCATTGTAACTGGACGAACCAGCATCTCAGTGTGGTTTCAAAATGGCATTTCCCTAATGGCTAAGGATGGTGAACAGTCCTTGGTTTTTTAATTTGGAGGCATTGCAATATTTGAGGACAAAAATGTGACAGTCACTTTTGGCAGCTTTCCTACCTAATATATTGGATCTGACTATAAGTCATATATATATATATGTATATATATATGTATATATACACATATATATATTCCATACATATATTACACACACACACACACACACACACACACACACACACACACGGTGTCAGACAAGTACAATGCACTTACAGACTTGGAGACACAGGAAATATGCAAAAGACATAAGCTATACCATAGACGTCTCGGAATTCAACAACCCTTGAGTGAGAAGACAGACATGCAAATAAATCATTTTATTTCAACTCATTAAGTACTGTAGTAAAAGTAGTTTTGAAATCCCGAGGTGTAATTACTGGGGAATGGCCAACCGTGGCTCCAGGAACCAGGAAATGCCTCCCGGAGGAGGAGGAGATTAATAATCACAATGATTCCATTGCACTTTGCACCTTTGTTTAAGGTGCGTGCCCCATCTCATGCCGAATGACTTCATCATTTTCATCCCTGCTGCTCTTCTTGGGGAGATGACGAGGCGAATGACCTGGCAACAGCTTTAGTCACTTCCGGCCCAGGGCCTGTTGCCCAGCCTTAGTTTGTAGGTTTCGCTACTGTTTCTTGGGTTACAAAGGACAAAAGTTCATGCTTAGGGACAGCATTTTTGCAGGAAGCTAGCATCCCAAGAGGGCTGGTTAGACTCAGGGGAGCTTGAGGAAATGTGGAAGAGAGTATGCTTCCTAGCACAGAGAACCTTCCTAGCTGGTAAATTCTTTTCACTCCCTCTGAGCCTAGTTGTGTGTAAGGACGGACTCATTGGAACCGTGTGGACTTGTATTTCTTGCTAGAGTTGGAATATGAAGGATCTCTCTCTCTCTCTCTCTCTCTCTCTCTCTCTCTCTCTCTCTCTCTCTCTCTCTGTGTGTGTGTGTGTGTGTGTGTGTGTGTGTGTGTGTGTGTTCTGGCCTTTCCCTGGGGCTTCTGCTCACACAAGCCTATACATTTCTTAGGCTGTACTGCTTCACGAATTAGTGTTTTTGGAAATATTATGTCCATACGGATGACTCTTATTCTGCTCCTAACACGCGGCAATGCTCTCCCAAGTGGTTTGTTGGCTGCTGGGACAACCCCATCCTCTTCAGCTATGGGATGCCCTCTTTGGAGTCAGTGGGCACTAGGCGTGTTTTAGGCGGAAAGATAAAAATGTTTGCAAGCTACCTTTAGAAGACTCGGCTGCGTTTCTCTTGGTGGTCATACAAGAAGGAGCCAGCCCCCACTCCCCACCCTCCACCCTCCATCTTCCACCCCCAACCCTGGATTTCACTTACTCTCTGCAGTCACCTTCAGGCAAAAGTCCAGGAAGGAGTTTTGCTAGGGTTTGCTGATCCGCAATCCAACACCTCTGGTGACTCGCTGGGACTGGGTTCCAGGCTGCATTTTCTTCTCTGGTGACATGTTTATCTCCGCCTCACTTGGCCTCCTGTTCATCTTTCAGTACATTTTCAATCTGTGTCCCTGATCTAAATTGTTTATTTTCCTCCGAAAAGAACAGAAATGCCATCCCTCCCCCCCCCTTTGTCCTGTCTGTGCCTGTCCCCTTTCCTGCTCACAGCGCGGGACACGGAGTGTGGAAGACAGGGTTGTTTCTACATGCCTCGCTTGAGTCACAGACCGCAGTATTTAACGTGGTATGCTAACCGCCGCAGCTGCTCAGGACGTGAAGAACATTGGCAAGATTCCTTTAATTAAGAAGAACAAACAAAAAAAGAGACAGCATATCTTTTTAAATTCAATTATCTGACTTCAGAATTTTTCCATTCATTAAGGCCAAACAGAAGTACATACAAAAAAAAAAAAATCTCCAATTCCATTTTTTATGTCTTATTTACTTTGGCTTGTGTTCCACCCCTAGAGCAATATTGTGTCAACTGTCAACTCTTCAGTGTTTATCTGAGATATTGGTAATTCTTAACCATTGAAACAAAGTATTCTTGGCTTTTTCTGTATTTTGATTCTTTTGAAAATGCAGGCATAAGCATCAAAGGCACACACATTTTTCCCCCTTTCTTTGTTCTTTCTCACCTACTCAGTGACATGTGAGTTCTGATTGAGACGTTGTTTTTACGGCATGCTTCTTTTTGAGATAGGGTTATGCCATTTAGCCCAGATCGAAATCAAGCTTACAATCCTCCTGCTTCAGCCTCCTGAGTGCGGGGATTCCAAGCAGTGCACATGTCGTTGAAGAAGTTCATTACGCATCCACTTTGGTTTTGTTTTTGTTGGTGGTGTCGTCATCATGAAATGTGTTGAATTACATCTTTCAGAAGACAATATCATCTTATTTTTCAGCTTCCCCTGTACGTAGGGTTAAAGCCAGGTGGTCCTCAACCTTCCTAATGCTGTGAGCACTTAATACAGCTCCTCGCGTTATGGTGACCCTCGATTATAAAATCATCTCGTTGCTACTTCCTAAGTGTCATTTTGTTACAGTTATGGATTGTAATGCAAATATTTGATAGGCAGGATATCTGATATGTGACCCCCTCCAAAGGGGTTGGGCGCACAGGTTGAGAACTGCTCTCTCTGACCTCAGATGCTTCTGTCCTCTTTATCCCACATCCACATAGTAAAATCCTACCATGTATATCATGGTTGTAGAAGGGGGAACGCCTTGCAGCTGACCAGGGCATGATGGGAGGGCCCTCAGAATTGACATGCTGCTCTTCTAAATGAGAATCTGGCTACCCGGCACGATACTGCAGGGCTTGTAGAAACCCGAGAAATGTGTTTCTAGCTATAGCCAGCACGTGCCTCAGTGGTTGCTATTTGTGGCGTGCCATCCTAGGTTGACTGCAACAAAAGCTGTTTCTACCGGAGCCTCAGCCATGACCTCAATCCTTTCCTATATCAGTGCTTCAAGTGGTCTTAACACAGGCGACATGTCACCCTCTCTGTGGTAGTGCCAATATTGGGAACATTTCACATGTAAAGGAGATTTTTTAAAAAACATTATACCCAGAGGCCCTTGGAGAGCTGTCTGGTATGAACTATGGCAGATGTTTGAGGTCAGAAAAGACACTGCTACTGGGACACTTGGTATATTCCAGAATACACCTTGGCCATCACAGGCCATTCTCTCAACTGATTTTGCTTTCCCCACGAACATCTGTCTGCAATCCGGGTCCCACTATCTCAGGGTCCTTTAAGCAAATCTTGAGTAGCCTATTCAATACACTAATTTGGGCGTGAATATTGATGACCGAAGTTGTTCACTCTGCATGGAATTGATTTATTTTGAACCATCTTAAGGTTTCAAATGAGATAATTAAATATTAGAGAATATTAGATATTCATGGTCTTATATTTATAGTTATAGACTCACAGAACCCACATTCAGCTTTTAAAGTTCAGAGGAAAGTTGGGTTTGAAGGATGCCCATGTTTGTTGTTACTGTCAGCTATGTATTCCTTTTCTGTCTGTCTGTCTGTCTGTCCTTCATCTCCTTTTCCGTCTGTCTGTCCTTCATCTCCTTTTCCGTCTGTCTGTCCTTCACCTCCTTTTCCGTCTGTCTGTCCTTCACCTCCTTTTCCGTCTGTCTGTCCTTCACCTCCTTTTCCGTCTGTCTGTCTTTCATCTCCTTTTCCGTCTGTCTGCCCTTCATCTCCCTGTTAATCTATTCATGCCACAGCTATTGCTCCTACTTTGAATCAGACACTGCACGAGGCACATGGCAATGAACAAGACAGTGAGCTGCACAGAGTTGAGACGTTCTCCATCTAAATCTTACATATTAAGATCTGGTTTGGGGGTTGGAGAGATGGCGGTTAAGGGCACTGATTGCTCTTCTGAAGGGCCTGAGTTCAAATACCAGCAACCACATGGTGAGTCACAACCATCCGTAATGAGAGCTGATGCCCTCTTCTGATGTGTCTGAAGATATAATAATAGATACATCTTTTAAAAAAATGGGAAAAAAGATCTGGTTTTGTTACAAGTGGTAGCATTTTTTTTCAACTCTAAGATGTTGATTCTACCATATATTTAAGCATCACCCAAGAGACCAAGAAGAGAGTTGAACCTCCACTGAAAGTTTCCCCTAAACAAGATTTTCTAGGGTCAGAGGTGAAGTGTAAAGGGCACATAACTTGCCTAACAGCTACAGAAGGTTTATCCCTAGAACCAGTAAAAAAAAAAAAAAAAAAAAGAAAGAAAGAAAAAGAAAAAAAAAAGAAAAGACACAAACCAGACTAATCTTTTGGCAAAACCCACGAAGAGACTTTTAAAATGATTCACTTTTATTTGTGTGTGTGCCTGTCTGGACACCCACAAAGACTAGAACAAGGAATTGGATCTGCTAGAGCTGGAATTACTCTGTCTCTCTGTCTCTGTCTCTGTCTCTGTCTCTCTGTCTCTCTGTCTCTCTGTCTCTCTGTCTCTCTGTCTCTCTCTCTGTCTCTCTCTGTCTCTCTCTGTCTCTCTCTGTCTCTCTGTCTCTCTCTGTCTCTCTGTCTCTCTCTCTGTCTCTCTCTCTCTGTGTGTGTATGTGTGTGTGTGTGTGTGTGTGTGTGTGTGTGTGTGTGTATGAACTGATCTGTCTGGATATGAGTTGAGTTCTGGGGTACCAAACTGGGCCTTCTGGAAGAACAGCAAGTGCTCTTTACCCCTGAGCCATCTCTCTACAGCAGCAATGCCCAGACTTTTCCTGGCCCAAATCTAGGCCATTTATCTATTCTGTCTTAGCCATCCACATTGCTATATTCAACAGACTCTAGGTTCTGTTATGAGGATAGATGGGGAGGGCAGAGGTTTGGCAAAAGACGCTCTCCATTCTTAGGGATGTCACTAGTCTGAGAGCTGGGGAATCACATTCCCCAAACACATCATGTTTGAGTAAGGTAGGGTTGCTAAATGAGAAAATGTATATATTCACAGTCCATGTCACGGCGTTTAGATAAATGCATAGGTTATGAACTGATGAAAGAAAGGAAGCTAACATACCCAGCACCTCACACACTTATAATCTTTCATCATCAGAACATTTACAAGTTCTTACAGTAACTTTCTAGGTTGCAGCACATTATTAACGACACCATCACGTTTTACTATAAATCTCCTGAGCTTATTTTGCATCACTGAAATTTCGTACTCTCGGATCACCATTGTTTCATTCACTCCCCAGTTTCATGTCTTCCCACAGTTCTACTCCCTGCTTCTCTAGTTGTGATCCCATAGAAGCTATTCAAAAATCACACAGGATTTATATTTCAGGGTCTGGCATTTCGCTTCACAGCTGACTTCCACACTCATCTAAGTTGCACAAATAACAGGGCTTCCTGGTTTTGGAAGACTGAATAGTGTTACCTTGTGTAATCCATCTTACATCTTCTTTTTATCGTTGCTTGTAGGTAAGGTTTATGGTGATGTTTGGATGTCTGTACATGTAATGAAGTAGTGATGTCATCAAATTGCCATCTCTATCAACTGGCCTTTCCCAGAGACAGCACGTAATGATTCGTTCTCTTCCTGTGTGTTCAGCCAATGATGAAACAGTATTAACTATTGTCCTCGTAATGTGCATTAGGTCCATCCTAATAACTGAATTCTAAGGACCTGCCATTCATTGTCTGTAACTGAAACCCTGCCATTTGATCTCTGCTTTCCCATTTTCTTTCCCTCTGCCCTCGTACTCTCTTGTTTCCCTCTGTTCAGTTTCACCACCCTCTTTTTATCTGGTACAGTTAGATTATTTCTCTATCTTGGCTATTGTGTATAAAGCTGCATTCACCATGGGAGTCCACATAGATCTTCTTGTCAGGCTGACAGTCAGTGTCATCAGAATGACACAGCTACTTTGTTCTTGCCCTTTTTACTGCTAACCCCACCCAAGAAGATGACGTCTTCCTCCAAAGCCCTGTTTCTTCATAATATTGTACTGGGGAATTTGTTCCAACTTAGTAAATATGAATGTTGAGGAACACATTCGAATCATTGTTTTCCTGTTTGTTTTTAATAATAAATTCTATTATTGCCACTAAGAAGTGGCCAGGCCAGATTCAAGGGGAAAAATCAATCTAGAAACTAAGCAAGGAGATAAGCCAGAGCTTGATACCATTGAACGTGTGAAGTAAAAAACGAGTTGGAGGTAATTTTGGTAAGGAAAGGGAAGAGTAGCTCTCACTTAAGGGTTAAGGGCAGTCCTTTCCCCACAGAGCCCTAGGGGTTTCACATTTGGACCTGTGAGCAACTGGAAAGCACCGACACACTATTGCAGACCATTAGGCAGGATATTGGTTTGGCGAGCTTTGCATGTCTCAAAAGAACATTTTGGATCTTTGCACTCGAAGTTAAAGAAAACAGAAAGAAATAAGAGAAACACCATTTAGAGGCTTCAGCAGAGGAAAGAGATGATTTCTTTTTCCTGGAGAAAGCAGCTAAAATCAGTGGACTTATTCTGTTATGACAGGACTGAGTGTTTTTCTTTCTTTCTTTCTTTCTTTCTTTCTTTCTTTCTTTCTTTCTCTCTCTCTCTCTCTCTCTCTCTCTCTCTCTCTCTCTCTTTCTTTCTTTCTTTTTTATAAATGGATCTGTATAGGAGGAAGGAAACTCACGTGAATGGAAATGGAAAGGCCAGGCTCCTTCCTGGGTTTCTAAGCTAGGTGACTGTGACAGGATTGCCCTGTTCTCAGCAGGAGAACACAGCCTTCAGTGGACAGTGAGTGGGAAACTGTTTGAAGCAACTGCTGGATATACAAGAAAGGGTATGAGTGCAGCTTGACTATAGGGGGTCTTGAACTCGCCAGGGAACCCCTGGAGGAAGATTTGAGGTCGAGGCGTTTGGGATATAAAAGGTTATACATGAAACCATGGGAATGGATTTCTTATCCAGGGCAACATGAAAAGCTCAGTAGGAGTCCTGGTTTTGGAGTGGGTGGATATTGGTGAGGCGGCTAGAGGTACAGAGAGAAGCTGGAAGATGGGGAGAACAAAGCTATGAACATGTGTCCAGATGGCTATCACACAGCACCCAACTCTACATAAAGAAATGGGGAGTTTGTAGCAGATTTCTGAATTATCGGGCAGTACCTATCCAACAGGGTAGATGCATCCGTCATACCCTTGAAATGCGGTAGGATTCAGCCCAATGCACCGCGTTCTCAGCTACACCTAATACGAAACACCAACACCGGAAGTGTTTCTAGTTAGCGTCTGTCTCCATCAGCGGGGAGAGAGGCAGGCCTTGGGTAAACCCAACCCAGCTAAGCGAGGCTCGTGCACACACCCTTAGCTTACCCTTGCACAGTCCTTACCTCATGTGCTACTGTGTCAACTCCTATTTTGTGCTTAGCAACAGAATTTCTTCTCAATTAAATCAAGACAAGCTCTAATTATAGTTATGCACTCTTGGTAGGAAAATGCATGTATGTCAAAGTGTTATTTTTCTGGGTTTAAAAAGAAAACCCTCTTACACTTCACACTGAGAATTAAATTCATTTCATTTTAAATTAATCAGTGAGGACTGTAGGTTATTAGTACATTAATGAAATCATTGAAAACAAAATGTCTTCCGCAGAATGCCCAGAGGATTGAGTAAGAACATGGGATAAGTGTTCCTTCCAAGCTTCCCCAGGGGGTTGCAGAGAGTTCTGGGTGCAGGTGCCAGGGGTCTAGGCTTTGGAAGTAAATGCCCAGCTTTTTTTTTTTTTTTAACTTAAGCCGGGTGGTGGTGGCGCACACTTTTATTTTTTTATTCGGTATATTCTTTATTTATATTTCAAATGATTTTCCCTTTCCTGGCTCCCCACTCCCCAAAAGTAGCATAATCCCTCTTCCTTCCCCCTATTTCCCCATCCACCCCTTCCCACTTCCCTGTTCTGGCATTCCCCTACACTGCTGCACTGAGCCTTTCTAGAACCAGGGGCCACTCCTTCCTTCTTCTTGGACATCATTTGATATGTGGATTGTGTCTTGGGTATTCCAAGTTTCTAGGCTAATATCCGCTTATCAGTGACTGCATACCATGTGTGTTCTTTTGAGAACTAGGTTACCTCACTCAGGATGATGTTCTCTAGCTCCATCCATTTGTCTTAAGAATTTCATGAATTCATTGTTTCTAATGGCTGAATAGTACTCCATTGTGTATGTATACCACATTTTTTGTATCCATGACTGTATTTTCTAAACACTTCTACTGACCATCCACTCCGCTCCTTCACTCCAATACCTCTCTTGTCTGTTCTCTGAGGACATTTCTACCCCAGTATCCTCAAGTTCATGATCTTGTGGGGATCTTCTCTTTCTTTCATATCCCCGATTCCCGCCAGTATCTCTCCTTCTCCTGGGCTAAGAATCTGGCCTCCTGCCCTCGTGGAAGAGAGAAGTAAACACTGGAGAGACACGTAATGCCCTTTATAAAACACCAGGAACACAGCGGTCTGCAAAACAAGTGGACAGATAGGTTACAGGGAAGAGAGGAAATTCCATTGCTGAGAAATCTCATCAGAAGCTCTGGCCTGTTTACATGTGGGGAGTTTGCATGTGGAAGTATGTGGATGGACGAAAACACACATAAGGTAGATGGATGGAACCGGTCTGCGCCTAGTTAAACCAGGATGAATAAAAATGTAGTTTCTTTTTTTATAGGCTTTTAGACATTAGAATTTAAAAGAAGTGTTCTGATTAAAAATTTTTTTACAATTAATGTCATCTCTCTCTCTCTCTCTCTCTCTCTCTCTCTCTCTCTGTGTGTGTGTGTGTGTGTTCAGATATGTGCAGGTGCATGTGATTACATACATATATATGTGTGTGCAAACCTCTGTGTATGTACGTGTATATGAGGCCAGATGCCAACACTAGTTGTGGTCCCTCAGGCTCCATCCATCTTGTCACTTGAGAAGAAGTTTCCTTCGGAAGGGTTAGGAAGATAGCTCAGTTGGGAAATGCTTGCCTTACAAGTACGAAGACTTGAGTTCAAGATCTCAGAATCCTTGTTAAAATCTGCCGGATATGGTGCTATACACGTGTAATCCCAGTACTGTGTTGGTGGGGACAGGCAGATTCATGGGAATCCCTAGCTTTTGTGGATTGCCCTGGTGCTGGCTGTATTTTGATTCTAATTCTCCTTCCTCAAGAGGGGCTGCCCCAACTAGGAATGGTCTGATACTCAGGTGATTCCATGTAAACCTTCTCCCCATTTTAACTGGTCAATAAAGACGGGAGAAGACAGTCACTAGGCAAAGGATAAGGTGGGATTTCCAGGCCCGACAGGAAGAAATGGGAATGAAGAGAGGATTGGGAATTTGGCCGAGGCTGTGGAGCAGAGATGAAGTAGCAGACTTGTGACCCCCAGGAACGATTCCGCAAGCAGCTGGGAAGGCTAAGGAGGATGGGGCAGGACACTCTTTGCCCAGCAGTTGTGCTATCTGACTGGTTTTAAAATATTACGGCTGTCTGGTGTCTTCCATCTATGGCAGCAACTCAGGTGGTCAGGAGAGAGGGCACAGGAGCTGAGGGCGGTCTTTAGAGGCTTGGCGGAGCTAGCCATGGGAACTGGGTGAGACAGCTGTTACCAGCACCAGTCGACGAACAAGCGAGCCCTTTAAGCTACATGCAACAACTAGGCACCAGCCTAGCTCAATCAGTAAGCCTTAGGTCTTAGTGAAAGATCTGTGTCAAAAGCCACAGTGGGTGACTCCTGAGATTGTCTTCTGACTTACACACACACACACACACACACACACACACACACACACACGTAGATGGGCATGCTACCCCACATACATGTGTGCATTTGTACATGCATGACCACAAACTTATACACACAAAGGAATCTTCCTGTGTGCTGGAACGAGGGCATCCCTCTTGATCATCTACCAAAAGTGTCGTTGAGCCTCTGTCATTCTTTAACACTTGATTTCTGAGCCACTGTCTATGGACTTGCCACAAGAAGCAAGAAGCTCTATTTCCTGATGTTAGTCCCAGAATCTTAGAGTCGGGCTAACTGAGATGCCACCCCGCATCCTTATTTTTGAAATTAAGTGTTTGAAAAAAAAAGTGATATGAAAGTTAGGAAATGATCAGACTCTCCAATCTAACCGAGAAGTATTTGACAACACAGAAGGAAGTCTCAAGGGATTCCTGTCCCCGCGCCCCACCCCGTTGGACAGTTTGCTGTAGAGGAGGCGGTATTTGCCTCTGAAAGTCCATCTTTCAGCTCCTTTCATCTGTGACAATAAACTTAAGGCTTACTCCGTGTACAGAGTGGAGAGAGAGGGGCAAGGAGGGGGGGAGGGAGAAATGCGACCCTTACAAGAGCTAGACTGGACAGCTGTTCTGTTTTGTCAGGGATCTAAGAGTTTATAAGAAAGTGCCCCTCAAAGAATGGAATGCTTATGTGTATGTTTTTGATGATTGAAGCTCGAGGAACAATCCCAGTGATCAAATCCTGTAAATGTACTTGGTCAGAAACAGATGCGGACATAGATGGCACATGTAAAACGACCTGGTCTATTCTTACAAGACAGGTGAACTAAAACAGTGGAGTCTCAGCTTTTCCTTTGAAGAAATCACCTGTGGTTTGACTTTTTTTTACCTCCACAGCCAAGGCAGAGCTGAGCAGACCTGTGACTGCTTCCCTGGATGGCCTCCTACCCCTCTTCTCTGTTAAGCAAAAAATCTTTGTCAGCCTGCCTTACTCTGCTGCTTTAAGAAAAGTAGGAGCTTCTGCACCCTGTCCAGGACTCCGAGTTAGCAGCTATCATAGACATAGGAATCCGTGTGTTTATCAAACAGGCGAGTGGATTTTAATACAGACGGTTTAGGGAGTCTCACCAAGTAAACACTGCTCTGGGGTTAATCTTAATAATTTATTGTTGTCAGCAGGAAGCATTTCTTCACTGGAGATGAGAAAAACCCTCAAACTTGTAGCTTACACAAAAGCTTCAAGATTTCTTTAAACATGTTTTTATTCCCTAAATTTCCAGCATTCCTGATAGTATCATTTTTGTAATTAAGATCATAATGTCATCAAGAGCCAGAGTCTCAGAATCGCACCTTTAAGTTTGCCATCTCACTTAGAAAGGCTAAGGCACCACACATCTGGTCTAGGGTCACTGAGGAGACAGTTTGTCCCTCCTGGCTCTTGCTGAAGGACTCAAGGCACACACTGATGTTCAGAATTAGGACTCTGGAATTCCGCAGTGTTCTGGTAGTTAAATCATTGTGGGGGTCAGTAATTATTTCCTAAGGCTGAATTCCTAAAAGTGGAACTCCCGGGTTAGAAGCAAATGTTTAAGAGCTTCGTTTTGGACTGGCAACTCACACTGTTAAAGGAACTAATCAAGTTCAGCACGGTGCTATACACCCCTGGGAGGCTGTGGCAAGAGAAGCAATCATTCTAGGTCAGCCTGGGCTACACAGAGACTGGATGAGATCCCTTCTGAAAACCAATCAACCAACCAAACAACCAACTAACCAACCCACCAACCAAACAACCAACTAACTAATCAACCAACCAACCAACCAACCAACCAACCAACCAACCAACCAACAAACATAACCCCAAACAACCAAACCCAAAACAAAAGCAAGAATGAAGCCAACTGTGTTAATGCTGGCTGTGTGCCTAGCTCTGTGCCTCAATCTTCCTAATATTAGCAATTAACTTTTATCATTATATCCATTTAAAGATGATGAATACAGGTATTAAAAGGGCTAACCTGGACCAAACTTGTAGAATCACTATGTAAGAGAAGCATAACTGGGTCTCCGGGTTTTCTGCTGTGCAATGGGCCCCAAAAGAAAAGCAGCCCCTCAGACGTCAATTTTGCAAGCACAAATGGTCTTTAAATAAGTCTGCTTCATATTGAATAGTATGTAGATACACTTTTCAATAAAGCCATGTGTATCAAGATTGTCATACACAGTTTAAGAATCCAAGGAGCCGTCTGCTCCAAGCAGGGAAAGTGACAATGGCCAGGTCAGTGAATTTCTATGGAATGTAGCACAGTCAGTTTCTAACCCATAGATCTAAGTCACCAAGGGTGGGGTAAAACTTTGTAAATTATCTTAACATTGGTCATTCATGCTTTGAGATTTATTATTTCCTGAAACTTTTAAGACTATCAGAATAGTAGAAGCTCACGGATGTTCCCCCCCCCTGCTCAATTCCAGAGAGATCTACTTGAAATTTATCTTGCAAAAAGAGATTTACCGTGTAGTGCTATTCTTAGAACACAGTATAATAACTTTAAGGTTATGCACACTTTTCCAAAGACTAAGTTTATTATCTAAACTCATGAAAATCAGAATGGCAGGAGTCATCACTTTGGCTGATTTCTAATGCGAATTAACCATAGCTTTATGTTCCTATAGCTTCAAGTCTATCAACATGCGAACGTGCTATAGATTCTAAGTTACCATGAAAAATCATGCATGTATCCCTTAAAACGGAGTGTTGGAAACATTTGTTCCAATATTTCAGGTTTTACAATTAAAAAAAAAAGTATATAAATTGGGACAGAATTCTGATCGTTAGAAGTACTGTTTGCAACCCTGAGAGAAAATATAAACAGCAGAGCTGATTGTAGGGAAGCTCTTAGAAGTTTTATTTTGTGGTGTGTGTGTGTGTGTGTGTGTGTGTGTGTGTGTGTGTGCTGTGCAATGTCTGCGTTCAGATACCCATTAAAGACAGAAGAGTTTGCCAGATCTCCTGAAATTGGAGTGATAGAGGATTGTGAGCTGCCCAACGTGGGTACTGGGACTCCCGTGGTGCTTTGAACGGATGAACCATCTTTCCAGCTCCAGGACAGATTTTTTTTAAGTGTGATATCTATGAGTATCTGGGTATGAAGAATTTTGAGAATATCAATGGCTTAAGAATGGTACATCTTGCATGCTTTCTTCTCTCCTATATGGTCAGTATCAAGAATTCCTCACTTGCGTGCACTCTATAAACGTTGGTGGAACAAATCCCGCTCAATTACATACTAGTTAGTTTTTCCAAGGCTAAATTCAGGCATGTGCTTGGCATTGTTTTAAATGCATTAAGCACATTCACCTCTTTAAACCCTCACTACCCAAGCACAAGGCATTTATTATAAGAAAGGACAGTGAGACACAGGGAGATATAAGATTCGTCACAGTTCATCAGTCATAAGCACTTCAGCTGGCGTGTGAACTCGTGGCTCCATGTATTTATTTCCTGTGTCTATGTTCTGGACAAATACTTTTTGTTGTGTTGTGTTGTGTTGTGTTGTGTTGTGTTGTGTTTATTTCTTGAAACAGGATCTCACTGCATAGTTCTGGTTGGCCTGGAACTCACTCCTTAGTCCAGGCTGGCATTGGTCTTGCTGTGGTCTTCTTGCCTCAGCCTCTTAAGTGCCGGGATTACAGTTGGAAGCCACCGCCTCTGCACCCTCCTTACCTGTTTTAACAATACCTGGAAATGTGTAATTTGAAAGAATGTAATGTGTTTTAATTCTTTGAGTTGATTTCTTTTTTTGTTTTGTTTTGTTTTGTTTTGTTTTTTTTCGAGACAGGGTTTCTCTGTGTAGCCCTGGCTGTCCTGGAACTCACTCTGTAGACCAGGCTGGCCTTGAACTCAGAAATCCGCCTGCCTCTGCCTCCCAAATGCCGGGATTAAAGGTGTGTGCCACCACCGCCCGGCTTGAGTTGATTTCTTTGGCTAGATTGTAAAATATTTCTCTCCGGCATAAAGGACAAGATGTCTTCTGGATGGTCATGCTATGACCATCATTAAATCTTCCACAATCATTTTTTTTTTTTTGCCATGTTGTGATGAGCCTCAGGAACTCCTGTATCTTACAGATACCACCATGAGCCACCTTGTGGTTGCTGGGAATTGAACTCAGAACCTCTGGAAGAAGAGTCAGTGCTCTTAATCACTGAGCCATCTCTCCAGTCCTGCAGCTCCTGTATCTTAGGCAAGCAGCGTAACACATCCACTGTCCAAGCTATGTTTTATTACGAAGGTAATTGTTTTAAAAAGCTGAGCCCAGGAACTGGAATCTTCCGAAATAAGATGTTCACTTGATCCTTGTTCACTGTTTCCATCATCCCTGGAGATCCAACTATGATTACTGTAGCAGAAGAATCAAAAGTGTTTCGCTGGCTCTGTGGTGTGGAAATTCCAGCCAGTTCAGATCTTCCATACTGACTTGGGGGATGAGTTAACGGGTACATTCCATAGCCTGTTTCAGTTTTGTTCCCTTGATGGCTCTTTCTCTTTGGGGTGCTTTACTCTGGGGTGCTGCTGAGTAGCACGCTGCACATGCTCTGTCTACCCACAATGCTCATGGAGGATGGCAGATACCGGTCCAGCTCAGACTCCGGAACCTCAGACTCCTGCATCCATAACTCTGATATGTATTTATCTTGAGCTGTGCTCCTGTGGAAATGTCAAAGCACCGCTGTCCAGTAGTTCTTTTGTTCTGACTGGTTGTGTACCAGACGGATCTTTTTGAGCTTCTCACATGGTTTCATTGTAGCTCCTTTCCCTAGAACGTAGACATGGGTCCATGATTGTCCTGAAGAGCATGAGAGTGATAGAAAGTCTAGTGTACTTTGAGTCATTTCTATAACCCGGCACACTATCTTTTCATCAAAGGCCTATATTCTCTCTCCTTAGGGTGAGTATGACTTAAAAAAATAGTTTAGTCTGTGAGCGAAACAGAAGCATGTGAGAATGATCTAGTGTCTCCCACATAGGCCCAGACACGCTGAATCCTAGGTTCAACCCAGCTCAATCTCAATCTGGGTTCGTACTATACTAATATTAACTGTGTGAAAAATAATAAGTATATTTTATATGTATTCTTGCTTCTTACTGGGGGGAAGTTGACAGTGGTGTTCCCTTAAAATTTATACAAGAGATATATTAATCTCTTATTAATCTTATTACTGAACTTATTCATGAGGGTCTTCATTACTGTTATAAAACAAAAATAAGCAAGGGCAGAGCAGGTGATCTGGTTGTTAAGTTTTATGTGACACAGGTCTTTGGAGGTGAATCAGATCCAAAGAAGGGAGGAACCACATATTTATACTTATATTGGATGAACAGCAGTTCTTGTATAGGAATGTGATCGTCTAAAGTGTTGTGATTGGCCACGAACTACATAAAAGTGTTGTGATTAGCCATCAACTTGAGGGTAGTAGCAAAAGCTTTGTTCGGATTCTTTATGCCTGCATGTCTACAGATTTAGGGACATTCTTTTCCATCAGGTGCAGGGACAGCAGCATCTCTCTCAGGACCCTCTTATGACCTAATTTAGAGGAAGGTCAGAGAATCCCTTTCGAGCTTGGTGAAGGGTAAAGAAAACTTTCTGATTTTGCTGTTTTATCAAATTTCAAGACTTTGATATTTAATTTTAGGGAAATGTGTCCTGAAGTCCATGAGCTGTAGAGATCAGAGGTCCCCTTTAAAAACTAAACGATTAGCTCAATTCCATATTCACATCAGTGATAATACATATTACGAAGGAGTAGCAAGGGTCTTGTTAAAGTTTAACTATGAATTGGCCTCCGCAGACCTATAAATTTGAACCCCTTGGTCCAAGCCAGTGGCACTGAAGGGAGGTTGAGAAGTCTTAGGAGGTGGTTGTTCATGGGGAGTGGGCACTGATGCTCATAGTCCCATCCCTACCTCTGGCTCCTGTGATCTGCTGCTGCCTAACCTGTGAAGACGTGAGCCAGCTGTCCCATGGGCTCTCCGCCATATTCCCACCTGTCGCCCCATCACATCAGTATGGACTGTTCCCCGTCACTCAGATAGTGATCCAAGCCCTTCCTCTTAAATTGCTTGTAGTCACTCTTGCCCACGCTCTCTCTCTCTTGTCTCTTGCCCCCCCCCCGCTTCCCCTCTCTCCCCATTCTTTTCCCCCTCTTTCCACATGGCCATGGCCGGCTCTCGCCCCTCTATCTCTTCTTTCTCTCTTTACTTTTCTATCTCTTTTCTTTCCCCCTACTTTTCTATAATAAAGCTTTTGACTAAAAAAAAAAAAAAAAAAAAAAAAGAAGAAGTGCTCGTAGTCATGTATTTGGTGGCAGTGATAAGAAAAGTAACCACTACAGTTATCAACCCAAGGGAAGCCGAGGTAGTAAGAGACACCCAGAAAAATGAGAATGAAAGAATTATGTGACAGCAGAGCCAGCCAATTACGGTTTGTCACCAGACTGCAATGATTTCCATTTCACTAGCAAGAGTAGCCCTAATGAGGCCCTCGTTCTTCACACATGATTTGCTTCACTGGCAGCACCCAACTGCTTGTGAGAGACATGAATGAAGCCATCACTCCTGGCGCTGTGAGCCATTTAATTCAGGTCCTTCCCTTTGGTCTGATTCATACATGTTACAGGTACAGTTTTAGCTGTTTCCACGTCTCCTCTTCGTCTCATTGAGCACTGCATATGAGATGGACATTCATGGACCCAATTGCATTCAGGCCTCAGATAAGGCCTATGAGGAAGGAGACATCATCCCAATGACTTAAGAGAAGAAATGAGAGACCAGATTTGTCTGATGGCATATTCTGTTGATGACTTGACTGCCATATGCACCCACTTATTGAGAAATGGGGAGTGGGGTGGGACATGAATTTCTTTTATAAATTGATAAAATTCTCCTTTCAGGAGCAAAGGAATGTCCAGCATTAAGAATCAAATATTAGATATTCCTGGGAGCCAAATAGTTGCTAGAATATTGCAAATAATGATATGTTATTTTCTTCCTTCTTCTTATTTTTTCTTTTTATGAACACTTGATTTTTAAAGGCACAGTCTTTGCTTTTCTTTGTGGGTTTTGTTTATTGCTTTAATAATGGTAGAAGAGTACGTTGTGTCTAAAAAAACCAGAAATCGATTGATTATGAAAATCAGACCAATATAGTCCGGATTTATTCAATTCACCCTACAGGCTCCTCAGTTTTTTCATCATTGGCTCCATACATGCCATGATTATGTTGCTCTGAGATCATGTAGAACATCATGATCTTAACATCAATTTTTTTAGGACCTCTGATAGCAACTTGTAAGGGTTATAACTTCACAGGTAGCATTTCTAACTCAAGTGCTTAAGCTTATATCTGGCAATTTAATATAACCAACTCTTCTTCTTCTTCTTAGAACAATAATTTATTTCCTCACAGTGGAGGTACAAAGGACAAAAGTGTGCTAAATGATGCCATTTCCTCCAGTATGTTCTTGAGGCAGTCACGTTGTCCGTGGGCTATAATAACCACTTACTCTTGACTTTGAAGTGCTTTGTTGCAAAGGCAGACATCACTGACATGTACTTTAGTTCTCTAGAATTCAAAAAATTATTCATGGTCATGTAGCCAGTGTTTTCTAATAGTTCACATAATTCACACTGAGTTTGTGCCCATGAATAGCTATAAGTGACATGGGCATTAAGTCTTAGTTTCCTTGTGACATTTTCTAAAGCCACTCGGGTGTATCTGTTCTCCATATTTGGTACAGATTTGAAAGATGGTATCACCTGCCTTTGCTGTTCTCCTGTGCACAGCTACATATTAGCCTCATGAGAGAAATGCTCAAAATCTGGAAGACTATAGTACAAGATTAATCTTGTCTATACATTCTGCATTAAAAAATACTCTCAATTTTTCAATCAGGTTATATCACCAGCTTCCTTGTTCCTCCTTTTGGTAGAGTGTGTTCTGTGTAGGATAAAGAGTTGCTACTGTTATTACTATTAACTAATAATGTTTAGAGAATTGGACTTAAATCCCGAGGATACTTTCCTGATCTATCCTGTAATATTTTAAGGGCCATTCATAATCGTAATTTCAACATACTCTTTCAGTCTCTACTACATTGGTCTACTGATGTCTCTGTAAGTAACTTTTAGGTCAGGGCTCATCTTGGTGTCAACAGTGTTAAAGACTGGGCACTTGAATCTCAAAGGATATCATAAATACTCGATGGTCACCTGGAAAGACCTGGGATGGCCTGAAGACAAATGACTGATAGTCCAGAATCAGGAATTATCTCTAAGCAAGTCATTTAAAATGCTTTCCTTAGCATTAGTTAGTTTTAATTATATTTACATTTATGAATTGATTAATCTCTCTCTGTCTCTGTCTCTCTGTCTCTCTGTCTCTCTGTCTCTCTGTCTCTCTGTCTCTCTGTCTCTCTGTCTCTCTGTCTCTCTCTCTCTCTCTCTCTCTCTCTCTCTGTGTGTGTGTGTGTGTGTGTGTGTAGGGACATAAGCAGGTCATATGTGGAGGTCAGAGGACACCTCAGAATAGTTGGTTCCTAACTTTTATCATGTGGGTCCTAGGGCTCAAAATTGGATCATCAGGCTCCTTAATCTGCTCTTATGAGATCTTCCATTTTAAAATTGATTTCTTGTCCTGTGTACAAGTGTTTTGACTACATGCGCACCATGTGTATACCTGGTGCCCATGGAGTCCCCTCGGAACAGTCACAGATGGTTGTGATCTACCATGTGGGTGCTGGCTAAGAAACCTGAGTCCTCTCCAAGAACAGGAAGTGTTCCTACCCTCTAAGCTTTCTCCCAGCCCCACCTTGTGAGCTATGTAAGGAAAAGCACACTCTGCTTAAGTCCCAAGTACCTTAGATCATGTATTATTTATTGCCCGGAAGAAAATGGACAGCATGCAAGATGAATACTACAGAAATATATTTAGAACTTCCTGCAGTTCATTTAAGCCTTTAAACTCTCTCTCTCTCTCTCTCTCTCTCTCTCTCTCTCTCTCTCTCTCTCTCTCTGTGTGTGTGTGTGTGTGTGTGTGTGTGTGTGTGTGTATGCATGCTTAGAGCACAGGGGAAAGATTACAGTGACTATCCTGCTGTCACGTCTGTGTTATTCCTAATGAAAACAGAACACGGAGACTTTAAGCCGGGCGAGGGCAGGAATGAGTTCCAGACCTAAATTCGAGTGATTCTCATTATCCGAGGTAGCGATGTGATAGAATGTGACTGTGTACACGGACAATATTAAGCTGAGGCTCTGAGGAGAACAGGTTTCTGCAAAGCTTGGTCACTATGAGAAAGATGGACGGCTTTTGGGGGAACAGACGTAGACCAAGAGGGGATATGTTCATCCCATGTGTGCCCTCCTTCACTTGCTCACACTCCTGTTTCTTCTACAATGGTCCCTCATTACCAAAGAAGTTGAAAGCCTCATCAGCGTGAGAAAAACTTTATATATATATATATACACACAAACACATATGTATATATATCTTAATATATTTCAAATGCCTTTTACAACCTGAAAGACTTTTTTATTTTGATAATATTCCTTCATCTACTCTGCCTAGAATGTGTTCATTGTTGTCTTGGGACCAACCTTTCTGTATAGAGCAGGCTGGCCTTGAATAGTAGATTCCACAGTCTCTGGGGTTTCCCACCCCAACCATCAGGCCTAGCTGTAACATTCTTTTCTTCCTCCCTCCATCCCTCCCTCCCTCCCTCCCTCCCTCCTTCCTTTTCTCCCTCCCTCCCTTTTTCCCTCCCTCCCTCTCTCCCTCCCTCTCTCTCTTTCTCTCTCTTTCTCTCTCTCTCTTTTTCTTTCTTTCTTTCTTTCTTTCTTTCTTTCTTTCTTTCTAAAATAACATGATTGTTACTATGATGATTTTTTTTCTTCTTTTCAAAGCTATACTTATTCCACAACAGCGTTACCTATTTGGTGCCTCTAGCTTAAGCCCTAGATTTATATTTAACATCTTACTAATTATCAAACCTAAAGTCTGGAAACAGTAACCAGGAGCGAAGACTGTTAAAGCAGGTCCTAACATTACTACCAGATTTCACTGAAAGAAAACACTCAGCAACAGAGGGTAGAGATGGTTTCAAAGCCAGCACAGGTGTTTTTCACATCAAATAGGTGATAAGTCACCACCTGTCCTGTCTCCTTCAGCATTAAGCTTTGTCCCTGTCTACCTGCAGTGGCAGTACAAGGTGGTTTAGTACTTTTACTCCAAAGTTATGGTCACCACTTGGGTCAAACTCCAAGAAAAGATGCCTATTAGATTTGCTTTGCTTGTGGTTCTCATCTCATCTGGAATGGTGATGTACAGATGAAGCACCTAGATGTGACTTGGCCAGGAAAATAGAGTTTGTGATACATCCTTCATTCTTCAAACCATCGTGTGAGTAGGAATAAAACCTCTCCAGGTTCTGTGGAAAGCTTTACTTTAGAGTGGTTGTGATCGGCTAGAAGATGATTATCTCTCTCTTTTTTTTTCCATTTTTTCTTTATTTTCTATATTCTTTGTTTACATTCCAAAGGCTTGCCCCTTTCCCAGTTCCCCCCTCACCATATGTCCCATAAGTCCTCTTCCCTCCACCCATTCCCCAATCACACCCCCCTCCCCCATTTCTCTGTTCTGATACTCTCCTACAAATCTGGATCCAGTCTTTTCAGGACCAGGGTCCTTTCTTTCCTTCTTCTTGGGAATCTTTTGATTTGCTAATTGTGCCTTGAGTATTCAGAGCTTTTGGGCTCATTAATATCCACTTATCAGTGATTGCAATTCATGTGTATTCTTTTGTGATTGGGTTAACTCATTTAGGATGATATTTTCCAGGTCCAACCATTTGCCTACAAATTGCATGAATTCATTATTTTTAATTGCTGAGTAGTATTCCATTGTATAAATATACCACATTTTCTGTATCCATTCCTCCTTTGAGGGACATCTGGGCTCCTTCCAACTTCTGGCTATTATAAATAAGGCTGCTATGAACATAGTGGAGTATGTGTCTTTATTGTATGCAGGGGATTCCGCTGGGTATATGCCCAGGAGTGGTATGACAGGGTCCTCTGGAAGTGTCATGCCCAATTTTCTGAGGAACCACCAGACTGATTTCCAGAGCGGTTGTACCATCTTGCAATCCCACCAACAGTGTAGGAGTGTTCCTTTTTCTCCACATCCTCATCAGCACCTGTTGTCCTTTGAGTTTTTAATCTTAGCCATTCTGACTGGTGTGAGGTGGAATCTCAGGGTTGTTTTGATTTGCATTTCCCTGATGACTAATGATGTTGAACATATCTCTTAAGGTGCTTCTCAGCCATCCAAATTTCTTCTGGTGAAAATTCTTTGTTTAGCTCTGTACCCCATTTTTTGATAGGGTTATTTGGTTCTTTGGGGTCTAACTTCTTGAGCTCTTTGTATGTATTGGATATTAGCCCTCAGTTTCCCTTATGAATATTGATGCAAAAATACTAAATAGAAGATGATTCTCTTTCCTGTCTTTCTCATATCACTTGAAATATCCAACCATCTGAGAAAGATAACTGGGGACTTTTGGTCCCAAGCGTCCTATTAGGGTGATGCTGGTTAGATCTTTTCTCCACCTCATTTAATGTGAGTCATGGTGACAAAGAGAAGACATATAGTTTTTGCAGTTACTGGTTATGGAAAGGACTTATTTATAGTCTGAGCTCAAATATTATTCACAAATATAAAAGTAGCTGCTAAATATGACAGGTTGAAGGGGGCCTATCTAATCTTGGCATTCATGTGGGTTTCAAAACTATAGTGATTATTTTGTTGATGCAACACTGTACCTTATGCAAGGAAGATACTAAATAATAACTTAGAATGATTGAACAAATTATGTTTATACCAGGTTCATTTACCAATGCAAACCCTCGCAAAAATTATATCACATAAAATCATCCCTTATTTTCTGTCAGGATGAACCAGAAATATGTCAAATGCTTAAAAGTCTGTAGAGAGACACATAAGCATTACATATTATTTTCACTTCAAATACTTTTGAAGTGATTTTATTGTCTCAGATAAGTAATATGCAGTTTGCTATTCATCTTTATTTTCACCTAGAAATAATATGTAAAGTTATCAACACAGAAAAGGAAATATTGGAGTTTATAATAGTGTGTCATTCAAGTGTCAGCAAGATTTTGTCTTTCTGTTTCTTCTCTTCATTCTGTATACTAGGGTGAGTGTCCAGAGTGACTACAACCCAAAGCATAATTTATAGGCGTCTACAGGTACACGTACTATCTACCTGTATGACATTGAATTTCTTCACTTTGACCTTCAGAGCACTGAACAGAAGTCACATCATGTCAACACCCACTATGGGCGTTGAGATGCTCTGCTTTAATTAAAAAGTTGAATTCTCCTATTCCACCCTGGTTTTAAGTTGCTGCTGGGCATGGATCCACAGCTCTTAATGTGTGGATCTTGTTGTGGATACATTTGTGGAGATGGAGGAGGAGGAAGACTTACCTTCTGATTCTTTTTCCTTGTTAATTAAAAAGAAAAAAAAAGTATAACAACATTCTTAATATCCTTCATGACTTATTAACTTTATTTTCTGTTCATGAAAGCTTGCTTGCACATGCATACAGTGGCTTTAGAAGTCAGAAGGGGGCAATAGATCCCTTGGATAAAAGTTCCAATGGTTGTGAAGCACCATGCGGTTGCTAGGAACTGAATTCCAATCCCAGTCCTCTGCTGGGGCAGCTAGTGCTCTTAAACACTGAGCTATCTTTACAGCCCTGACTTAGCATGTTTTTTTTTTTTAATTTAAATCCTCATATTTTGAAGTTTTAAGAAAGACATTTGGGAACATTAGCAAGAAGGGTAGTAAAAAGTAATGCAATAGGCTGAGTATATATGTTTTCCAGGTCCATGTGTTAGAAGTTGGATCCCCAGCTTATTGTAAAATTAGAGGTTGGCAGAACCTTTAAAAGGCGGAGCTTAACGGGAGGAAGTCGACTCTCGTTGAGTGTACACCTTTGGAGGAGGTATGGGACCTCGTTCCTGACGTTTGTCTCTGGGTTTTCTGTCTGCAGCGAGGTGAGCAGCTTTGCATCAGGGTGCACTGTTCTTCATCGTATTCTGTCTTATCATAGGGATAAAGCTACAGAGTCAATGAATGCTGGAGTAAACCGTGTGGAACCCGGAGCCCACATAAACCTCTTCATTTAAGATGACTCTCACTACGCAGATAGTAAGCTACCCACTCAAAAACAGCCATGTCGCTCAGCATCTTTAGGTTAACTGTTTTCTCTTTGGGGCTGGTAAAATGGCTTGGTGGTTAAAGCATTTGTGGCTGTTGTACAGGACCCAGGTTCAGTTCCCAGCAGTCGTGTGGGTTCATAACGGCCTGTAACTTCAGTTCCAGGTGTTATTATGTCTTCTAGACTCCAAGGGTACAGCACACATGGTTCATAGGTACGCATGCAGACAAGTACTCATTAACATAAAATAAAAGAAATTAATCTTTTTAAAAAAGATGTAATGACTTATTTTTTTCCATCTAAGAAGTTTGACACATTCTCCATGAACTCCCTTTTATTTTTTACCTTATTTATAGAACAGTTTGTTTCCTTTTCATATGTGACTTCCAGTTCTCTTTTTTGTACTTTGAACACTGTAACAACATGTGCATGTTAGTGATCTTCCCTCCCAAGGCCTGGATGCTTTATCATCCCTTGCGTAGTTTTGAATCCCACATCCCCGCCCAGAGCGTAATACACAGAAGACTCCATATTCATCAAATAATTGATTAAACCATTGCAGAAGGTATCAGCAAGGGGTTTCCTAAACTCTAATGTTCAATTATTCATGTATTCATTCAACAAACACTTGCTGAAGGTTTATTGTGCAGTGCATGCTGTCTGGGGACTAGAGACATAAAGGTAAATACAGCTGCCGGAATTACCGAGCTCATAAAATAGCAGGCTGACATTTAACTAAAAAATTACCAGACAGTGTGATATAGCAACAGCAGGGGCATGCCATGCGGACAGTGGAAACACAACTTCCTAGACAAGGGGATGTTGTTTCTGAGCCAGGCATCAAGGAGCTATGATGTATGTGTGAAGCAAATCTTCCGTGAATGTGTGTGAATATATATATGAGTGTGTACTGGTGTATGGTATTCCAGGCAGACATAAGGCTGCTGCTGGGACAGGCTATGGGAATGTCTCCAGGACAGAAGGCTGGGGATGGTCTTGGGGAGCTGTTGGCTCTGGTACAACAGTGTGTGGTGGGGATACAGCAACAGGTTTGTAAAGAGAGGACGAGGCAGTCACTCCAAGATCATTGCAGGGGGAAACTGCACAGGGAGAGGTTCCAGAGAGCGAAGGCTGACCTCCAACATTTCGGTGAGATTCTGAGTAAGTGATGGCAGGCTGGGGTCTGGCTGGTGTCGCAGGTCGGGGAGGAGAGCAGATGGCCTCCCAGCTGCTTGTTGCAATGGTCTGCACTTGTATTAACTCATACGGTTTCTTTATAGAAGGGCATTTACAACTTAATCAAAGTTATGGTGAGACAATTAATAGGGAAGTCCGAAAGTTGTGCTCACAAGAGGAAATAAATAATTGGAAAAGAAAGCCACTATAAAACTCTATTCCCGTTAATTGTACTCTGGAGCACGGACCGTGGGTGTCTTCCTATTCCTTTGCAAGTGTTCAATCCACCGTGATACAATTTATACTGTTTATTTACTCAGAGACATTTTCTCACTCCATGGCCCGAATTGGCCCGGAATTTACTATGGAGATCCGGATGGCAGTTAATTAGCAGTCATTCTCCTGCCTCTGCCTCCCCAGTTCTGGGATGACAGGTACACATCACCACACTTGGTTCCCAATTCAGTTTAATGGGAAAATTTAAAAGATTTCTCTTTAGTGCCGTTGACCTTGCTGAGAACAAATTGACTTGTCAGTGTCATGGTACTTCATTTCTTTTGGTCATGGTGGTGGTGGTGGTGGTGGTAGTGATGGTGGTGATGGTGGTGGTGGTGGTGGTGGTGGTGGTGGTGGTGGTAGTGATGGTGGTGATGGTGGTAGTAGTGATGGTGGTGGTGGTGATGGTGGTGGTGATGATGGTGATGGTGGTGGTAGTGATGGTGGCGGTGGTAGTGATGGTGGTGGTAGTGATGATGGCAGTGGTAGTGATGGTGGTGATGGTGATAGTAGTGATGGTGGTGGTGGTGGTGATGATGGTGGTGGTGGTGGTGATGATGGTGGTGGTGATGGTGGTGGTGGTAGTGATGGTGGTGATGGTAGTAGTAGTGATGGTGGTGGTGGTGGTGATGGTGGTGGTGGTGGTGGTGGTGGTGGTGGTAGTGATGGTGGTGATGGTGGTGGTGGTGGTGGTGGTGGTGGTGATGATGGTGATGGTGGTGGTAGTGATGGTGGCGGTGGTAGTGATGGTGGTGATGGTGGTGGTGGTGGTGGTGATGGTGGTGGTGGTGATGATGGTGAAGGTGGTGTGTGTGTGTGTCTGTAATTATGTATGGGTCATTACAGATCCAAGGTCCCGCAACTGTATGAGGGAAAAGAGAGCTTACACAGTAGGTAAGTTTTAACAATCTGCTTCAAAGAGGAGTGTGGTTAAAAAAGCTTCGTGTGCTTGGGAAGAGCATGGAGTGTTGAAAGTGGAGCAAAGAGCTACAGCAAGTTCCTCTGTTGGGGTTTTGGCATAAGTCTTGAGCATGCACATACATGCACACATGCATACATGCACACACGCAAGGTCCTATTTGAACAGAACTTACATGAAGGATGTGGAGTCTAAAAGGCAAAATACAAAGTCACATTGGATAAAAAGAGAAGTATGCCTTATCTAATTTCTGCCCCCTCCCATACCATTCTATCACCCCCATATCAGGGAGTACCAAAGAGCCTCGGGCATGCTTCCAAGCACTCTACCATTGAGTTATATGCCAGCCTTCATTTCACCTTTGAACTCTGTGACATCATCTCACTGAAGTGGTCAGTCTGGATTAAATCCACTCTGTAGCCCAAGCTGGCCTTGAACTTGTGGCCCTCCTGTCTCAGCCACTTGAATAGTTTGTTTTATAGGCCTGTATCTTTGGGGCCTTTGAGTCTGTACCTTTTTTTGATCTTTAAGCATAATTTAAATTTCTTTTTATTTTATGTGCATTTGTGTTTTGCTTGCATGAACATCTGTTTAGATCAGCAGTTAGAGACAATTGTGAGCTGCCATGTGGGTGCTGGGAATTGAATCCCTGCCCTCTGGAAGAACAGTCAGTGCTCTTAACCACTGAGCCATCAAAGTTTAAGTTTTGATTTTCACTCCCTGTTATTACTTCTAGCCATGTAGCTATTTTTTCTCTGGGGCTAGTATAGAAATTAATTCTATATTAACAAACTTTTCTTTAGCCATTTCTTTTTGTTAGTCACGACAAGTAGCGTTAGTGACAGGGAGACTCCTTGTTGTATATTATATCACACATATATTTTAAAACTTTTATTGTGGAAAACTTACATATCCACAAAGGTAGAGACTGCCTGTGAGCCCCAATGTTCCCATCACACAGGGACACACCTGCTCCATGGCCATCTTCTCATACATTATCTTCCTGCAGAATTTCATTTCTTTCTTTCTTTATACACACATAGGGAGGCCAGAGGAAACTTTTGGTGTCCTTCCTTGGATATTATTCACCTTTGCTTGACACAGGTCCCTTGACACAGTCTAGAACTCATCACAGAAGCTGGGCTGGCAGGCAATAAGTCCCAGGAATCTATGTCTGCTTTGCTTGTGCTGAGATAACAAATGTATGTCTCGACATAGATTCTGAGGACTGAACTCTGGTCCTGCTCTCCAAAGCAAACACTGTACTGCCTGAGCCATTCCACATTCCTTTACTGTTTTATTTATTTATTTATTTATTTATTTATTTATACTGTTTTGATTTTTTATTTATTTTTATTTAATGGATGTTTTGCCTGCATGTGTGTTCGAGCCCAGTGTCTTTGCCCTGCATGCGTGTGCAGTGTTGTCAAGGACCAGCAGAGGGTGTCAGATACCCTGGATCACAGTTACAGATGGATATAAGCTACACATGGGTGCTTGGAACTGAACCTGGATCCATTTCTTCCATATCAGCCCTTTCTTTTAAATTTTAGCTTTTCATTCTCTTCCTTTCCTCCCTCTCTCTTTCCCCTCCTCTGTCCCTCCTTTCTGCTCAGTCATCTCCTTCCTCCATTTCTCTTTTGAGTCAAGTTCTTCCTCTCTAGTCAGGGTGGCTTTGAACTCACAACCATCAGACCTCAGCTTCTCAAGTGCTGGGATAAAAGACATGTGCCACCAGGCCCAGCTGTTATAATTTATCCTTTGAACCTTGTACCTTAGCCTCTAAAGCAGCTTAGGCTGGAAGCAGGCAGCACTGGGCTCAATTCTTTTTATGATATTGAACAAATCCTGAGCATCACATATTTTGGCATCAGGACTTCAGCAGAGTCTCTGAGGATGAAGAGTCATTTGAAATTGCAATATAGCCACAACCATATCTCAACCCAACAGTTCCTTGACAGCATTCAAAAGCCAAGAGCAGTTCTCTATTCATGCAGCCAGTAAATGCTCCAATTCTAAACATTTCTTAAAGGTCATGGGTATATTTTTTAACTGTTCATTTGAATCTGGACCCAAATAAGGCAAATCCACTATAACTGCCTAATGTCTTTATGAGTCCTACTTTATCTTGTCCTCTTGGCATTGATTTGGTTAGGCAATACCAATGTGGACTTGAGAAGATGCAGCCTCATTATACAGTTAACATGTTCCTTTGCCTTTGTATTTCCTGCAAGTCAGTAGTTGAATACTAGGGATAGATTGGATAGCACCAGATGCAGCCTGGAAAAAAATAAAAATAATAATAAGAGAAGGAGCAAGAAGAGGAGGAAGAGGAAGAGGAGGAGGAGGAAGAGGAGGAGGAAGAGGAGGAGGAGGAAGAAGAGGAGGAGGAAGAAGAGGAAGAGGAGGAAGAAGACAACAAAGAAGAAGAAGAAGAAGAAGAAGAAGAAGAAGAAGAAGAAGGAGAAGGAGAAGGAGAAGGAGAAGGAGAAGGAGAAGGAGAAGGAGAAGGAGAAGGAGAAGGAGAAGGAGAAGGAGAAGGAGAAGGAGAAGGAGAAGGAGAAGGAGAAGGAGAAGGAGAAGGAGAAGGAGGAGAAGGAGAAGAAGGAGAAGAAGGAGAAGAAGGAGAAGAAGAAAGTTGCTTTTGAGAAAGATTTCTAAATAAAGTTGCCTTCCTTACCTAGGAGACTTGGAACTTTCTGTGTGTTGTTTTATCATAAAGTACGAAATGTGTAGGTCTTCATATATATATTGCACACATATAGGCACACACACACACACACACACACACACACATTATCATTTAAAAAGTTTTGATGTGGGCTGGAGAGTTGGCTCAGTGGTTAAGAGCACTGGCTGCTTGCTCTTCCAGAGGTCCTGAGTTCAATTCCCAGCAACCACATGGTGACTCACAACCATCTGTAATGGGATCCAATGCCCTCTTCTGGTGTGTCTGAAGACAGCGACAGTGTATAATATCTTTTTAAAAAGTCTTGATGTAAACACTATTACATTGGATATTCTAAAGAGCCAAAATGTATTGTGAGAGACTAGGCAAATGTCACCTGAGATTAATAACAACAGCAACAAACAACTTTTTAAGAAACCATGAATGCAAATAATTCCTAATGACCCCATCAAAGGCTCCTAGCATTTATCCAAATTATATGCCATGGATCAGCAAGCACCTTGACAAGGAAACTTCTTTATATGTGACATAAATCACCACTTGCTACCTTATTTAAAAACTGGATGATGATAACAACCCTGTGACTCCATAAATCTGAGTTTCTAATATTATGCAGAAGAACATAAAACCTGTTTATGCATTATAATGCAGCAATGATGTATCTTATCGCAATCACTGGCATAACTAAATTACTAACTTGCCTATAGCGTGCATAATGACAAGTTTGCAAAAGGCTCGGAATTTTAACGTTTGATTTCACCCACAATTCAAATCCCTGCAGCAATTAAAGAGAAAACCACACGTATCAAAGCAACAAATCTCCTTAACTGAGTAAGATGTGATTTTCAGCGGGGAGAATTTTGAAATGTCCTTTGAGACCGTTGCAAAACCAAAACCATGTCAATTTGCATGTGGGTATATTTTTTAAAGTCCTGGGTGAAATGCTTCCTTAAAATTGGGACTAATTAACGTCACCATCAACAACAAGATGTTACTATCAACTGCACTGTGTGATTTTTTTTGTCTTGTTGGCTACTCCCATGAAAGTGAAAATAAGAAGAGTGAAGTATACATCTCCCAGGGGCTGGTGAACTTTCTGTAAAAGTCCATACAGTGAATATTTTAGGCTTTGTAGGCCATTTGTCCCACACTGAATCTACCCAATGCTACAATTATAGTGGGAGGCATCCTGAGAGAATATGCAAATAAACCAGCAGAGTTGTGTTCCAATAAAACTTTATTTATAAGGACAGCAGGTGGGAGGCATCCTGAGAAAATAGGCAAATAAACCAGCATGGTTGTGTTCCAATAAAACTTTATTTATAAGGACACCGGGTTAGACAACCTGAGAGTCAGCTTGCTGACCCGGGCAATTCAAGGCAAATGCTCTTGCCTATTAAAGAAGGTTTCCTGTTTTTTCCCCCGTCTCCTCTAAGTAATCGAAGCTGGCAGGCCACACTAACTGAGTTCAACAGGAGATGGCTAAATTCCACATTTCCTATGATGTGTGTAGACATAAGTTTTGTTATCGTCTTAAAGCAAGTCGTCTGAGAAGGGCAGCCACCTGTCTGAGTTTATTAGAACTAATGAGGGGTAAGGATGGATTGTCCTCTCTGGAACAAAAGAAAGCTTCCACAAGGAAGTTTGGTCCCTGAAGGAGGCATTGTGGTGTGTGTGTGTGTGTGTGTGTGTGTGTGTGTGTGTGTTTTCTCTTGGTTTTCTTAGATGACCACCACGTCAGAGTTAAAGAGCTACCAGAGCGGGGAGGGAGTGGGAGAGATTTGTCACTTAAAAATTAATCATTAACTGCGACATTAAACAAGAGCTTTGTATTCTGTTTGCTTCAAACAACAACAACAACAACAGCAGGGCCTTATATTCATTGAAACTGTGCACCCAGCAGCAGCTGGTTAAGTTGTCTGTCAACTCAGATGTAAAACGTGTTCGCTGTCTCTCACACTTGCCTGCAATTAATTTTTGCTATATCACATTATTCAGTTGCATCAACTAGTGTTTGCAAAGGCGACACCCTTGTCTCAAGATCTTTTTAAAAATGTCACATTTTTAATAAAACTTCTAAACCCAAATAGCTTACAAAAAGACAATTTCCCAAACCAGGCGTTTTAACACTTTGGTAAAAATCAGGCAGAAGCCAAATCTAAGTGGCTTTTTTTACTGGATTAAAAAACAAAATCGCAGTGGTGCACATTGCAAATTCAATGAGAAGGCGCACAAAGGGTGCATTTTCTCTCATCATCAGTCTCGATTAACCCAAACCGAGAGATTTATATGCAACTCGTTAGGGTAAAGCTGTTGTTTATGGGTCTGCAAAAATATTCTTCTAAATTTAGACTTGTTTCCAGAGGACATTTCTAGGAATGTTGTCAAACAGTTCCTCCAATGCTGCCGATTCAACTGGCAAACCTTCAGGAAGCCATCTAACCCGGTCGGTCCTTCTGTCTCCTGGAAGCCTCTGAAAAGTCAAGTGTTACAGCCTGCTCTCCGGTCCACAGCCATTTTGCTCCACCTCAGTGGGGGGAGCGCCTTTGGGAGCAGAAGGGATGCTTCCTCACTGCGTGCCTTTTTTCCCAATGAGGCTTGACTTCCCAAGCTTGGCATTTGAAAAACTTTTAAGATTGACGACCCAGATAAATGATCGCTTCTCGTCCAGGAGGGAAAGAAAGGAATTAGGAAACAAGCCCATAACTGCTGTTTATGAAATGCGCTAATAATCCTCCTGAGGAGTGACAGATGACAGGAGTGGCTGTTGGTGCTGTGTCCCTGTGGCAGCCACAGTGAAGTACAGTGGTTTGGCATTTAGATCCTAAACTACCGTATTTTTGGAATGTAAGGGAAAAAGAAATCCAAATTACTCAGTGATGAACAAGTGAGCGTTTTAAAATTTTTACTTACATTCTCACAAGCATGGTTGTTTCAACTGAAGCACAGGATTAAACCTGGCTTTAAAAATAGCTTTTATTTAGCAAGGAAGGTACAACTGTGTACACGTCCTTTTTTACTTTCCAGTGTCTGATCTGGTCTCAGCTGTACGTGGTCTGGGAAAATGTCTGTCTGTCTCCCTCTGCTTGCTTGTCCAGTCTTAGATGTGACGATCTTTAAATCCTTGAGCTCATAAATGATCTTCTTCAACTTTGGAACAAGAAAGAGACAGGGCAGTGGGGTTTTAATTCTAAGAAATCCCTAACAAGGACCCTGCTAATACAACACAGACTTCACAAGACATAAGTAAGCCAGCCATTCTGTTCACTCTTACAAAGAAAAAAAAATGGCTCATAAATATGTTATGTTATTCTTTAGTGGAAGTGTTGTGTTAATATTTTGAATTAAAGCTGCAGATAGCTCTTTGAAGTTCCTTAAAAGCTTTCTGGAAAAAAATATATATACATGGCAATAATGCCTAGGAGGGAGTTGTCATCCTGATGCTTTTGACTAAACATCTGTTGTTTCTGCTGTTGCTGCTGTTTGGAGACAGGGTGTTGTTATGCTGCCCAGGCTGGCCTTGATCTCCAGATATGCTTATTCCTTCTTCCCAAGTCTGGTTTTATAGGTGTGTGCTTCCTTGCCCATCTGCATGCATCTCTTTCCGTGTGTGTGTGTGTGTGTGTGTGTGTGTGTGTGTGTGTGTGTGTGTGTTGTCCCTGGGTATACCATTCAATCATCCCTACAGTGGCCAAGCACTTCCTTCATAGCCATGCTGTCACACAAGGGTGAGTAGGCAAAGTTTTGACCCTGAAAATCCTTACAAGTCCCACTGAAGGGATTTCTGATGTAATATCAACAAGTTCTTACAGACCCGGAGCAAGCCAACTACAACTGGGGCAGCAGGATCCTTTCATGATGTTACGAATGACTGGGTTTCTGTTGGAGGCTATTAGCTGAGGATTATAGCCGAGGGTCTGCCAGACAAAATGGCAGAGAAAATACTGCGGAGAAAATGCCCCCCCGGTGCCTTGCTGCCTGTGGTCTAGATATTACCGAGCAGATGGGGCTGTGCATTTAGGTTTCCCTTACACTTTTTGAGTGTTTCAAAGAAGCATCTGTACAAAGGAATGCTTTGCTACTGGAGTGAATTGTTGGGAAAGGGCCAGTTATGAGAGATTTTTAAAAATGATAATAATAATAAAGCGCCAAGACGAAACTGTGATCTTGAGGATGACAAGCTGTGGTAGAACGAGCTCTCTCACGCCGTCCATAGAGGGCTGAACTTGCCCCAGAATGTTCTCAGGTTGTCAGTACACAGGCTGTGTTGTTATATGCTTTCTATAATCAGCTTGGGGATTTTTTTGTGTGCAACTGGATGGATTACTTTATTAAAAAAAATAACAACTCTGAATTGAATGCTCTGGGGAAGAGCACCTGTTTGAGTGTATGCAGGGGGACAAATGTCCAGTTTCCACCGTGGTGTCCCTCCCCGATATCATCAGGAAACAGCCGTGTCACCGCTGAGAACTCAAAGGTAAGACCCTTGTTTTAGTTAGGGTTTTACTGCTGAGAACAGACACCATGACCATGGCAACTCTTATAAAAAGGACAACATGTAATTGGGGCTGGCTTATGGTTCAGAGGTTCAGTCCATTATCATCAAGGCAGGAACATGGCAGCATCCAGGCAGGCATGGTGCGGGAGGAGCTGAGCTTTCTACTTCTTCAACTGAATGCTGCTAGCAGAATGGCAGCAGGATTTTTCTCTGTCGAATTAATTTAAATATTACTACGACGAGCAGCCTGTGATTGGACAGGGAAAAGGAAGGCCACCGACTGACAAAGAGAAGGGAAGGAGGAAGATGGAGGAGGAACAGGTTGATTCAGATTCTGCGTGGCTTTAAGTAGCCATAGGTGGCTATAATATCATATAGGGATAGATTAATTGGGATAACTTGTCTACTCTAGGTAGGCAGCTTGTATCATTATCAATTGGCTCTGAAATTATTGTGTGGGCATCTTGTGAATTGAGAATTTATTGATATGTAAATCTGACTGATTAATTATAAGTTTCTAGAGTTTTGATTTTACTGGATTGTGACAGTTAACTTCGAGGTAGGTGGTCATTGCACAGGGCTGGAGTGGCGGTGACCTATCAGTGGAACTTAACGAGTTGGTGGAGACTTCTCGGGAGCTCCAGGCCAGAGAGTCTGCCAAGGTGAGAACATCCCGCTGGTGCCATATGGCTTCCGGTGCCCGGCATGGTGCGGAAACTTGCCATTCTTTTTAATATTTCCCGCAACACAGAATACTCACTTCAAGGCATCTAGGGAAAAGCCCACATCCACAGTGACACACCTACTCCACAGGGCCACACCTTCTAATACTGCCACTCCCTGGGCTGAGCACATACAAACCATATCAACCCTACGGCTTCGGACAACACACTTTATGCACAGGGCTTGGAGGAGCTGAACTGGAACTGATGTGGAGGTAGATTGCAGAGGACCAACTCTCAGAGTCTTGCTATGGAGCACACAAGCTACCAAGGGAGAAAAATCTGTTAGGTGTCCTAGGAATCTGTAAGTCCTATGAACTGTAATAATGACTGCCTTGGCAAATATGCACCGTGCAATAGTAGTACTTTCATCTTGGGGGTAATCAATGGCTGATTGATGAACTTGAAGTTCACTCAAAAGGAGGGAGTTCAGCCTGGTACTGTAAACCTACCAAACTACCAGGGCTACAGAGATCATGGGCTCTAGAGGACATCCCAGTGCTGCCGTTTATTACCCAAAAATAATTTCTAACCGCATTCTAAACACTTACCTTTATAACTGTATATAAATATAGCTCTTTATGGCCCTCATCAAAAAAGTGTTTTTTTTTCCCCAACACACAGAGACCATTATAAAAAGCCACAACTGGTTAAAATGCAGGGAACAACTGGTAGTGGGCGCCCAGGCCCAAATGGCACAATGGAAACCCTATACCTAAAGCTCAAGGCACATCACAGAAGTGCCGGCAGAAAGATTGTAAGAACCAAAGGATCAGGCTGCCTTCTGCTACATAGTGCTTCTTAGATAGTGACAGGAAAATCCTCACATTATGGTCACCTTAAAAAAAAATCCCCGAATAATGACAATGCAGGTTGGCTTGTCTATATGGATGGGTAAAGCCTCAGAAGCTTTAGGTAAGATAGAGGTCCTAGATAAGACAGAGAAAATTTGTCTCTTTATGGATGAGCTCTCCCCAATAGCTTATCCAATTCCAAGTGATCAGTCCTAAACACAGGAATATACAAGTAATACTAAATGAACTATATATACATATACATGTGGCAATAATAATATAGAAGAAGATGTTATGAATTTGGGATGAAATGAAGGGGCACAGGAGGAGCTGGAGAAGGTGCTAATAGATATAATATGAATATAATACTCATGTTTCAAACTCTCAAGAAAAACTTCCTTCTGAATAGAAGCTCATCAGCATCCTCATGATCCAGTCACCTCTTAACAGAGTCAGACGCTGACAACCAAACCGTTAGCCCATGAGCCTCTTTGGACTAGAAGTTGCAGATCTGTGTCGTGAAAGGTTCCAGATGAGCGCTCCAGCCACCTTCCCCAGGCCTCTTCAAGAACTAACCGAGAGTCTTACAGGAAACTAGAAAAAGTCTTGCTCATGGGATTAAGGGAGCTCTCTCCCTTGACAAGTGGACTTCTTGAATACTATAAAGTGACTTTTAGGGACTTCAGGCTTAGATCACCAACCTATTGGAGAACCTCTAAACCACACAAATGTCCCAGGAAGTAGAACTGAAAGACAAGAGGTCTCCAGGCTTATAATTTGTTCTTTATCTCTCTACCATAGCTAAACAGTTTCCTGGTTTTTCTCTTCCACAGTAACGATCTGGGATTGGGCCAACACACAGCAAGTGTCCCTAGGGAATATAAATGGCTGCCTATGACCAGTTCCTATCAAAGTGTTCTGCCTACCTGGAGATTTAGTTTTGTCTACTTTGTTTTCAAAGCTCTCTGATATCTTTGAGGACATATTTCTTTTAAAAATTCATCTTTCTCTTTTTCTACTTTTGCAACAATAGCCTTTTATAACTACTAGGTCTCAGAGTCTGAGATTGTCAATACATTTAATTACAGCTCCTATTGTGTACTTCTTTATATTTTATAAAGTAAATACAATCTTAGTTTCTGTCCTCACATCAATTCCATGTATTAAGCATGATAAGCATCAGACTTTCTAGATTGGAAAACTAAGTTACAATAAATTGTCTTTTACAAAACCAAAGATTGATTTACTCAGGGGCAGAGAATGACCTTGTGCCCTTCGGATCTCGAAAGTCTAGTGTTACTTGCAGCACACCACATTTTAAGAACTAACTTTTGTTTTTTAATCAATAGATAAAGTCCATATTCACTGTTTATCACAATTATTTTAACAAATATATACAAACTGTCATAAGCACATGGGCTGACATTCAATCAAGCCAATCACTGGATTGAGAACATAATAATTTGTTCACAACATAAAAACATGTTGTGTATCTCTGTGTGTTTATGTGTGTATGTGTGTGTGTGCATTATAAGGGTGTATTCCTGTTTGTGTGTAAGAATGTATGTATGTATGTATGTACATTTGTATGTGATATAGGGATGTATCTTTGCCTATGTATGTGCATGTTTATGAATGAAGATACATCTACACATGTACCACGTTGCTCTTGTGGAGGTCTGAGAACAACCTGTGATGTGAGTTCAACCTTTCACATTTTTTGAGAGCAGATCTCCTATTATATGTCCTGTGTGTGCCATTATAAACTGTGCATTCTAGGCTAGCTGACCTAAAAGCTTCTAGGGTGTTTTAGTTTCTTCCTGTTGCTATGATAAAATATTCCAATGAATGCCTCCTAAATGTAAAAGGTTGGTTTTAGGTCATGATCCAGGTTGAGCTCATCACGGTGGAGAAGTAAAGCCACCAGGAGCTATAAGCAGTTGGTCATGTGATGTCCTTTGTTAGAAGAAGAGAGCAATGACTCCCTGCATGCTTGGGTTCAGCTCACTTCTTATATAATACAAGATGCCCTGACTGAGGAGTACTGCCATCCAGAGTTAGCAGGTCTTCCCACCTCAATCTATGTACTCCAGGCAATTATCCATAGACAAGTCAGAGCCCCATCTTCCAGTAAGTCTAAATTCTACCAAGTTGACAGATAAACTACCATCACATGGAGATTCTCCTTTCTCTACCTCCCATCTCCCAGAAGAACGTTTGGGATTACAGACACACTGTAGCACTACATCCGGTTCTATCTATCTATCTATCTATCTATCTATCTATCTATCTATCTATCTATCTACCTATTTATCATATATATGGTATAAGTCTCTATATCTGTCTGTATATACATATATACAGACACACACACACACACACACACACACACACACACACACACACACCCCTCCAGTTTTATGGATCTGAATTTAATTCCTCCTGCTTATATGTCAAGTACTTTATCCACTAAGACAACTCTTTGGTCCAATTTCATCTTATTTTTTAGCGTGATACAAGTACATCAAACATTTGGAAAGCCACACATGTAATAAAATCCTGAAAAATTTGATTCCGTTTCACACAACTGACCCAGTTCTCTAGTCAAGGGGCATTCCTTCCTGGAGCGTCATCTTATAGCTTATACCTTTGAGTTAAGAGGGATCCTCTTGAGAAGCCTAGAGGGAACCATATATTCCTAGAAAAACATGTCTAGTTTCTTATGTAATGATGGGGGTGAAACTTCTATAGGAGAGAAACAGATTGTAAGAAGTAAGCTGGAGAAATGAATTACAGGAAAACGAAGTAACGTAAATATAGTGTGGAATTCACATCATACCTCAGAATACAGACTGAAGTTCAGGTAACCTGCATCAAATAGGCTTCCCAGAAAACACCATGATGAGAGACCATCTGACCACAAACTTGTAGGTGTTATTGGTGGAAAAAGCCTGGTTACATTGAAAGACTGTCTAGCCTAAGGGAAGAAACCATAAGCCTAAAATCCAGACTGTGATTGTGGGTGTATTTGTTTTGGGTGGAGGGCTCTCATTGGGATTATTTTCAAGTCTTCTGTAAGGCTACACTTCTTTGGGTTGACACTGTCACCAGTGCTCTTCCTTATCATCTGTTCATTGGCCTGCTTCTCTCTCTGGAAGACACTTCAGTTTGCAACCCCTGATTAGTCAAATAGCTTTACTTGTGGAAGAGGTCCTGGGCCCAGAAACTGACGCGGCCAGCTCAATGGAACATATCCATTTCAGCGTTAGTCTCTCAAAGTACCTCTTCAAATTAATTCATAGCCTATTAATAATTAGTTTTCCCACTGATCATCTCACTGCACAGCATGTTCTTTTTTATACTCTCCCTCTCCCACTAGGATGCCTCGTCTTCCCTCTTCCCATAAAAGAACAGACATTTTAGCCTCAGCTGATTGATCTAAGGCCAGTGGGTAGACTACACAGAGCATATTTTTTTTTAAATCTTATCCACAATGATTAACTTCTCATAAATTTTAGTTGCTCAAGAAAGTATGACTTATTTTGAGATCTTGTGAGCTGTGACTAGAAGTATTCCAGCAAAAGTCAGGATCACCAAAGAGGAAATTCCTACATTTGAAGAGAGACTGGCCATGATAGTTTTATTTTTTTCTTTTAATTTAGGACTTGTAAGCCCTTCACCGTAGTTGTCGAATCCTACTGGTGGAGGCAGCTGTACTCATGCCTGTATCTGATTCCATGCCTAGTTCCAGACTTACACCTGCAAAACTCAAGTTCTACTTCAAAGTGTCATACAACAGAGACATGTGTACAAGCACACATGTCTAATATGAATGCAAGTGGCATTTTTAGTATAATGAGATGTGTTTTAGGTGCCACAGAGGGGGTAGCTATAGTCCATAAATATGAGTATCCCTGACCAGTGTGACCGTCAAAGGTGAAAGATGACGTTTTTTCTGATATCTGATCATGAAACATGTTGAGCATCTGGTTGGCATCTTAATCTGTTAGTCAATGAGCCATCTCTCTGGACTTTTCTAGAATTTACATCTGTCCAGAGTAAATAGATTTGTATGCCAGGAAGTTGTCTTGATGCAAGTAAACAACGGTGGGTTCTAGAAAGAGATTGACACCTTCAAACTGAATGGGAAAGAATTCTTTCAAGGGAAATTAGATACATTTAAGATCACAGAGAGTGGAAAAAGCAAACATGTGTGTCTATTCCCGTCCTTTTTCTTATAATAGAGAAATCATTTTTTTTTTTTTTGCTCCTTGCAAAGTTGTCAGTAAATGAAATCCTTGGAAATCTATAATCCTAAACACTGCAATGAGGCTGACAGAGCGTTTGGAAGATCTCGTTTATTTAAATAAAATGATGGGCTAACACATGGTGTGATTTGCAAACTTTCCATGATTTGGAAGTAATAATGCATTTGACACAAAATTCCAGTTGGTTTTTCTGTGACTGATGTGACAGGTTGAATGGAAAAATTAAGAGCCAGCACGGACCTTATATTGTGAAGCCTCCTATAAGTCAAAGATCTCAGAAAGTGTTCGATCCTGGGTGGTTTCAACAATGTCTGCTAAAGGAAGATTGTCTTCTAAAGGAAACAATACTGTCCACTAAAGGAATGGCTCATAAGGCCCCGGTTGCTTTTGCTAAGTAACTATTAAGTAGCAACAAATTCCATTCCAGCTCCTTCCTAGAGAAAAGGATGCCAGGCAGTGAGAAACGGCCCTGTATAGCAGGCTGAAGTTGGTGTCGCAGCCCAGAGTGTGTTGACAGATTTAACGGCATGAAGATCAACTCCTGTGTTTTCTCAGGGATTTAAAGTTTTAGCTCTTTCAATTCAGTTTGGTCCCATTTAGGATCATTTTTATACATGTCACAGGACAGAGGGCTCCTCCTTCATTCTCTTGCCCATAAATATCTAGTTGTGTCTTAGTATTTATTGTACGGCAAGAAAACTAAAGCCATTCACTTCCTAAAACACTATAGGTAAGACTATTATGTGGCGATAAATACTTGTATGACGTAGGGTTTATTTATAAATGTTAGCAATTAAGTGTACTTTAGGTGGTTTGAGAGGTTGGTAAAACTTGGCATGGGTATTAGGTTAATGTATTACTTGATAATTGTTTCTTAAAATGAGATTGCCAGTGCGGCAGAGCGTGTTGGAGAGTGGTTGGCGCTTCGGAATTCAAAAGCGAGTTGTTACATGCTGCCGTGTAACTCTCAGGGAATTACGGGGCACTCTCAACTTGGTTTTATTATCTCTTAGGTGAAGTCAGTAGTGCCTGTCCCATATGATATGTTATGATGGTTAAATGTAGTAAGACATACAAAATTGCCTGGAGGGTCAATAAATATTGATATACATTGTAATCAACTTGGCTCCAAATGAAATTGGTTTTTGTGACGCACTTCTTCAAATATTCTTCTTTAGAGCTGCCTCATTAAGGTGTAATGTACGCCGTGCACACACCGCCATTAAAATGCACATCCATAAATTACCCGGTTTGATTCATTGTAACTTGCATAAAGTACCTCCACATCAGCGTGCAGATACTCACAATCCACAGAATGTCCTCCTGTCTTTCTCATGCCCTTCCCTGGAAGCCCCTCTTTAGCTCCTTGACTCATGTCTTCTGAACAACCATTGATCTGTGAACTTCAGTGCAGCTTAGCATTTTACAGAGTCTTATAGAATTAGATAGAGCAAGAATGTGTTCTGTTTTGTTTGACTCTTTTCCCTTAGTACCACGATTTTTGAAGTTAGTACTTGCTGATTATCCTAGGTACTCTTTGACGCTATCATTCAAATACCATGACTGAAAGTGGATTATGGAAGGAAGAGTTTATTCACACTTACAGTTCCAGAGGGTAAGTCTATAATGACAAAGAAGGTATGGCCTCTGGCGCAGGAAGCTGAGAGATCTTATCTTCAACAGCAAGCAGAGAGAGCTAACTGGAAACTACATACTCTCAAAGCCAGCCCCCAGTATGTTTCCTCTAGCAAGCCTCCACATTGTAAATATTCCCGACCTTCCCCAAACAATAATACCACCAACCACAGACCACGCACTCAACTGTGTGAGTCCATGGAGGATATTTCCGGGATAGTCAGGGCTATACAGAGAAATACTGCCTTGAGAAACCTAGAATAAAAAGAGGAATCTTTGTCTAACATTATACATATTGTTTTCTCTGATGCTTCTTATAGAAGTTTTATAGTATTTAGTTTTCCACTTATATCTATATTGTAAATTAATTTTTAGTATGGTATAACATATTGTTTAAAGTTTTTTATTGCATATGAATTACCACTTGTTCTAATGTTACTTATCGTGAAGCCATTTTCCTTTTTAAGTTGCCTTCATATCTTCCTCAATAATTGGTTGTCCACAGATGTCCGCTTTTGATTTCTACTCTGTTCCTTTGGTCTACCCATCGACCGTGGTGCCAATAGTATCCTGCCTTTATGGTGCAATGGAGATTTCTCTCAACTGCAATGTGCCATGCAGGTATTTATTCCACAGTGTTTCATACATTTTAATATTTTATTTATTAGATTTTAGCTCCCAACTCTTTATCATTAGCATGTAGGACTTTAATTGGTTTTTGCATACTGACCATGTTTTTAAACCTCCCTAAAAGCATTTGTTAATTCCAATGGCTTTTTTTCCCCACGTAGACAATTTTGTCAACTGTAAGCAGAGTTTTCCTTCCTGCATATTAGCTTAGATGTATTTTCATTTCCGGTTTTTGTATAACTGCACTAGCTGGCCCTTCTGGCACTACACGTTGGGTTGGGTACGGACATTGAGGGCAGTCGCCCTTAGCATCATTTCTCTTGTCTCCTGGAGTTCATTGCTCTTTGCAGCCCGTGTCTTTATGTTTTGATTCCACTCAGACTGATTCTGTCCATTATTGTTCATTCTTCTGTCTCTCCATTCTCTCTCTCTCTCTCTCTCTCTCTCTCTCTCTCCTGTTACCAAGGACTACGTGTTTGTTCCTGTCTCACAATTAATCTGCTTATTTGACAAATATCAGTACCCTGTGCTTCTTTCCTTCAAGATTATTAATATTTTTTTCTGAAAGGCTATCTATTGTTATTACTGGATATCTCCCCTCCCACTCCCCACCCTGACATTTCTCTGATATTCCACCCAGTACCTCGAATTCATGATGTTTTTGAACACGATTCAGAGTAACACCTTTGGACTCTGTGAGAGAGTATGAAACACGCCTGGCAATCTTCTCATAGCTTTTGCCCCCCTCTTCAGCAGTCTTAGCACCAGTCTCTGCTACAATGAGGGCTCTCTGCAGGTCTGGGGCAATGCTTGCCATTTGTATCAAGAGCGACCCTGGCACACACGATGATACATATGTCTCCAAGCTGGGTTTTCTATACTAGCTTTCCCTACTCTTAATTTTTCCATGTAGAGGATGAATGCTTTAGGCTATGTAGAACATGCGTGGTCTCTGTTGTAGCTATTCAACTCTATCATGGTAGCTTGAACACACTGCCAATTCATGAGTGGGCATGGCTGTGTGTCTATAAAAGTTCGGTACTAACATAGCTGGTGGGCCAGATTTGGTTTATGGGCCTTAATTTAGAGATGACAGTAGACTGTGCTATGTCTATGTGACTATGTACGTGTGCCCACAATTGCATGCATGCATGCATGGAAGCACTCATATATGCATGTATGCACACAAGCAAGACTCTCTCTCACTTACACACACACACACACACACACACACACACACACTTTGTTACTATGGCCTATTTGAGACATCTTCATTCCAAATTCAGAGCAGAGACAAGTGTCTCCAGTTACAGAACTTTTCATCCTTTCATACTGGTGTACACCAACTCTTGCTTTCATCAATTTTTGCTTCTGCTTTTGAAATGCTAAGTAGCGAATCGTTTAATGCTGACATTTCAGCTAATTGCTCTTTAATGTACATTTGACATATGAGGCAACATATTGCAATCTAAAAATAATTAAGATAAATCATTTGCTTATGTTTCTGTGCAAGAGACAAATCATTTCTCATCTCGGTCCCTCCCTCCGAGAGTCTGAAACATGGGTGTCTTGAAGTCAAAATGGTGATGCGGTAGCTGCTTCCTGCTGGGTGGTTCAGTGTCAGTGTACCCAGTGGCGGAGGCGGCTCCCTGAGATTTCTTCCCCGTGACAGACAAGCTCCCCAGATGGGCTCACATTCCAGGACCAGTGTTTTTGAATTCCTCTAGCACACCTTGGCGGACTGCCAGCCAGCTATGAAGGATTAGTTTCTGTCTCTCTCTTTTACATAAACCCCCCCAGAGGCCTTCCTTCTTCAACTTTTAAAAGACTGGCTCCAACCAGCAGATCCAGCAAGTGCCCCCATTTGTGAGCTGAGTACCTTGGGAATTATGCTATATGAATAGGTCATAGACGACTAAGCACTATGTGCAAATTGATTCTTTTTTTTTTTTTTCTTTTTGGGGAAAAGAGCAACCCTCAGGGTTTTTGCCGGAGGGATTATACTACCATCTAACAACTGTCACAAGGGTGTAGTACATTTCAGAGTAGAAATGGATCATTTGTTTTTCTGGGCACTTCATTTTCAGTTATAAAGTTAGCTGATTCTATTTCAAAAGCTGTTGTAATGCATGTTCTTTCAAGGAAACATTTCTCCACTTTTTCTAAGCTAGTGGAGGTCCCGGCTTTATTCTGGGTGAAGAGATGTTTTGAAACTAAAGGGATCAGTTGGTCTATACAAAGATACTTAGCTCTGTATAAATACAGATTTGGGATAATTTCAACAGAATGGACGTGCTGTTTTGCTACATTGCATACTTTCATGACAAGAAATGAACTTTATGGGCATGTAGTATGTTTAGTTAATTAGATAAATGTTTACTTAACACATTATGTGTATGTGTGTATGTTTTCTTACTACAAAGTAAACTGATAGTTGGATCTAGATCTTTCTTTTTTCAAAAAAGTTAATTGCTTATTCTATTGGATGGATATTTTGATTGAATGTGTGTATGTGCACCATGTATATGCAGTGCCCAGAGAGTTTAGAGGAGGGCGTCAGATCCTTGGGATTGGAATTATAGACAGTTGTGAGCCACTATGTGGGTGCTGGGAATCAAACCTGCTCCTTTTAAAGAGCAGCCAGGGTTCTAAAATGGATAAGCTGTCTCTGTAGTCCCTATCTGTCTTATTATACCTTCCATGGCTAGAGTTACCCAGCATACAGTTCAATCATTTAAATATTTATGAAATGAACAAAGCAATGAAGATAATAGACCTTGAGGGGTGAGGCAACGAAATTCCACAAAATGAGAAAGGTGATACGTTTAGAGAAGCTATAATTTCAGGTGGGGGCCATGAGCTTAACTGTGCAGTTTAATCATTCCAGGAAGTGTATTGCAATAAAACAATTTGTAAAGAGAATCTGAGAAAAATAGAACTGCTTTTATTAACAACATGGGAAAAATTATAATAAAAGGTAGAAATGAGAAAAAAAATTGAACAAGTTATAAGTTCTTCTTTCTCTTGTTTGAGAATTGCACACTTGTATACAATTTTTTAAATAAATCACCATCTACTCTCACTCTTTCAGTTCTTCCCATACTCCCCCATCTTCATCATGCACTCTCTTTTTTTTAACTGAGTCCATTCTGTGCTATTAGAATATGCTTGGTGTAAGGCTATTTGCAGTCTATCACTGGCAACTTCCCAGAAGAAAATCAACTCTTCCTCCTCAAATAGCTATCAACTTCCAACAGCTCATCAGCAAAGGGTAGGACTACACTGCCCTCTCATCCCACCCCATTTCCATGTTGGAAATAGGGCTATCTTGAGACTCTGCATGTGTTATGCTTACAACCATGGCTACTGTGACTTCTTATGTGCAATGGCTCTGTCTCATCCAGAAAACATGTTTCACAATGATCCTTTACAACCCCAGGCGCTTACACTCACTTACACAGTTTTCTACTGTGATGACACATGAGCCTTGGGTGGAAGGGATGTGATATAGATATCCTAAGGGGCGGGCAGGAGAGCAGGCTCAGTGGTTAAGAGCACTGATGGTTCTTCTAGAGGTCCCCAGTTCAATTCCCAGCAACCACATAGTGGCTCACAACATCTGTAATGGGATCCGATGCCCTCTTGTGGTGTGTCTGAAGAGAGCAACAGTATACCCACATACATAAAATAAATCTTTCAAAGGGCTGAGCACTCCCGTAGTCTCTTTCTCTCTGTACTTTGACCAGGGCACTAAGAGTCTCTGGATTAATCATCACCGTAACATAAAGAAGCTTGCCCGGTGAATGCTGAGAGCTACACCAACCTGTATGTATAAAGATAAACATTCAGAGAGCAGATTGAGGCAGCGTCCATTAGTGAAGAAGGATCCCTTCTAGGAAAGTGGGGTCTTTTATCCAGTGCTATAGGCTTTGTCCTTACTCTTCTCTAGAATCAATACCAGGACTTTCACCTCAAAATATTAATTTACATTTTTTTGAAAAATATTTTGGTTGAACATATAAATAGCCATCTAAGGGATCATCAGATTATATAAAACTTACATGCACATCAGTATTTTGCTTATGTCCAAAGTACTCTCAACAAAACCACTAATGGGGCTAGAGAATACAATTTTGGGTGAGGGGGCTGGTGTAGCTAAGTAGGGAGTATCTAGCAAACAGGAGGCTCGTTTGATTTCCAGCATCCTGACCAGAGATGAATCAATCACATTCACAGTAGTGTACTGCAGTTTGTTTGAGTATGATAGTTAGTAAACTTTGTACTCATACAACAAAAGCAGCCATTCAAGGAAAATTCTATCAGTCACAATTTCCAAATGGCTATGCATTTCGATCCTTTCTGTTATTATTGGCTCTTATCTTTATTGAACTGTGATGAGAAAATGTAGTTTATGTGATGGCGGTTCATTGCACTTTGTCTTTATGGACCATCTTTTGTAACTGGGCCGGATAGGCTAATCTTCAGTTCCTAGGTGAAGGAATCCACATGACTCTATCAAATTTCTTTTAAGTACTCACTGAGAGTTTGCTTTTGCTTCACTAAGATGCTTAAAACATAATCTTTATTTTAGTGGTCAGAGGATGTCTAGTGGAACAGAAAACATACATACACAAATACATACACACATACACACACACACACACACACACACACACACACACCCTTCATACATGGATTTCTTAGACTTCTTTATAAAGCTAGAGACTAGTTGGTGCAACAGTGACTGCTTACATTTTTGCCTCTTCAGAGACCCACCCAGTTCCTATTCAATTCAAGAAGCTAGGAGCTTCAGATGTCTCACCAGTATGAGACTTCAGCCTTGATAGCTTCCTGGGAGTTGTTGGTGTGAATTCACATTGAAAGTCTGAAGACCCCAGAGTCTCCGTGGTCACTTAAGTGATGGCTACAGTGGTAGATTACATTGTTATGACCAATAACTTACAAAGTTGTCTGCATTTCCCATGACCCTTCAGTCCCTTTCATAAATGGAAGAGATATAGATGAATACACTCATCAAAGCATAGGGGCATGATCTGTACCTGAATATAATCCAAATCACCCTTAAAATTGCTGAAAAATATTACACTCACTGGACAACCACATACCAAGGAGAACAGATGTGAGTAACTTGATTGAATGGTGTGGACATAACATAGAGGAAGAAGCCTGGTTCAGGAGTGTTAATACTATGTACTTTCATTGCTATCACATTTCAATAGTAACTGGGTCTTCTAAACATGACAGGACTATTGTGCTAGTGAACTGATAACAGATGTGGTTGCCTGCATAAGAGAAGCTCTATCAAACCAGTTAATACCAACCATAGATTGTGGAGGAGTTCCTTATGTCCCGAGTATAACTTAGGAGCTTTTGGAAGGTAAGGGCTATAAAGGGATTGGAGAGTCAGTTATCTTTACTTGTGTAGTCCATGGTAGGTTGTCTATGCTCCAATATACCCCCATATACACATAGATCCGTATACATGTTGATTTGTAGTGGGTTGTAAAAGAAGAAGGAGGAAAAAGGAAAGAGGAAGAGGAGAGGAAGAAGAGATGATGTTGAGGTGATGGTGGTACATGAAGGTCTAGGAGGAGATGGAAGGGATGGATATGATCTGCCAAAGGATAGACAATAAAAATGTCTAAGTCACAGACTTTTTTTTCTCTGATGGTTATATAATGGCCACCCCTTGAAGAGTACAGTGGTTTGAAGTTGCCCCTGTGACAGGTTCCCAGCTTGCTCTGCTTTCGTTTTGTTCAGTATGTGAAAATCATCAGCCAGTTCACTCGAGTTTCTTGTTTCATTCTTTGTGTGTGTTGTTTAATCAAAAATGAAATCGATTTGCGATCTTCAGGGATGCAAAATCAATGCCTGCACGTTCACAAACCGTTCTCTGAGCAACTCGATTTTTCTGGCCCTGAGCTCTCAGGCCTGTTTTCTTTCCTTCTTTGCTATGGATAACAAAAGTGGAGATTAAATTTGTCTATATGTCATCTTTCCACCCATTCTTTATTTTATTCTGCTGTTGGTGTTACAATAGCCTTCCTGGCTCTGCTTGTTGGCAAGAACCTTAGACCCTCTTCAGACCTAAAGTCAAAGGCCAAGGACTCGTGCAACTAGTGGACATGCCAGTTCAACCATTGTTTTCCTTGTCTTCTTACCTCCCAGGACTCTTATTTTTAATATTTGTTTTCATCTTAAAGGATTTTCTTTGTTTTCTCTTCCAAGCTCAGGGGTTCATCCATGAGAGGGACACTGGGATTTAATCTAACACAGGAGCGTTCCACACTAGCATTCACCAAACCTTTTGCTGTAACTCTGATATACAGAAACAGCAAAAGGGCTGTGGGCTGTAGGGCAAAGGGAGAAAATTAGCCCTAAAGGCTCAATTTGGGTCATTACTACCTATTCAGTTAGAACAGGTTTTGATGATGGAATTGTTAATGCCCGGAGCTGGAAGATAAGACTCCACAAGGCAGGGTAAAGGGAAATCCCTTTGCCTTTGTCTAAGGGTGAGCTGTGCTCTCTTAGCAAAAGAGAGAGAGAGAGAGAGAGAGAGAGAGAGAGAGAGAGAGAGAGAGAGAGAACAAAGCTAGATTGCTGGTTTTCTACTTTCGTCTTCAGTTTACAAAGTAGTGGTGATCATTCAAAAATAAGCATGGGATCCCCTGAAACAACACCCTCTTTGTATGTTATTAGATTTAATTTAAGTTGTTTAGTAGTTGCTTCTGTCTCACTGATGTGAAAGGACATCATCTATTATAACGATTTAGCATAATACTTTAAACCATTACTTTGAAAGGTCGTTAAAAAGGTTCTGTTTTTTTGTCTTCCAGAAACAGTGGTGATATATTTTGATTGGGAACTCAACCATTATCACCGTAGCCCAGGCTACAGTGGTGGAAGCATACCTTGTGTGTATTCCCATATTTATGTTCTTCATTTACAAATTTTATACACCTTTCCTGTGTGTGTAGCTACTTTCCAAGTTTGATACGTGAATTACAATAAAGACTATAGTAGCACAATCATAAAGCAAAGGTGTTTCTCAGGCATTGAAATGAAACCAACCTTCAGTCTACTGCTTTTTACTACTAAAGGTGCAAATTGCGCACACTGGAAGACCAACATAAAAAGAACTAATAAACCCAATTTCCAAGCATCTCTGTCATTCCTTCTCACGACAACGTAGACATTCCACGCATGGTTCCAGGGGCTTGAGACCCATTATGGAGGCACTATTTCTATGCGAGCACAAACTGGGAAATTTGCTGCTTCCATCCCACTTGAACTCAGAATTTTGGCTGCTTTATGAAGCCTATATAATGCAAGGATAGCTTTGTTTTACTTCCTTTGCTGCTCCTGCTTACCTCGTGAGCACAGACAGGGTAACTCACAGCTCTATAATCCAGTTCATTTCGAAGTTCATTTTGAAGTCGCACTTGCCAGCAATATTATTTTAAGTGCTTTATAGCACTTATTCTTATTTTTATGGTAGCATTAAACACACACACACACACACACACACACACACACATATGTGCACACGTACTAATCAAGGTATAGAGGTGTGGGAGGAAGAAGAGACTAACAACGTGGGCTCTAGATATCACTCACAGTCCTGTGAAGTTACAGGTTAAAAATGTTTGACTGGCGTTGGTTATAGTCAGCTTTCTATACCACCGCCTATGCAAGGCTGGGTACTTTTCTTCATTCACTTTGGCTCGCCAGCTGTAAAATACGAACGTTAGCCTCCTCAAAGGGTGGCAGACAGCTCTGAGCATGGTGACATACAGTAGGTGTGTTGCAAGCCACACAGCATCATAAATATATGTTGTAATCACACCGTTGCTGGAGTATTGCGGATTCTAATTTGGGTTTTCCTTGTAATCACTACGGTATTTGTTTTATCTAGAAATTAGGTTACATGAATTAGGAGAGACCAGAAGTGCTAAACTCCTGGAAAAGCAGAGTGGACTACAAACACACCTCTTAGGGAATAAACATTGATAGCATGTGTAAGATTTTACACTACATTTATATCAAGCTGGCCATTTAAACAATTGACTCCCTGCATTATCATCACTGTCCTTTGCTTCCCGTACTCTGTAGACAAAAGGATCAAATGGCCTCCCAAGGAGATGGCATGTATTTTACAGTGGGTGGGATGTAGCAAATTTCTAACCTGTACCCAAGAGTGACCAAGGATCACGAATCTTATAGACAGAATTGGTACAGGAGGCCCACTTACAGCTGCTAGATTCTGGAAAGCTGTCTGTCCTTCACAAGTCAGTAGTTCATAATGAAACTGTTTTAGGCGTGGCCTCGGGGATGCCAGTGAGTGAGAAATAAAATATTCTTGATTGTTGTAAGAAACTCAGGCAATCATGTAAGCTTATTAAATGTAGGTATGTTAGAAACTCTTTTTCTCTTACACACACACACACACACACACACACACACACACACACATACTGTAGCCAACATTCTGTTTGGCAAAAATATTGTCCCCCATGTGTTTCCCATAAATTAAGAAGACTGAAACAGTCAGTACCTCTGTGTTGAGCTGACTGGTATATGTCAGGCAAACATCTGCCCGTGAGATGGGTAGGGCTAACGCACATGAACACAGAAGCAAGCTGGTGGGCTTGTTTAAAAAAATCTTGGCCTGGCAGACTTCACCACAGAAGTAGAAAAAGTCCAGGGAGCATGGGGCGGGTGGCAGCCGACCATGAAGGAGGGTGCTGCCTGCATGATGAAAGCCAGCTGGTGCGCCCGGCGAGGAACCAGTTAGGGCTGCCCACGATCAGAAGGTTTGAAATTGTGATGTCACAGCTGGCATGGGCTTTGCGAGTCCCCGGTTCCAATTGCGTGCTTTTTTTTATGAGTAACGGCTCCGTAGTTAGTGCCCATCCCTAGGAAATCAAAACAAGCCATTTTTCTGCCCGTGACATGTCTTAGGACCGAAGACAGCAAGGATCCCATGTGTCCTGTGCCGAATTCATTGCTTGCTATTGTGCCTGATGCAGATTGATGTGAGGACAGGGGAAGGCTGGTGGGTACAGGGCTGGAAGCCCTGACTATGTCAGTTCCACATTCCCCTTCGCTCCCCAGAAAATAACGTACAGGATCAGAGCACAAAATACATCTGGGGTGGACACGATAGTTGCGTGTTTCGGCTTGTTCATCTGTGACTTTATCTGTTGCTAGTTGAGGGCACACAAGATCAATCAGCCCCTTTGACACTTGTCAATGACCTCTTGCACTGGTGATTCCCTGCAAACAGGGCATTTGTTTTAAAAAGCAGTGAGCAGAAGAGTCACAATGTGATGGAAATGAGTCCAATCTTTTTTTTAATTATATTATATATTATATATATTATATTATATTATATTATATTATATTATATTATATTATATATTATATCTCATATATTATATCCTGCCTGCACTTTCCCCCTTCTCCTTTCCTCCAGTCCCTCCCTGCATCTCCCCTCCCTCCCAGATGCACTTTTCCCTTTAGAAAAGGGTAGGCCTCTCAGGAACATCAACCTAATGTGGTATATCAAGTTGCAACAAGACCAGGGACCCCTGCTCCTCACAGTTAGCCTTGATGAGACAACCCAGTAGGAGAACAAGGGTCTCAAAAGCAGGCGAGAGTTAGAAACAGCCCCTGCCCTCACTGTTAGGAGTCTCGCAAGAAGACCCAGGTACAAACCATAGCATGTATGCAGAGGGCCTAGGTCAGAGTCATACAGGTTTCCTGCTTGTTGGGTCAGCTTCTGTGAGCCCCTATGAGCTGAGGTTAGTTGATTCTGTGGGTTTTTTTTGTGGTGTTCTTGACCCCCTCTGGCTCCTACAGTTCTTCCTTTCCTCCTGCAGGATTCTCTGAGTTTCCCCCAATGTTTGGCCATCCATGGGTCCCTGCATCTGCTCTTATCAGTTGCTGGATGATGCCTCTGATGATGAATCTGCTAGGCTCTGGTCTCAGAGTATAGCAATGTTGTACTAGGAAACATTTCATTTCGATTCTTCTTCTTCTTCTTCTTCTTCTTCTTCTTCTTCTTCTTCTTCTTCTTCTTCTTCTCCTTCTCCTTCTCCTTCTCCTTCTCCTTCTCCTTCTCCTTCTCCTTCTCCTTCTCCTTCTCCTTCTCCTTCTCCTTCTCCTTCTCCTTCTCCTTCTCCTTCTCCTCCTCCTCCTCCTCCTCCTCCTCCTCTCCTTCTCCTTCTTCTCCTCCTCCTCTCCTTCTCCTCCTCCTCCTCCCCCTTCTCCTCCTTCTTCTTCCTCTCCCTTCTCTTCTCTCCCCTCTCCCTCCCTCCCTCTTTCCCCCTCCTCTCCCTCCCCTCCTCCACTCTCTCCTCTCCCTACCTTCCTCTTCCTTCCTCTCTCCATCTGTCTCTCTCCTTCTGTACTGGCTGGTTTTGTGTGTCAACTTGACACAGGCTGGAGTTATCATAGGAAAAGGAGCTTCAGTTGGGGAAATGTCTCCATGAGATCCAGCTGTGGGGCATTTTCTCAATTAGTGATCAAGTCAGGGACGGCCCCTTGTGGGTGGTGCCATCTCTGTGCTGGTAATCTTGGGTTCTATAAGAGAGCAGGCTGAGCATGCCAGGGGAAGCAAGCCTGTAAGGAACATCCCTCCATGGCCTCTGCATCAGCTCCTGTTTCTTGCCCTGCTTGAGTTCCAGTCCTGACTTCCTTTGACGATGAACAGCAGTGTGGAAGTGTAAGCAGAATAAACCCTTTCCTCCCTAACTTGCTTCTTGGTCATGATGTTTGTGCAGGAATAGAAACCTTGACTAAGACATCCTCTTTCCCTCTCCCTCCCTTCCACTCCTTCGTTTCCTTCTCCTCCCCCCTCCGCTCTCTTTTTGTTTTGTTAGTCATGTTTGGTTCTATCCTAGATCTCTGGGCTATCCAGCCTCTGGTTCCTGGCCTTGCAGGCAGTGTCAGGAGTGGCTCTCTCTTGTGGCATGGGTCTTAAGCTGGTCCAGTCATTGATAGTTCTATTAGCTATACAGTTAAACATGTATTTCTTTTCTTTCACAGTTCTGGTTTTTAATGTCTGAGACTTTAGAGTCCCTTGATACCTCAGCTCATGTCTCTGCTTTGCTGATAGGTACCTCACCATTCTACCAAAAGCAGCATCTAGATATTGACCTGACAAGCCACGCCCAAACTCCACGGTATGTGTTCTCAGCTGCTGCCTCCCTCATTTCTAGAAGCATCTTATTCTTCTGGTATGCCATCAGCGTCCCAGCTTGGATATCTTTCTTCCCCACGCTACACATATTCCTTTCATCATGAAGCCCTCAATACCTCTACACACTGCTACCCCTCCTGCCGTTCCAGCTGCTAACAGACTTAGCTCCTAGGATAACTTGACTCTCCTGAAGTTCTTGGTATTGAACATCAGCCGAGCTCTTCATCCTGCCTGGATGTGATGCTATATTCAATTCACTTACTTCCCGTTGTGATTTAGAAGATCAACATTCCCTACAGGTTACATATAGGAGCCTTTGGTCCCCATATGCCTGTTTTGGGAGGCTGTGGAGCCTTTGAGACATGGGCCTTAGATAAAGAATACAGGCCAATAGCAATGGGCCTTGAGGGTATAGCTCGACCCAACTCCCTTCTCCAACTCTCTATGCCTTTTGTTTGGCTTCGGTGATGTAGTCAGAAGCAAATGGCCATTGCCACGGTTGCCACACCTTCCCAGCAATGATGGCGGTGCAGTGCGGTCTCCAGCTGTTCACCAAAACACCCCTCTCTTCCCTTAATTTACTTTTGTTGGGTATTTGTCAGAATGATAAAAAGAGGAATTAATACCTTTCCCAACCCACTCGTTTTATACCTTCTCCCTTCCTAAACGCCTCTACCCCTCTCCAGCATTTACACATATCTAATGGCTCTGTTTCCAACTTGGCTTTTGTGACATTTTTTGGACACGAGCACCCATCCACAAAATGAAACCTGATATCCATTGTGATATCCTATTATAAAGTGAATTCTTTTGAGCACAGTTAGATCCTGGAAGCAGCACCTCAGGAGCAGGTGGATTCTGGGACTTATAGAGAGACCAGGGGAGAGCATCTTTGTCCATTCTAGCATGTGAGGATACAGAGGCAGGAACAGTCTACGGAGCTGTGTGAATTGCTCTACTTATTGCAATGACAAAATACTTGGGAAAGCAATTTAATAGAAGACAAACTTATTTAACTCAGGTTTAGGGTCTGGCACCTGTTATGATGAGGAAATCATGGTAGGCAGAGTGGTTCTTGATTGTGGCAGCAAGAATGTGAGGTGGAGAGTTAACTAGGCAGAGGGTTGGAAGCAAGCCTGGGCTATAACAAGCCCTAGTGTTTCATCCTGTGACCCCCTCCCTCTACCCAGGTCCCACCCTCTAAAGGTTCCATATCCTTTTAAAAAGGAATCACCAGCTGGAGACCAGGTACGCAAGCACATGAGCTTGTGGGGTTCATTTCATGCTCAAAGCTGTCACAAGATAATGCATTAGCAGCTCTGCCTGCACAGACTTCGTAGACTCTAGGACGGTGAGACATAAGTTTCCAGTGTCTAAGCTACTCTTTGTGGTGCTGTGTTAGGATGACCAGAATGGAACTAAGACGCCACTGGAAAAATAGGAGCAGTGGGCAGAGATTTCACTAGCTTTTGCTCTCTGGTGCTCCATTTACCACAGCAGCAACGAACCTTTCTACTACACTGTCTAAAACTCAGCACAGTTGCTTCAGATCGTCCAACCTAAAAATGATTGTTTCTGTGGTAGGCAGAGAGACCCTTCTTAAGATACCATGCCCTTTCCATTGAACCTTCCAGCATATGACACGGCAAAGAGGTGCACAGGTGTAATTAAGGTTGTAGCCACTAAGACAGGGTCTTGGATTGGGAAGGTGGGTTTAACCTCATCATGTTAATCCTCCAATTAGAGAACTCTCTGTCTTGGAAGGCGGAGGTTATACAGGTATGAGCAAGGAAACGAGGTGTCACTGTTGACTGCCAGTCAGGGACCCATGGCGAGGAGCTGAGGACATCTATCATCGTGGAAGTGAGAACCGGAGGAGGACTGGAATCCCACCAACAACCGAGTGAGAGTAGAAGCGGATTGCTCCCTTGAGAGTCCAGAGGGAACGATACCTTGATTTTGGCATTCTGACACCACCTTAGGCATGAACCAGCCAAACCTCTTGAAATATCATAGATTTACAGAAAACTTGAGATCACCCACTTGGGTTCTTTTGGGCCAGTACGCATGTGGTGATTTGATCAGGAGGTTGGGGAGAACTGTTGCATGTAGTACTGCCCGGCGGTCGCCACCTCTCTCTGAATCATGAATTGTCCTTCTCCATTCTTCTCTCCAGTGTATGAGAAAAGTGCCATTCCTTACACTTTTAAGCTGCGAGTCAGCGCTCCACGTCTCTAACATCGACTTGAGATAAATGAACTTATGAAGTGAAAAGGTTTAAAAACCTACAGCGTTGTGAGAGATTCTAGTTATGATCAGATGCTCTTCATGGTTTGGGACTTTGGTAACGGCAGTTGATCATGGTAGAGGCATATGTTAAAAGTGTCTAGGTATATGTGTGTGTGTGTGTGTGTGTGTGTGTGTGTGTGTGTATGACTTCGTTGCCCAAAACTAAGAAAGAATGGCAGAGACTATGTTTTACAGTCTTGTCAGGGGCATGCCCCCTGGTGTCTATAGACCTCTCATTGGGTACCACCTCTATAAAGTTCCACCCCCTCACAGTGGCACCTGAGAACCAATGGGGTTTAATTAGACATTCAGGATTCAAAGTATAGCACAAACTAACTGATCTCTGAAGACTTTGCCCTTCTTCTGATATTATCTTCCTCCTGACTTCCTTGACTACTGAGAACAGAGAGCACTGAACAGAGGCTCAGGTTCTTTTTAGCTCACCCCCACCCCCACCCACCCCCCGTCTGACCTTTGCTCCCCACAAGAACACAGGGATGAAGCCTCGTGACTTCCACGCAGCTAAGTACCAGCATGCAATGTTTAGCCCTCATCTCGCTTGACCCTCATCCAGCATTTGACATAATTGATTCCCCTTTCTTCTTTTGCCATCTAACTTGAAATATTGAACTTGCTTGGTTTGAAAAGCTTGAATTACCTCAATGAATTAATCAGTTTAACCAATTCCCTCTTAGTATCATGCTTATGGAATCCTATTAGCCGACTGAGTTCTTGACTTCAAAGATTACATGGTGAAGGTAATAACCAAGTTACTAACATGGACATTCTTATTGGAGAATTTTGCCATTTTAGGTGAGTTTTTTTTTTCTTCATTTCTCCAGAAAAGACCTCCTTGCATTTTCTTCCGCTACTATGCAAAGCCAGAAGAATCTTGATCTTTAGATTTGGTCTTAATCTTATGCGGTTACTTTTGGCCTGAATCTATGCATTGTATTGTCAAAAGAAAAAGTTCACTATGTGCTGGTGGGGATCGGCAAATTATCCCCTAAAGCATGTGTTTTTTATATTCTGATTACTTCAAACTGAAAATATATTATACAGAAACCGTGGTGTAGGGATGAGAATTCTCAGTTTTTTTCTACTCCAAGGCCAGATCCTCCAGGAATTACTCAAGCCGCAGTTGTTCGTCTATGAAGGAAGATTGCCTTATATCACAGGAATGAGCACCAGAAAGCACATTGTGCCTAGAAACCACTTGGACCAGTGGTTCTTAACCTTAATGCCCTGACCCTTTAATACAGTTCCTCATGTTGCGATGACCCCCAACCATAAAATTAGCTTTGTTGGTAGTTCATAACTATAACTATAATTTTGTTAATCTAATGTAATGAATCATAGTGTAAACACCTATGCTTTCTGATGGTCTTAGGCAACCCCCTTGAAAGGCTCATTCTTGTTCCAAAGGAATTGTGGGTCCCAACTACCCAGAACTACTGACTTAGACTCTGACACAAATTAGCACCTCTTCTTTGGTCCAATACACCTCTCCTAAACATCTTTCTTCTCAGAATTGTACATATCAGTTCAGTTCTTTGTCCCCTAGAGAAGACGAGCTTCTAACTCTCTTTGAATTATTAGTCACTCATACTTCCATGTGTATGAATACGTCATGCCCCCTTCACGTGTATCATAACTTTGCCTCTTTATATGTATTTCCCAAGTCTACTTTGGCAGAATCCATTATAGAACCTTTGCCTTTATACGTAGCTGTGGGAAGAGCTGATAGCCCAAACTTGCTTTATAACACAGCTTAGCTGTGTATTAAGTATTAGGTCTTGGGGAAATCATTCAGGTTGAAAAAAAATCTTAATTTTTTCTTCGGGAACACAAGTGAAATAAGAAGAGTTATCTCATGAAACTGTAAGAATAAGCAAAAAAAAAATAAAATAAAAAATGCAGGAGGTGCCCTCAGCAGTGTGACTGAGACATGGCCAGTACCTATCCTGACCACTTAAAAATATTATTCCATTTGTGCACGTCAGAAATGAACTCTAGAAGAACAATTCCCACAGAATTTCTAACATAAATGTTCCGCCAAAATATTACTTACTAAACTGTGTAAATACCAGACGTTGAATGTATGCAAATAGAGATTAAATTTAAATATTTAGAGATTGTATTTTTACAAAGATAAACACTCATAGTGTTACCATAATTGTTTTTGCACTTACGTTTCTTTTATTCAAAGTGGTCATCTATTTAGCTTATATGCAAATTTCAGGGAGCTTAAGAAATCAGGAAAAAGAAGCATTTGCATAAGGAGACATATCCTTTAAAGAGGAAACATTTGCTTCTTAAAATCAAATGAACAAAAAAAAAGTCAGGAAATACTTTTAAAATGCATTAAATATTCTTTTCTGAGAGTATAATTTATTGTTATTTACAGGAAACAGTAGTTTTTCTATTTTTTAAATGTGTTTTTTTTCCATGTGTCTGATAAGAGATTGTTGCAGTTAATTCTTCAAAGCACATGCTTGAATAAATGTTGCTAAAACTGGTCACTGAAGACAAATGTAGATATTTTTATGTGTAAATTATTTGCCAACATTATAGATCCTAGTAGATTGAATTTCCAAACTTTAAACGTGAACAAATGGGGCAGGGGGCAGGCTTTAATGAAGGAAAATACACTAGAAAAGTATCATCACTGAACTTCAGATAACATACGAGGTGGTGTATATTTGAATGTCTAAATCTAAGTATAAATTACATTAAATTATCTTAATCGTTTATCTTCCTCGAACTTTGCAGGCATTTTTTTTACATTGAATTATTTACATATACTCTCTAATGCAGAAATAAATCAGTGGCTGGCCTTGGGAAGCTAATTTTGTTGTGAAGTTGAAGATTCATATAAATAATAGTTTGTAAGCATATCAGCTCGATGATCAGTCTATAATTTATTAAGGGACAGTTTTAATTTAAAGGAAGTCAAGACACTCATATGGATTATATATGGTAGAGCTTCCTGAAAATCACTACAAATCTATAATCAAAGTAGTTCTCAGTTATATTATTAAAATATTATGTTCTTGACGTATGAACTGAGTCTTTATAATAAAATTAGTATCTGCTTCTCACTTTTTGCTCCTTTTTTCTTTCCTACCTTCCTGCTAACTCAAAACAGTCAAGTAGTTACCGTGTACTAAGCACTCTTTGGGGAAAAAAAAAAAAAAACCCAAACGTTGGCATCTTTTGTGTGAAGTTTTTGTCCCCCTCTTATTTGTTACAAAGACTGGAAAGACTAACTTTAGCAGATAAACACCGATCTTACTCCCGGAGAAAAGCAGTCAGAGTAGTCACTCAGACGGAGTCGACGAAATGAATGCTGTATTTGCCCTCAGCGAAGCTACCCGGCTCCTCACTGGAAGGATGCGCCAAAGAAAAAGCAAAGCGCTCGGAAGACGTGAGCGTGAATACAAAGCACACGCGAGATACAGAAAGATGAGGCTGAGACTCACAGCTTAAGAGTTCTCGTTTAGACTGTGGAAGTCTCAAATTCGGTGAAGTTGGCCAAGTCGCCTGCCCTGTCTGGGCTCCATTTTTCATCGCGTCTTAAGTATGACTGTAGAGGTCTGTGATAGCTAAGGATGCTGGTTCTAGCTGCGTGGACTTCAGATGAAGCTGTATTTCCTTTCGATAGGCATAACTTCCTGTACCTGTCCAACTACCTGCTCTCTGGGACTCAAGTTCCAACAGGACAAGCCTCGAGCCTCGGTGAGTTCTTTCTAGGCTGCTATTCTTCGACTCTCTTATCTTCGCATGTTAATGAGTAGGTACGAGGCTAAGGAAGAGGTTCAGGGAAGCATAAAATGAGAAAGTCGTAGAACAGGAGTATTGTTAATCCATAAAATGAATAACTTGCTGTTAGACGGCTGAAAACGGCTATGCTCCGCGGCTAATTGCGTTCTAATTGGCTGTAGTTACAAGTACTTTATTTAAAAAAAAGAAAGAAAGAAAGAAAGAAAGAAAGAAAGAAAAGAAAAGAAAAAAAAAAACTTTTCCCAAGAAGATTTGTAAGAACTACTCCTCAGGATAGAGAATGGTATCGCCACTCGTTTATATAATTTTGCGCTAATGTCCATAGTGTGCAAAGATTATATGAGGTTTTTTTTCTTCTTCCTTATCTGTATTTTATATAGTCATCTGATTTAAATTAAATTTCAGAGAAAGCGTTAAAACATCTCTTATGCTGGGTAAAATACATTTGGATATAATTGCACATAAACAAAAAGGTTAGCAAGAGTTTAAAGCAGGAAAATGATCAAGTAAAAGATTTTGGAGTACGCTTACTAATCTAAAATTATGTCTCATACTGGACAATCATGAACGCATGTAAGAGTCGATTGGTTTTAGTGTAACGTTAGTTTTGCACTGATGACATGGAAGTCTGTTAGAACGAAAATCATCTGCTGCTGTCATTCATGTATGATGTCACCCTGTCAGAGCACTCTTCTTGAGGGGTGAGCACTCGAAAGTCAGTTAGTGACCAGGTTTGAGTCTCTGCATAAAGCATTTCTCCCTGTAAAAAGGATGCTTCTCCCAGCAAGACTGAGAATAGCAGAAATCTATGAACGAAAGCGTAACTGTTTAGAAGAAAATTTGACCATATGAGTACTTATTAAAACAACAGCAGTGGTTTTAAAGTATGTCCTATGACCTTCTCGGCCATGAGCTTCTGACCTCCTTTTATAGTATCAGACTTTTGTAGAGCAGACCTCCAATCCAATTCCAAAGCAGCTGGTTACCTGGATAATCACCATGTCACTATTGCATCTGTCAGGATGGTTACATTGTAGCATGCAGCCTCTGGCACTGGGGAAGACCACTGATGTCTTTGTACCTCCAGCAAAGTAATCATTGAGTGTTCTGATCAAAATCAGAAAGCCAGAAAAAAAAAATCTAAAAGAGCTCTGTTAGCTCTCTCAGCAATTCTTGGGATTTCTGACATCCAGTTAGAAAAAGTTTAAAAGAGCTATGAAAAATTCTAAAAGAGCTGTGTTTGCTCTCCATGGATTTTCTGACCAAAATCAGAAATCCTGTTATAAAAAAAAAAATTCTTAAAGAACTGTTTTCACTCTCCAGAGATCTCCAGATAGCTCAGCTCTCCATAGGGAAAAAAAAAAATCTAAAGATTGTGTTCCTGTTTTCAGATAGCTTATCTCATGCTGAACAAAAGCCTTGTTTTTTATTTGCATATCAAATGCAGTTATTTATTCCAGGTTCCTTTTGATTGTCCTATGGTTCTGTACCCCATGACCCAGCCCTTTGATCCTTAGGAGACAGCAAGCATATCTATCTATCTATCTATCTATCTATCTATCTATCTATCTATCTATCTATCTTAACATTGCAAAAGAATTCAGAGATCTGCCCATATCTGTTAAGCACAGACAATAAACTAGGTGGGTAGGACCCTACCCTGTTATTACCATTCTGACAGTGCCTGAGTCTAAATTCATTCTGTCCCAGGCTGACCTTGAACACGGGAATTTGTTTACACTTGTCTTATCCGGTCTTGGTATCTTTGACAAGCTGGCTACTGTGCAGCTGCCTCTGTTCCTTTGGATCTGTGAAGCTCCTTCAACAATTCATATTGCATCCTTATATTTTCGTAGAGTTGAGAAATTATATATTTTGAACAAATCTTTCTAGGGCTCTTTTCCGCAGCCTTAAGGGCTGTTTGCGGAGACATTGGCTACACCTTTGTCTCCCAGACTCATGCTGTCTCTGAGTATCATGGAGTCATTAACATTAACAGGGAGGACATTACTTGGAGGAACATGGAAATATAGGTGTTATTATTCAAACAAGTCTTAACGCCCATAGCAGCCACTCGTGGAGGTCCATGCCCTGCTGGCCCTGTCCCAGGGAAAGGAGCTATGTCGTTCCACCCCCACTAAATCCATGCTGGACTCAACATTCTGGGGTCTCTTTGGCCAGTAACTCACAGGGAGGTAACCTATGCCAGACATTGAAATTTTATAACATTGAAATTTAATAACTCATGTCTTGTGGGAGCAGTAATGTTCAACCATGCAGGGTACTTGGACATTATTTATATACTCTTCTATACCTCAATTTCTTCACACTGCGCCAGGGATAATAGATATATTGTGTTTGTAAATTAAAAACGGATCCTTAAAACTATAACTGGACAAGTGTAACATAGTATACACTCAAGAAACATTCTTTACATAACTTGAGTGCTTATATTGATTATTCTGGGAGCATGGGTGTTCCCAATTTACAGATGAGAAATCCGAGGCCTGTTAAGAATTCAAGTCTAGAATTCTCCTTTAATAGGCCAATCAGGCAGACGCAAAGGTGCTTGGTGTTCCGATCAGCCTGTGCAGTTTCGTTGGAAGCGAACCCCAGATTTCTATGTAAAGTCTTAGAGACAGATGAACTTTAGGGAAATCACTTAAATCCCACAGCATATAATATTAGAAGGGTGGGGGAGTATATTTATTTATTTTTAATGGTTAATTCTTAAAGCAATGCTTTTCTATACTGCAGGAAAAAGGTTTTCTCAAGTCAGCCCTCTAGCTGTGTGAATACATGCAGTGTGAATAAATGCCGTCTCATTTTGTACGAGGTCTCAGAGTGTGCTCTTCCCTCCTTGTCCCAGGAGGAAGAGGCCATTGCTAGTCCTAACACCAACACTGAAGTTTATCATCTTTTTTCCCCCCATTTCTGGCTGTTGCTGTTACAGTCGTACTGGAAGGTCTCCAGGGCCACACACAGAGCGCATCGTGCCTCTATGACGTTATCTTTTATGGAGTCGGGAAAGGAACTTACTCTCTCTGAGAGGGAGGGGCCCGAGTGAGAAGCCCTGCGCGGGTTAGGGACCAACGCCCTAGGAGCAGAAGCAGGAAACAGAGACTTGTTTAACATGGGACATAAAGGCTGAATTATGAGTAAACACTGTGAAACAAAACTATGGTGACTTAAGGAGTAGAAAGACTACTTCAGAAAAGAGCAGAAATGCTTACACGTATCTCTGAGCCCAGGGAACGATCGTTCATGAAGCTATGCCCACCACTGACCACTGCTGTGTGCTTAAGAAAGGGAGAGAGATAAGGAGAGGCCTTTGTAAGGAAAGGGAGGGGGAAGACTACATTGGAATGTAAAGTGAATAAATAAATAAATGAAAAAAAAAAAAGACAACAGACACCTGGAGGTACTCAGAGGGGATTTAAACTCCACAAGAGGACAACAGAGTCAACTAACCTGGACCCTTGGAGGCTCCCAGACACTGAACCACCAACCAAAGAACATACAAGGGCTGGTCCTAGCCCCTCCCCCCAACCCCCCACCCCCGACCCGCCAGCCAAACACAGATGTAGCAGATGTGCAACTTGGTCTTCATGTTGTAAGACTTGACCAGTGTTAACTTACCGGACCCCCTGAGTGGACCACGTGGAGACAGAAATCAAGGCAAAACGCAAGAGGAATTTTTATTAAATCCAGCATGCTGGGGCCGTCCTGTATGCAGAGAGAGAGTTACCCGGCAGCACCTAGTGCTGCGCGGGATTTTATACCTTCCTCACGGCTGCTGCCCTGAAGCACAATGTGATTGGCAGAACAGTGTCACATTCAAACTAATTGGCTGTGAGGTGATGAGGTAGGTGGCCAACGGTTAGTCCTTCGGAATGCATCCCCACCCTTAGGTCGGTCTCCCCCCTCCCCTTTGTGGTCTGAGGAATTCAACTCAGCCTCCGACCTTTTTAAAGTTCCTGAGCTAACTCTTTCAATGGGAGTCTCCGGACATCTGGAGCTGGGACTATCCTCCCCCGCCCCTCCCCCCCCCCTGCTCTGTTGCCTGCCTGTGGATCCCCGTTCTCCTAACTGGGTTGCCTTGTCTGGCCTCAGTGGGAGAGGGTGCGCCTAGTCGGCTAGCCTAGTGACTTGGTGTGCCTGGATGGGTTGGTAGTGGGGGCGGGGGGGGGAGGAGGCAACCCCCTCCCCCCCCTTCTCAGAGGAGAAGGAGGCTGGGGAGGTGGGCACTGGGAAGAGAGATGGGAGTTTGAATCGGATTGTAAAGTGAATAAGATGTAAACTAATGGTGGAAAAACAAAACCAAACTAACACCAAAACCAAAACCAGAGCACCTCTTTCTTTTTTCCCTTCCCCATCCTTGTTCCTCCGTTCATAATCCTGCTGCCATGCTGCGCTGCGATGCATGGTTCTCATTTGGTATTGTTCTCTCTGCCTCTCCTCTTTAATTTTGCCTTCCCTGCATCCTCTCATTCCTTCTTTACGTTGTTTGGTATATTTTCCGTTTGTCCCCTTTCACTTTGAAGAACAACTTTTAGCGTCCTCCGTGCGAGTTTCTCTTTGCCCAGTGAGGCAGTCCGGAAGACGCCTGGGTTTCATGTTCCCTCGGCTAAGGAGCTCTAGACCTTGGACCCACCCGGAAGCTGCCTTGCAGGGACTATCTTGCAGCATATATCTGTAACCAGACGTTGACCTCAAATGATGCCCCCCAAGACATCTTTTGTATCAGAATTACCTAGCTTAACTTGCATAGGCCACAAATTAATCTATACCGGAACTGCCAATGCTTCTCCGTTCTCAAGGAATTCAAAGTCTCCAAATGGGATAATTTGTCTATGCTTGGCCCAGGGACTGGCAGTACTGGGAGGTGTGGCCCTGTTGGAGTAGGCGTGTCACTGTGGGTGTGGGCTTTAAGACCATCATCCTAGCTGCCTGGAAGTCAGTCTTCTGCTAGCAGCCTTCAGATGAAGATGTAGAACTCTCAGCTCCTCCTGCACCATGTCTGCCTGGATGCTGCCATGCTCCTGCCTTGATGATAATGGACTGAACCTCTGAACCTGTAAGCCAGCCCCAATTAAATATTGTCCTTATAAGAGTTGCCACGGTCATGGTGTCTGTGCACAGCAGTAAAACCCTAACTAAGACACCAAGAGTCTGCTGTCATAATCTGAGTAAGCAAGCAAGTGAACCAGCGTGGACATCCAGGGCATTCTAAAGGGCAATTTGAAATAAAAAGCATAACCTTGGACTTGAATACCAGTTACCTTAGCTAAATATCTTGATTTGGCTGTCATTTCCCCTAACAGTTCTGATATATACTGATATATATATATATATATATATATATATATATATATGCTGTTATTTGGGGGGCTATAAAAAGACTGTGTATTCTGATTTTTTCACCCACAGAGCCTTAAGCTCTTTAGAGTAAATACACTGCATATACCCATGACATCAATCAAAATGGCAGCACAGCTTTCCTGAGGACTTTTTTTTTTTTTTTTTTACAGATATACAGTTCAGTTTCTCCAGGTTGCATAATGAGTGCTGAGGTGGTTCTCTAAACCTTTTCTACAAACTAATTTTCTTTTTTTAATCTAAGGATGTTCATGATAAACTCAAACAAGGAGACAAAAAGAAAATAAATTAAATACTCCAAAGGAAGTGAGAAGGACAATAAAGAAGCCCCTCCCCCGCAAGCCTTACTGTTCAGAGCAAAAGATCTCCAAAGGGCATGCTCTTATCTCCCAAGGGATGTTAAGCAATATCTAGAGATGTCTTGATTGTCACTGCTGGGGTAGCTGTGGGAGCTTGCAAATCTCTTGCTGCTGGTACCTCGTGGTATAGTCCAGATCCAGTAAGGCATCCTACAATGCCCACAGGGACTTGTCCAGCTCAACAAGATATAAGTATCTCTACTGGGGACTCCTGCACAGTGAGTGTGAGGCTTGGTACACACACACACACACACAAACACACACACACACACACACACACACACCACACTATAATATTTTGCACACAGACAGCCTCTATTCTCATTAATCTGAACTTACCCCTTTTTTCTGTCGCGATTAGTTTTTTTTTTCATGTTGACTCAGAGAATTAACGTAATTAGTTTTGATTGTTGAATAATTTTCACTTGGCTTAGTATTCTATAACACATCTATTAAACTCTCCAAATTATTTAATTTTTTCTTGTTATAACCTGATCACCATGGAAGGGGTGAGTGAGAAATGACACAGGAGACAGGAGGCAGGTGGCTCCTTCTGTTTGGTGATTTTTTTTTTTTTTTTTTTTTTTTTTTTTTTTTTGCTTGCTCAAATCCTGGCTTTGGCATGATCTTCACAAGTCTTTCTCTTACAAATCCTGTCCTCTGAACAAGACCTGTGTCAGGAGGCTGGGACAAGGTAAGACACCCCACCCCGCCCCCCGCCCCATTCTGTAGACATTTCTAACGCCTGACTCACCAGGCAGCAAATCTCCTCAGCTGTGGAAATGTTAAGCTTAGGGGGGCCTGCCATGGCTGAACCACATCCAAACCTTCTTAAGAACCTGGATTAGTTAAAATATGCTGGAGATCCAGGCTGTCCCTTAGGTTAATAACGAAATAAGAACTTCAAAGCCATCCTTCATTGTCTTAGCTTTTTCTTTTCTTTTTTTTTCCCTTTGAGTTCAGTCCAGAAGTTCAACCAGCTCACGTCTTTTACAGATGTCGTAGGCCCGCTTTGAGATTGGAAAAGCTAGGAATGCACTTATCACACGGCACAGCGATGCTCAGCCTTCCCAATGCTCCTCGTGTCGTGGTGACCCCCCCCAACCATAAAACTATTCTCGCTGCTACTTTATAACTTTAATTTTGCTCCTGCTATGAATTGTAATATAAATGTCTAATAATGCAGGACATCTGATGTGCAACTCCTGTGACAGGGTCGTTCGGGGGTCATGACCCAAAAGCTGAGAAGGGCTGATGCAGCAGCCATTATAAGGCGTCCATCAGTTTCAGGGTGCAGAGAACTGCTGTCAGGTGACCAGTGAGACTCGCACAAGGTGTTTAAAGTCGGTGCTGTTGGCGTGACCTTGCGGAGTAGGCAATTGCAGGAGAGTGCGTGTCATCATTTCCGCAAGCGAGGGCACAGTTGACCTCCCAGAATCCTAGACTTCAATGGAGACGTCTAAGGTTTGGGTGTGTGTTTGGGGGTGTGGGAAGGGTAGAGATCAAGCCCCGAGGCAATGCTGAAGTCCCAAAGAACGGCACTCCCAGCCGCAGGACTTAGCTATTTTATCTTACTGCAGGCGGCGTACAATTTCGTTTTCTTTCAAATTAGTCTCTTACTTTGTTAGAACTGCTCAAAGTTCATAGCTTGAGTAATCTCTCTGCTTCCTGCCTCTTTGTCTCTGCCTCTTAGTCTGTCTCTGCCTCTTTCTGTTTCTTGCCCTGTCTCTGGGTTGCTGTGTCTCTGTGTCTCTGTCTCTTTCTCACTTTGGCTCTCACTAAGAAAACCTCAGTTGTTTTTCCCCAAACATGAGCCTCAGAATCTATTAAAACATGAAATGAAAATGATCTTCCTTAAAGATCTTCAGGTCTTTCGGGGGTCCCAGACCCTTTACCCTTCACTGCATCTCTCCCGTGGCAACTGAAGCAGCGGCCACACCACCAATGCTCTACTTTTCCCGGGGGGTGGGGGGGGAGAGAGAGAGAGAGAGAGAGAGAGAGAGAGAGAGAGAGAGAGAGAGAACACTAAAAGCTTTCAGAAAAAATAAAAAATAAAAGCTTTCTTGTAAGCCTTCTTATCTGAGCAGGGTTCTTGTTAAGGTGTCTGTGGGGGCTCCCGTAAGGAGCTGTTGATTGAGGCACGCTGGTTCTGGCCTGGCTGGCTCCCTGGAAAGCGGTTTGGCCGTCGAGTCTGTGCTAGCTCTCCCGTGAATGTGAAATGGAAGGCCACACAAGAAGGGCAGGCAGGGTCCAAAAGTCAGTTCCTGCTTCCTCTGCCAATGATTTACTAAGCGCCTTTAAGGAAGCCACTCACTTCTTCCATGTGATGATAAAGTTATTCGATCTGAAGGAGAAGACAGCAGCGGCCACGTTTTCTTATCTTCTCGGAAGCCAGAAGCCATAAAGCCAAGGCCATGGCCAAGTCAGCTTTAAACTATTCCTCCTGGAAGCCCTTGTAAGCAAGCACAGGAAGGCTCAGCCGGGGGAAAGATGACGGACAGAAAGGGAGAGTGAGGGAGTGTAGGTCTGGAATGAACCCTGAAAGGGAAACAACAGAGCATAGAATCCTGAGTAGAAAAACACAAGTTAAGTACCTAGAACTCCATTTGCAGGAGCTATTTCCTCAAAACCAAATATCCAGTGGCAGAAAGCCTAAGGCTATAAGGGCTGTTCAGGATGATCAAAGAAAGAAAGACCTTATTTTTAAAATCCACTTCTTTAAAAATTAAAAGTCTAGAAGTCTCAATCAGGAGCATGAACCTTTCCACCACGCCCCCTGGAGACCCTCTCCTTCCAAGGTCTTTCTTTTTGCTGAGTGTGTATTAGTTGTGTTGGGATTTAAAAATCCAAAAGAACCCAAGCAGTCACAATAGCAAAGCCAAGCAAGATCTTTGTATGAATCAGGCAGCAAAAACTTACCAGTCAGGGGCAATAGCGCAGGGAACTGACTGTGTCTTTGAATGTTCATCTTAGTAAGTATCTAAGCGGATGACAAAAACTTACTGTACTCAGGCTGCTACTGACCGATTGGCGCCACGAAACAGATTTGGGAGCCGAGCTGCAACCCTGACTCGGAGTGGTACAGTTTTTTAAGCCCCAAATCCACAAACATCTATGCCAAGTTATAAGTACATTCTCTCATCAATCAGAATTTAAGGATGAGGACTTCCTTAGGAACATGTCTTTGTGGTTCCTGATCCCATTGGTTGGGTTATTCAACTGTGGTGAGGCAACTTGCCTAAAATTCATGTTTCAACTTCTAGATGAATTCTTGACATGTCAAATACCCATACACAAGTCTCTTTATGCCAAGGATGATGTCCATTACCCAGAGGGAACTTACACTTTATTTGGCCCCTATTTAAAATGGAAATTTTATTCAAAATGGCTTCAGTTGAGTTCCGTCTTACAATTGTACAAAATAACAGGCTTCATAGTGACATTTTCAAAGATCCATATAAGTCTCATTTGATCTGATTTGTTCCCTCTCTCCTCTTTCCCTCCCCCCCCCCACCTTCTTCTCCAGAGTTCGCTTACTTTCTTTTCCTTTTTTTTTTTCCTAAGTAAGACTGGATTCTCAGTATGAGAGAAAATGTACCATGTTTGTCTTTCTGACTCTGGCTTATCACAGTTAGCATGATGGGGTCTGTCCATTCACCCCCAAGTGGCAACAGTTCAGTTTCCTTTGTGGTTGGGTAACACTTTCATGTTCATCCTGCACTCATCCACTGATGGACTGTTTCATGGCTGTCATGAAACATCGCTTGCTGCCTTAAGAAGTCTTTCCATACAGACCTAGAAGTAGTGCAGTTGGCTCACAGGAGAAGCCTATTTTGAGTTATTTGGGAAATCTCCGTACTGATTTGCATAGTGGATGCAGCAGTCTGTGTTCCCACCAGCAATGAAGAAGGGTCCCTTTTCATTCCTCCATCTTTGCGAGTTTGACTGTCTTTGCTTTCTTGATAACAATACTAAGTGGAGAAGACATTATAATAAGGGGTGTGTGTGTGTGTGTGCGCGCGCGCGCGCCAATGGGCACTTGACAATGCAGTTTTCCCCCCTGTCCTTCTCTTATGGATGAAAATGTTAAGTGAACTGTTTTTAAATGTAGTGTGTGCATGTGTGTGTGTGTATATATATATATATTCATTCATGGGGAACATGTGTGTTTGCACATGTGCATGAATGTGTGTATGAAGACTGGAAGGCAGAGGTCAATCAGGGGTGTTACTCATTCAGATGCCATTTGCCCTGAGGGAAGTCTCTTACTAGCCTGGAGCTTGCCTAGGAGGCTAGGCTGGGTGTCCCGTGAGCCCTGGGGATCCACTTCTTTCATGTCTTCGGGCTGGAGTGGATGCAGAGGACACCATGCTTTTACACTGGCTCAGGGTATTAGTTCTCATGCTTGTGCCACAAGAACATCTGGATCTGGCTATCTCGTTAGGCCCTAATCTCTCTCCCTTCCTCCCCCTCTCTGTGAATTTCCCATCATGCACCCCAATTCCACTCATCCCCCATCCCTTCATATCTTCCCTCTACCCTTGAACCCCTCCCCCACAAAAAGAAACAAAAACAAAAAAAGTAACAAAATATCTCGCCATGGAAGCTGCGATGTGTCACAGTGTGTCACTGTGTGCCACTGAGTGTACCCTGTTGTTCAAAGATATTTACTTGCAGACATTCCTGGCCATGCCCCGCCCCCACCAGGGCTAGTTCTACTGTGCTTCTCAGGGGAGGTGCAGAGTCCCTGATGTTTCATACCTTTGTGGCTACTTGTACTCCCTTCTGGAAGCTGTCAGGTTAGCGCTAGCCCATTCGTTGATTAGATTATTTGTTCTTTAGGTGCCTGCCATTTTTTACTTATTTACTTAGCTACATTTTCCTTTGATGTTTACTACTCTTTCGGATGGGTGGTTGGCTGCTTTATATTTCAGTTCTGTAGACATTACCTCCAGTCTGCTAATTGCTTACCTCTTTATGTAGAAGCCTGTTAACTTGACATGATCTCAGCTGTCAGCTCCCTGTGTCATTTCTTGAGCTAGTGTGGTGCTGTTCAGAAAGCCACTGGCTATGGTTGTTTCTTCTAAACAGTTGTTTGGACATCTTGTTTATTTATTAATTATGTGTATGAGTGTTTTGCCTGCAGGTATGTTTGTGCACTGTGTTCATGAAGTGTTCTCAGAGGTCCGAAGAGGGCATAGATCACCTGGGTCTGGAGTCCTAGGCAGTTGTGAGTCTCCCTCTGGGTGCTGGGAACCAAACCCCAGGGCCTCTGGAAGTGCAGTCATGTGCTCTTAACCACGGAGCCATCTTTCCCATTCATGACTCTCCTAAAAAAATGTTTCCCTGTGTTTTCCTCGGGCGGTAGGTCTTACATTAAGATCTCAGGTACATTTATTGGTCTGTTTCTACAGCTGTGTTGTAGATGATTTCTCACACAAGGTCTTTAGGAAAACCATATTTTGTAGAGGCATTTTTTTTTGTACAAAATCATTTGTATTTATTTTATAATCCCTAGGAGCTTTGAGTCAGCTGGGGTGACCGGGTATGCCAGGTTGAAGCCAAAGTCTTCCCGCGAGCCACATCTTTGAGTGCCCGTTCTTCAGCTGGTATTCTGGGAGCCCATCGATCTTGTGAGACGTTGCAGCCTTACCGGTGAATGTTGTTTTGTAAGGATATATAAAGCTTGTTATTTGGCTCCTTGGCTCAGGCTTCAATTCCTGCCAACTGTCCCACAGTGATATGAAGAGGCTCCACTCCATGCCTCCATAATCTGAGCTGCTGTGTGCTACCTTCTCTGCCATGGAGACACTGAGCCCCTGTAACCGAGTGACAAGGCAAGTCTGTCTGTCTGTCTGTCTGTCTGTCTGTCTCTCTCTCTCTCTCTCTCTTTGAGGTTGTTGAACAAGTCAATAGACTATTGCTTCTGGGGTGTGGGGCTCAGGCGCTCTTGGTTGGACAGGTCTGTTTCCTCTTCCCCACCACAGGCTTCTGGCTTCTAAGGATGGCAGCGGCCCTGTGGATGGCCGCCCTACGCAGATCAGGGCGGTCCTTGTGCCCGATGCTGCTGAGGGTAGCCTGAGCATTCTTATTGATGGTGGTCCTCAATGTGGTAAGATGTGGCAGGTTTTCGCTGACCAGACTATCACGACCCCTTTGCCATCGGCCGCGGACTCCACTCCAATGGTCTTGCAGTGAATCAGCCTGTTGTAGCGGAAGGAGTTTTGGGCCTTCAGGTTATTGGGCCCCGTGCTGTACATCTGCTTATTCTTCTTGATCAAGAAACTGGAGCAAACTGCAGTTGCAGGGACATGGCGGCGGCTCCTCTCCCTGTGCTGGAGACAGAAAGCAAGTCTTTCTTTGAGTTGCTTCTATCAGAAATTCCTTCACAGGGACACAAAAGTCGTTGGTACAAATGTCATCTTAAAATTCTCCATTGTAGTTGAATGCTGCCTTACTTACGAGTCTCAACAATCTCTGCGAATGATCCAAAGGACACAATGTGTAACTTGGTGTCCCGATGTCACAGTCACAGCACCATCCTGTGCAGTAGATCCTTTTCCGCTTGAGTGTGAGGCAAACTGAGCTCTCAGCAGAAGAAAGAAGCTCATTTCTTCATGCAAAATGCCTAGAGAGAAGCATAAAAATAGCACAGCACTGAACCTTCTAGGGAAGTGGCTTCTTCCCTCCCCCTCCCCCTCCCCCAACAGAACCATTTCTGAAAATTGATGCTGAAATTATAGTTTGCACATTGCAAAGCCCCGAGTTTCCTTCTTCTTCACTCTAAATAGCACCACACTGTATCCAATTGCAGGGATGGAGTAAATTACTGCGGGGGAATTTCAGAGGAGCATTCTTAAACTCAAAGGCTGCCTGTTAAGCGCAGACGCTTTCAGTGGGGCAGGGCAACCGGCGAGGGTGGGAGCTGACTGGGTGTTCTGCTGACTGTGAAAACACACCACACGGGGTCTCCTGTGGTAAACGTGTGTAGAGTTGTAGTTAGTTTTTTAACCGAAAATAAATGCTTTTCATGTAATATATTCTGATGACTGTGTCCCTGTCCCCAAGTCCTCCCAGAGCCTTTTTACCTCTTCATTCACCCAACTCCATACCCTCTTCTTTTCTTTAGAAAACAAATGTGTCTTTCAGAGGGATGTCGTGATAGGCTCCTGTTTGTAAGCACACCATCGTATCAGTGATAGTGTCAGACCTTGGGGCCTCCCCTTGAGCTGAATTCCAATCAAAGCTGGAAGAAGCTGAGGAGGAGGGCGGCCCTAAGGAAGACCAGCAGTCTCAACTAACCTGGACCCCTGAGATCTCTGACACTGAGCCACCAACCAGGCAGCACACACCAGCTGATATGAGGCCCCCAACACATATACAGCAGAGGACTGCCGGATCTGGACTCAGAGAAGATGCACCTAACCCTCAAGAGACTTGAGGCCTCGGGGAGGTCTGTTGGGGTGGGGGTAGGAAGGTGGGGACTGACTCTTGGAGGTGTGAGAGGAGGTATGGGATGTGGAACAGTCAGAGGGTGGATCTGGAGGGGGATAAAGACTATAAAAAAGATTAAAGAATAAAGTAAAAAAAATAAAAGAAAAATAAAACAAATGTTCAAACAAGCAAAAAAGCAAACAAATCAGATTTAAAAAATAACAAAGAGAAAGCATGAGAAACACTCACACACATACACTCACATGCGCACACACACAAGCTCACACATGCACACCCACACACATATACACACACACATGCACACACACACATATACATACACACTCCCCAAACCAGTAAAAACACAAAATCAGAAACCATAATATACAAGCCAAAGACCAGGAAGACAAAAATGCCTGAACCAAGTGATCTGAGACAAAAAAAAAAAAAAAAAATCTGTGTGTAGACTTTCAATCTAGGCACATGTAGACTGTTAATCTACTTCCAACATTTTCATAAATGTACCTGCATGTAGTTGAAAGTTGTTTTTACTTTTTAAATGTGTCTATTTGAATGTGTGTGGAGGGTTGGGGGTTTGTACACCTGCTACAACATGCCTGCAGAGATAAAAGGAATCGTGTTTCTCCTTGCAATGTGTTTCTGGGAATCAATTCAGGGGGTCAGTGGCAAACACTCGAATCCTGAGCCATCTCATCCAGGCCACCTACACATATCTTGGTTTTCTTTGTAGCGGCCGTGGCCTGAGAACATAGTCTTAAACCCCTCTAAAGTTAAAACCTGTTGCGCTAAAGGAAACCAGCACAGAAGTTCCTTTTGCATTTTTTGCCAGAGACAGATCAAACAGATCGAGAACAGTTGTGATTTATTAACATAATTATCAGTGACATCCTGAAAGAGAATGTGGGATAATTAAGATATATTACTCGGATTTATTATTCTCTCCCTGAAACAACTAGTAACTTGTTGTCCCTCAGCATGAACATGTCTCGAACTTCCCAAGTTTCCTGTAGCAGCTTCCCTCATTCTGTGTTTAATGTGTCACATATTTTATTGCTATTTCTCCAAGGGCCTGATCAAGTGTATCAGTTAGTTTTTCTCTTGCTGTGATAAAATCCCCCGACAAAAGCAACTTAAGAGAGAAAGGTCTGTCTTGGCTCATCCAGGAAGCCCTGCCAGGAGCAATTTGAGGCACCTGGCCACATTGATCCATCAGTCAGGGAGTGGGAAGGAAGGAATGTTTATACTTACCCCACTCTGTTTGTATTCAGTCCAGTAATGGCGCTGCCTACCTAGGGTGGCTGTCTTAGTTAGGGTTTTACTGCTGTGAATAGATACCATGACCAAGGCAAGTCTTATAAAAACAGCATTCAACTGGGGTTGGCTTACAGGTTCAGAGGTTCAGTCCATTATCATCAAGGTGGGAGCATAGATAGCAGCGCCCAGGGAGGCATGGTGCAGGAGGAGCTGAGAGTTCTACATCTTCCTCTGAAGACTGCGAGCAGAATACCAGCTTTCAGGCAGCTAGGAGGAAGGTCTTAAAACCCACCCACAGTGATATACTTCTTCCAACAAGGCTACACCCACTCCAACAATGCCACACCTCCAAACAGTGCCACTCCCTGGGCCAAGCAAATACAAACTATCACAATGGCTTTTCCTATCTTATTTAACCTAGTGTTGTTAAATCTTCAGAGGCTTGCTTAGAGGCTAATCTGCTATAATCTTTTGGAGGTGTGCCTAAAGAATTGGGTCTTAGGTGATTCTGGATGCAACCAGGTTTGCTGTCTGTCTTTATGTTATGCATTTATCAGATTCGGTTCATGCTTTGTAAGCTTTTTAAAATACTCACGTGCATATTCACCTCTTGATTTTTTGATACGATGAAATATATACATCGATGAAATGTATACATCTCTACCTGTGAATGGTCCAAGTTCATACCAGCTGTCTTCTGAGTTAATGTATGTATCCCTTTGGGATAAATCTGCCCTTGTGCACATCCTTAATCAATTTATGAAAAAAAAATCAGAAAAACTAAATGTAAGGGGTAGTCTATAAATTAACCAACTTTAAAAAGCAAACAAAAACAAACCAACAAATAATTACCCGTGGTGAACCTCAAAGAAAGGTCAAATATCTATTTCTAATTGAACAAAACAAAATAGACATTGCTTAGATGCAATATTTTCTCTTGGCTCACACCCTGGATTTGAGGACTTGCTACAGTGAAATTTATTGGGGCAATTGGTAAATTTAAATATGGATAATTAATGGTAATAAACTCGCACGGCACTTACTGGTTTTAGTAATAGCACTGTAGTTATATAAGATAATATCCTGTTCTGAGGAAACACAGGCTGGGCATATTTTAATGTTAGGGGGTTTGAATGATTTCATCTCAGTTGATTTAGATATCTCTCTGAAGGCAGGCAATCAAACATGAGGCAGATGTTAACATGGAAACATTGGATACATTGGTTTCATAGTCTTTTTCTTTTTTGCAACTTTTTTCAAAGTTTTTGCACTTTTATGAAATTACAGACTTATTAGGAAAGTACTAAAACACAGATTTATTTGGTTACACTGTTTGCCTTTCCTACAGTGTCACATAGGGTTCACTTCGTATGCTAGAATAACCACCATGGCTTTTGTTTATTTACTTTTCTAATCGTTCTTGAAATCAAAATCACAGGTCAGAGCAACACTGGCTTTTCTTACAGTCTGCATGGAATCTGATACAATGTTCATTTTGAAGGAACCTGTGCCTTGAATGATAGCACCAGCTGATCAGAGCATTACTATGTTGTGAATCCGTGAAGGCAGAGGACATCCAGCTGTCAGTCTGGGAGGCCACCAGGGGAGTTAGGATCGGAGGGCAGATGTTTGATGCATTCTATACAGTCCCCACCCCCCTGCCTCCCCCTCTCCGCCGTGCCCCCCCCAAAGGGGTCTTGAGTGATCATTCCTAAGTCATTCTGAAAACAAAATGTGTTTGTAGTGAAGTTATTGAAAGTAAGATAGGAACACAAGTGTAGTGAATATGAATGCTAAAACGTAGTTTTCCAGACTGCCACATTCTGTGCGGTTCTTTAGCCGTTATGACTTTCACTTCCAGTTAAATACGTTTTCACAATGTTTTGTAATATGACAGACAACTTAAGTTCCGAGTTTTGTACTCAGTGGCTTTCAGTAAACAGTGTGTGTGTGTGAGTGCATGCGTGTGTGTGTGTGTGTGTGTGTGTGTGTGTGTGAGAGAGAGAGAGAGAGAGAGAGAGAGAGAGAGAGAGAGAGAGAATGAAATTGTGAGCAACTGAAGGGGGTGGGGAGGTTTAAAAATTATGTTGAATTCCCCCAGCGATGGGACCAAATATCCGTTGGCTCTAGCCCCAGGAAGCAATTCCACATTGCTTGTAATGGGGTTACTTACGGAAGCATGGGACAGGAGTAAACCTACAGGACATAGCTCTAAAACGTCTGCTGCAGTCTGGGTACCGACACTCACAAAAGCTGAGTCCCTGGAGCTCCCAGGCACAGTTTGCAGGCAGCTCAAGCGACTGCTTACCGCTATTCAGAACATCTTTCACTGTTACCTTTTCCTCAGTGCAGTTCAAGAGCAGAGCGTAGGGGCCAGGGCACAGAGGGGAGTGTCGTGAAACAGCATCTTCTGGTCATGGTGTGGCTGCTGCATGTGTGAATTCACAGGAGCTGTGATAACCCAGCCCGAGCAAGATCAATCCGGTAAACCTTCCACGTGGACTCAGGAGAGGCACAAGAGACCCCACTCCTTTCAAAGGGGATACTACAAGGAGAAGGACAGTCTGTTTTCTTCAGGGCTATGGCAAAATTGCTCCTGTTCTAGGGGACCGCCCACATCTATGCAAATAAGGGCAGTACTAGACAGAGGACATGGCATTTGGAGGGCTATGAAAGGAGTATAAGGGAGAGATGCAGAATGGATAGGATCAAAACAAACTTATTAGGGTTTGTATATGCTCAGCTCAGGCAGTATTAGGAAGTAAGGCTTTGTTGGAGTAGGCGTGACCTTGTTGGAGTAGGTGTGTCACTGTGGGCGTGGGCTTAAGGCCATCCCCCTAGCTTCCTGGAAGTCAGTATTCTGCTAGCAGCCTTCAGCAACTCCTGCACCATGTCAGCTTGGATGCTGCCATGCTCTTGCCTTGACGGTAATGGACTGAACCTCTGAACCTGTAAGCCAGCCCCAATTAAATGTTGTCCTTTATAAGAGTTGCCTTGGTCATGGTGTCTGTTCACAGCAGTCAAACCCTAACTAAGACAATACTGCATGCCAGTATGGAATTCACAATGAAAAAAAAATGCATGAGAATATTCACATTGCCTGGAATCTGAATTTTAAGTTCTCACTAGTAAATATTCAGACACTTTCATGAGGATGATGTAGCAACTTCCTCCAGGGTTTTGTGGCGCACCTATATGGCTTAGGTTTAATCTCTAAAGCCACTAGACTTAAACTCTTCTCCCTCAGGGCATTCCTACCTGACATCTTGTTGTCATTCCTGGAAAGTTCTCTAAGGCCAGTGTTTGTCATCCCGTGAGGGACTCACCTTACCCAGTGTGTAATGAGGTTGGCGGTCATCACGACCTTGTTTCCTGAAGACACCACAGACTAAGATGTCACAATCGATTCTGCACACGACTCTTACCGCTGAGGATATTGTCTCTTCAGCTAGGTTCATAGCTTTGGAACTCTGGCTAAGAATATGGTAAGTCTTATTTAGGGCTTTTTTAAACATAAACTCTTTCTCATAGTTTTCTCTTTAATTCTGTTAACTGAGTTCAGAATTGTTTCATTAGATCTGTGTTCTACTACACAAGTTCCTTTTCAGCCATATCTATTCTATCTAATCCATTTACTGAGTTTGCAATTTTTTTAAAAAAAGATGTATCTCTCTGTGTTCATGCATGGCACACATGTGTGGATGCCCACAGCGGCCAGAAGACATTGCTGGAATCATAAGAGGTTGTAAGTTTCTGACATGGGTGCTGGGAACCAAATGCTTCCAATAACAGTTAGTGATCTAGACCCCCCTGAGCCATCTCTCTGGCCCCAGGTTTATAGTTTTAAAAATAAATTTACAAAAAAAACATACGTGATATCTAAAATATATATTCTCATGCTCTTAACCCAAACTTTCAAGTCTTATATTTTGTCAAGGTAAGAAGTAACAGTTCTGCAAACAAATTCTGCTGATTTAATGCATAGTCTGGGTGATTATAGATATATTCAGTTTCATGATGGTAACCATTACATATGATTTGTTGGCATGTACATACATACATTATATGTATGTCATGTATGTGTGTTGTGTGTTTCTCTCTCTCTCTCTCTCTCTCTCTCTCTCTCTTTCTCTGTATGTGTATGTGTATACTGGTTTAATTTGAGACAGGATCTTGTAATGTACCTCAGACTAGGCTCCACCTTTGCCATCCTCCTATCCTAGCTTCCTTAGTGCTGAGGTATCATATACCAGATCTGTTATATGTTGTTATGTATCCAATCTTCAATTATAAGTTCAATATTTTAAAATAAAATTGATTATTATTCACTAGTTTAAAAATTAAAAAGTAGTATCTCCCCCATAACCTTAAAAAAAAAGAAAGAAATACAGTTGTTGTGTTCTGTATTTAAAATTTTAATATCTGAAGTCTTTGTGGTTCTTTTCTGTTGTCTTCAGTGATTTTATCTAATGTCTTATTTTTCCCACCTTTTGTGTGGTGAATGTGAATTCAGGTTCTTTTTGATGGAGATGCATTAGCTTCTGGAAGAAGCAGCAAGTTTGTTCGGTTTGGGTCTTTCAGCCATCTTAGGAAAACAAGCTCTGTAGCTAGACAACTTGAAACAAAATTCTCTGCTTTAAATTTTCTGAATCAGGCAGGTGGCTGGATTTGGACTTCAATGAGATTCTCTCTCTCTCTCTCTCTCTCTCTCTCTCCTCTCTCTCTCTCTCTCTCTCTCTCTGCCTCCACACCCCCACCCCCTTCTTTTCAAAGTTAAAAGGTCTTTTTTTGGTGCTGTTTCTGAAAGATTGGCTTTGTTTTCAGTTTTCCTTAGGCTAAAAGGTCTGTGGATCTTTGATGTCTCAACATCATGCGAGAAATCCTCCCATTCTCTTCCCTCTCTTGGTGCTGGATTTATGTTCTGTCTTTATCCATGGCAGCTGTCCTGATGGGTACTTTCGCTCTTTGGTGCTTAACCCCACCCCTTTGGAAGGGGGAGCTGGCTTAGTACTCACAATCAATCACATCTGGGTTTCTGGGGTTTCTGTTTTCGAGTTGCTTTTAGCCTCTACGGACTTCTTTCTTTTGTGCCAGCTCAGAAATGCAATTAAGTATCTACCTTTTCCCCTTAATTCAACACTTTAGTTATATTTAGAGTTTTGGGTTTTTTTTTCTTTCAGGATGATGGATCTGTAAGAGTGCCAGAAACAGAAGTGGACTCCAGTCCTCCTAACAGCCAATGAGAAGAGGAAAAGCTAATCAATTATATGGTCACAGGGGCCAGAAGAAAAATGACCCTTGATGGCTTTGGAGAAATGCAACAAATTTTGGCACTGAAGCCAGACTGGAATTTTTCTTAGCTTTAATCCAGCAGATATCAGCATCTCTCCTACCCTTCACAACCGACGTATGTTAGATGATCAGACTGGATGTTATTTGAGGGTAAAAATCCTGTAGGACAAATTACTCCTTCCACATTGTGTTCTAATAGTAATATGGGCTTCAAAGTGAGACAGTTGCCCCAAGAGTTGTGGGAATCCTCATGTCCAGAGTTTGCAGTTTTCAAGAGGTTCCCAGACCAACTGGGCTCTGTGGTTGCCCAGACATGAAGGCGATTTCTCATCCAGGCAGAGCAGGATTAGCTTTTAAATGACGTGTGTGGAACTGGTCTACAGCAGTAATAAAGCTGAGTCATGGCATCTTTTATACCCATTTTATTGTTTGTTACAATTCTGAAAGTACATCTCCAGATAAGTTGAAATCAAAGATCAGAACACTTTGATGTGAACACCTCGTCGAACTGCTATTAGTGTTTTATTTCCTGCTATAGTTACACACATGTTTACTTTGCTTTGCTAGTATATGAGGGTATGAGGCATTCTTACTTAATGAGAACAGATCGCCAAGAAGAAAAAAAGAAGTTAACTACATGTCAACTAAAAAATGAGAAGATATTTTCTAGCTATTGAATGTACTCCGTGGCAAATGGAATCTGTATTGGTTCTTTCTTGTCAAGCTGACACAAGCTAGAGTCATCATGTAAGGAGAGAACGTCAGATGAAGAATTGCCTCTGCCAGAATGGCCTGTAGATACGTCTGTGGGTTATGTACTTAACAGGTATAGGAAGGACAATCCTACTGAGGGCACTGCTGTGCCTAAGGAAGCGCTCCGGGGATATATAAAAGAAGTACCTGAGTTTTTAATCTTAGCCATTCTGACTGGTGTGAGGTGAAATCTCAGGGTTGTTTTGATTTGCATTTCTCTAATGACTAATGATATTGAACATTTTTTAAGGTATTTCTCAGCCATCTGAATTTCTTCAGGTGAAAAGTCTTTGTTTAGCTCTACCCCATTTTTGGATGGGGTTATTTGGCTTTCTGGTGTCTAACTTCTTGAGTTCTTTGTATACATTGGATATTAGCCCTCTGTCAGATGTAGGGTTGATGAAGATCTTTTCCCAATTTGTTGGTTGCCCATTTGTCCTATGGCTAAGATTAAAAACTCAGAAGACATCAGGTGTTGGCGAGGATGTGGAGAAAGAGGAACACTCCTACACTGATGGTGGGAATGCAAGCTGGTACAACCACTCTGGAAATCAGTCTGGCTGTTCCTCAGAAATCTGCACGTGATACTTCCGGAGGACCCAGCCATACCACTCCTGGGCATATACCCAGAAGATTCCTCAGCATGTAATAAGGATACATGCTCCACTATGTTCATAGCAGCCTTATTTATAAAGCCAGAAGCTGGAAAGAACCCAGATGTCCCTCAACGGAGGAATGGATACAAAAAATGTGGTATATATATACACAATGGAGTACTATTCAGCCATTAGAAACAATGAATTCATGAAATTCATAGAGAAATGGATGGAGCTGGAGAACATTATACTAAGTGAGGTAACCCAGTCTCAAAAGAATACCCTGGTATACACTCACTGATAAGTTCATTTTAGCCTAGAATCTTGGGACACCAAAGACACAATTCACATACCAAATGATGTCCGACAAGAAGAAAGGAGTAGACACTGGTGCTGGAAAGGATCAAAGCGTCAGTGTAGGGGAATACCAGAACAGGGAAGTGGGAAGGGGTGGATGAGGGAGCAGGGGGAGGGAAAAGGGCATGTGGGACCTTTGGGGGGAGGGGAACCAGCAAAAGGGAAATGAAATGTAAATATAGAATATATCCAATAAAAAAATGGAAAAAAAAAAAGAAGTACCTGAGCAAGTCAGTTAAGTAGATTCCCTGCACGGTGCCCCGCCCTCTGCTCTTGCTTGACTTGGCTTTTCCTTGATCTGTAATCAGCACAAATAAGTCCCAATAAACCCTTTCTTCCACAAGTTTCTTTGGGTCATGGTGTTTATCACAGCAACAGAAAACAAACCAGGACAGTTCCTTTTCTTGTCCCCCTGACGGAATGCCTGGAATAAAAGGAGCGAGGGGTGATTTATTGTCCTGACGGTTTCCGAGACTGCTGGCCACAATCTTTGCTCCGTTGAATGTGGTTCTCTGCCAAAGCAGAGCAACACGTCAGTGGAAACTGCTGTAGGACTTCTAACATCATGGGGAGGGAAAGGAGGAAGACACTAAGGGTCAGGCATGGCCTTAAAAACTACTCATTAGTGACCCATTTGCTCTAGTAGGTCCTTACTTCCTAAAGACGCCATAGAGTTCAAAAATAGCAGCAGGTCAAGCACTGAACACCTGATCCTGTCAGGGAACATTTCGTATCCCAACCAAAACAGAATGCTAGATCTCTGTTTCTGCTTACATTAAAAAAAGTGACACTGTTTTATTAAAATCTTGTTTGCAAGGCAATGTCTTAACTTTAAAGCAGTGCTAAAAGACACAGCTATTTAGAGTTTCCATACCAGGGAGAGTTAAGGAGAAGGGAAATTTTATATTGCAAAATAGCTACAGTGAATTGGTAATGCCAGGCACTAAGGAGGGACTTACGGGGGCGGGGGGGGGGGGGGGGGAAGAAAGCTTCAACCCAAAGAGAAATGACTGTCCTGTAACTTCAGCTGGGCTTTGGGGCAGAAACAGACAGTTGAAAGCAATTGTGTGGATCCCTTTATCCTGTGGAGTGAAAACAGAGTGGGTGTTCTAAGAGAGAGTTTTCTGTTATTTGTTAGAAATAATAGAGCGTGTTGTGAAGACCTCATGACGTGGATTTGAAAGACTGTGAAATACATGGTACGTTATTGGCCCAGAATCTCACAGAAGAAATAACATCCACAGTGATTGCTGGTTCTGGCCATGTTCTGAATTTAGCAAAAATTCTAATCCATTTCAGAGACTTTCACCTTCTGTAAAATTATTAAGTTATATTCTCCACCCTAATTTTTTGCCCATGTTTTCTCTATTATGAAGCATGTGTGATAATGGTGACCTTAAGTTTATACTCAAATAGTATGCTTTGTTTTAAATGGTTTCTATAGTTGTTCTTTAGTCTATAACTCCCTTTCTGGATAACTTCTCCACAATGACATGAAGGTCACCCAGCAGACAGAGTACACAAATTCCAACCTTTATTTGGCAAGAAGAATGATTATTTTTAGGTTCCGGATTTTCTTTCTTTCTTTTCTTTCTTTTCACTTCCTCCTTGTCAAAAATAAGTTCTATTTTGCCAGTCAAAAAAAAGTGTTGTATTTAGTGTGACTACTCAGGCCTACGAGTAAATTCTGAATCTATAATTTTGTTAAAATTTATAGAAAGAGTTTCAAGAATAGGCCCCTTCCTTTCTCATCTCTGGTTGGTTGGAACAGAGTTAGTTCCAATAATATCACAGTGTTTTCCCACAGGCTATTTTTTGCATGAGTTTGGAAAACATGTGTCAAGGAATCCTTCTCTGTCCAAAGAAGATTTAAATATTAATAGAACAATCAGTGAGGTATGGCGATGCCTGCCTGTAACCCCAGTATATGGGGGAAGAAGGGAGAAAACTCATGACCTCGGGGCAGACTTGGTTACACATTGAAATCCTCTCTCAAACACCACCCCAGAAAAGAATAATCGACCACTTACAAAGATAAGAATGGTCTGAGTTACAAGTCCAAGCAAGCTACTTCCTGGTTCATGGCGGTGTAGGAATATCAGTGTTCTCTCCCTCTCCCTCTCTCTCTCTCTCTCTCTCTCTCTCTCTCTCTCTCTCTCTCTCTGTGTGTGTGTGTGTGTGTGTGTGTATGTGTGTGTTAAAGAGAGGAGGTAGGGGGTAATGCAGATTCTTTGCTATTCTTTGTAAGCTCCACTCTTAAATGGAAAGACTATTTTTAAATTGTGCCAGTAAAATAGCAATGAGATTCTTGGTCAGAATTTACATGGCGGGGATCAAATCTCCTGGGAAAGGAGTTTTTGTTTCACGTTGTCAAATTTAAATAGTCTTTCCCCCTAAGCTCGGAATATGAAGTCACCTAACTTATCTTCTGCCAATATCTTCTCCAAATTCATCCCTTTTTTCTTTTTTTATGTACAGGATCTTAGTATTTTCAGAAAAAACCAACAAACAAACAAACACGTTATCAGTTGACCCAGGAAGCGTGGATTACAATCACCACGCATGTTTTCCTCAGTGTGGGACCTTTCAGCGATGACTGGTGTGTTTCATATTTCCACCAATAAAAACTTACTAGGAGCTGGGAGGGTCTGTCCCCTTTGTGCTGATGGTCTTTACTTTAGGGCCTATGTTTCATGGAGAGTGTGCAAAGAGGTCCATAGTGGTTAGTGGAGCTGTAGCTTATCTGTGTGTAGCATCATTTCCCCTCCTCCTCCTTCTACCTTTGCGTTCTCAGTGGTCCAGGTGGAGATGTCAGTCAGACCTATCCCTGATCCATGGGGATTATGAATCTCAGCAGTGTGTGTGTGTGTGTGTGTGTGTGTGTGTGTGTGTGAGTGTGTGTGAGCATCCCGGGTCCTCATACACGTTAAGCAAGTGTTGTACTACTGACTAAGCAACCCTCCCAACTCTCATGGGTGAACATGTAACCAAGCTTAGCTACGGCCCTGCCAAGCATTGACTGTCACTCAGGAACCTGCACGTGAATCAAGACTACTAAATCAATGCCACTCCTCAGAGATTGATTCTGACTTTTATTGGACGGGGATATCCAATGCTGGGGAATGGGGTCACTTCCTGTGACAACAAACACACGGGCTGAGGCTGCCTGTGATGCAAAAAGTGGGGATAAGCATACTTGAAAGAAAGAAGAGGAAAAGTTAGGCTCTGAGCACATTGATTACCCCCGGCTTTATGCACACTGAAGGCTATAGCCACCTCTGGACTTCCAATCGTACAATTGTGACATCCAATCTATCTTTAAGCCAGTACCAGTTCTGGTTTCCTGTTATTCAAAACCAAAAAAAGCATCTTAATTTTAAACTTTCCCCACTGCAGATTTTGCTATCAAAAGTGGACTTTAATTCTGTTGTACTCATTTGCTTCCTGTCTCTTTTACTTTCCTTTAGTCTGACCAACAGCCGGACAAAACAGTTAAAATTTTATATTAGTATGACAAATTCATCAGAACTCGCAGAGTGATTTCACTCCGCCGCCGCCGCCGTTCAAATATTAGTTCCCTCATGACAAATGCGGAGGTGTCTGTAGCTCCCTGGGCCTTCTGTAATCACGCTGAACACAATGCTTGCCCCCCCCCGTTCCTATGGTGGGCTTGAGAGCCCCCTGGGAGTTAACCTGTGGGACAGTGTAAAGAGGGGCACGCATTCTTCCAAGGCACTTGTGGCTGTCACTTCGTTCTCTGAGAGTTATGAATGGAGGCATTGTTGCAAACAACTGTACCGTAAAGGCATTTAAGTCAGTTATTACTGCCTGTGGTGTCTGCACTCAAAATGCTGCAAACAATGAAAATTACGGTTTACCGAGGTGAAAAAAATGTAAGTTTTATAAGATCTACTGTGTGCCTGTCTCTGTATCTTCCTTTTATTGGGTAGCTTCTTCTATTGATGATTCTAAATCTGGGTGTTTGTCATTCTAATGAATTCAAAGGGATGGATCAGAATATATCACTGAACATGTACTCATATAATAATTTACCTGTAGGAAGCATGACTGTTATTTCTAACACACTGATTTATTTTGCAGTAACATAAATTAAATCTGTACAACATGGTATATCATTTGAAAAATCAGAATGTACCAATTTGTACCTATTTCTCAATGTTTCCTGCTTTGACTAAAAGATGTATTTGATTTTAAATCATATACATTGCATGTTTTATGGATAAGTGCATATAAGTAGAGGCAGAAGACATCAGATTTTCCCTGGAGTTCAAGCTGTTGGCAAAGGCGAGCTGTCTGACATGGTTACTGGGATATGAACTCAACTCTTGTAAATACAGTATGTGCTCTTAAGAACTGAGCCATCTTCTGGCTATTATATATAAGGCTGCTATGAACAGAGTGGAGCATGTATCCTTATTGCATGCTGGGGAATCTTCTGGGTATATTCCCAGGAGTGGTATGGCTGGGTCCTCCGGAAGTATCACGTCCAGTTTTCTGAGGAGCCGCCAGACTGATTTCCAGAGTGGTTGTACCAGCTTGCATTCCCACCAGCAGTGGAGGAGTGTTCCTCTTTCTCCACATCCTCGCTAACACCTGATGTCTTCTGAGTTTTTAATCTTAGCCATTCTGACTGGTGTGAGGTGGAACCCAGATGTCCCTCAACGGAGGAATGGATACAAAAAATGTGGTATATATACACAATGGAGTACTATTCAGCCATTAGAAACAATGAATTCATGAAATTCTTAGAGAAATGGATGGAGCTGGAGAACGTCATACTAAGTGAGGTGACCCAGTCTCAAAAGAATACCCATGGTATACAGTCACTGATAAGTGGCTATTAGCCTAGAATCTTAGAACACCAAAGACATAAATCACATACCAAGTGATGTCTGACAAGAAGAAAGGAGTGGACACCGGTGCTGGAAAGGATCAAAGCATCAGTGTAGGGGAATACAAGAACAGGGAAGTGGGAAGGGGTGGATGAGGGATCAGGGGGAGGGAAAAGGGCATGTGGGACCTTTGGGGGTTGGGGAACCAGAAAAAGGGAAATGAATTGTAAATATAGAATATATCCAATAAAAAAGTAATAAAATTATCCTAACATCAATGAAAAAAAAAAAAAAAAGAACTGAGCCACCACCCCATCCCCTCCTGAACATGTGTTAAGAGACATTGAATTTAGATGAGTTAAACTAATATTTTTTATTACTCTTTTTGGAAGATCTCTTTGATAATCCTTTCCTTTACAGTAGAGAGGCCGTCACTAATGTCAAGATGTATGTCGCACGAACAATGTCTGTCCTTCGTCCTCCTGTCTCTTTGAGACCATGGTCAGACTCTCCCTTTGGTTAAGACTGATAACAGAACTCAAGAACAGTGTTGTCCTTAGCGCATCGTGGCCCATGATAGTAAATCACCCACTGTTTCACCTCTTTTAACTCTCATGCAAATTAAAGGCTATTCTGGAGACATTTGCCAAAGAGTTGCCAGTGATTAATTTCTCAATTAGTTAACAGGAAATATGGCTCTCTGCTGAATTTGTGTCCACATCGTTTTCCAGATGTTTTGGTGTCACTTAAATCAATCTAATCATTTAACTTAAAAAGTGTTAACAGATCATTGCTATCTTATTTTTTCCCCTTAAAGGAAGGCAACCAAGGGTAATATTTCTATGAAATATTCTCACTTCACAGCTGTGTGCTTTGTGTTATACATTAAGAGACCAGACTCAGGGCTGGAGAGATGGCTCAGCGGTTAAGAGGACTGGCTGCTCTTCCAGAGACCCTGAGTTCAATTCCCAGTAACGACATGGTGGTTCACAACCATCAGAAATGGGATCTGATGCCCTCTTCTTATATGTCTGAACACAGCTACAGTGTACTCATATATATAAAATAAATAAATTATCCTAAAAAATGAAAGAAAGGAAAGAAGAAAGGAAGGAAGAAAGCAGACTCAAGGAATAAGAACAGGAATTTGGAGCGTGTAACACAGACATTCTGAATAAAATGAAATACTTTATCCGGGGTTTAGATTCTGTCATGAGGCTTGGAACTCTCTCTTCTAGGCCTTATTTCCCTAATACAGATTAGAGTCTTACACAGAGGCCTCTCCATAGGGACAAGCAACTTCTAAGCACTCGTTTACTTCCTGGGTATGTCAAACAAAAATTCAGAAGTGAGTTTTCCTGACTCTTCTATTGGTCTGGCTTAGGTAAAATTGTCATGATTTCTTCTGGATGAGTCTGTGATCGACCGACCAGCTTTTCTAACTGACTTAAGACACTAGACAGCCATTTTTGAAGCTGGAAGAATGGTGCAGCTCACAGAAACTGTCTGGGAAGGCGGGCAGCTGTGTGTGGAAGCAGATGGCAGGGAAGCAACCAGTATGTTGATGAGGTCTGGGAAGGGCTAAGCCAGCGCTTCTCAACCTTCCTAAGGCTTTGGCCCTTCAATACAGTTCCTCATATGGGACCATACAATCATTTCATTGCTCCTTCATCAATGTAATTTGCTACTGTTATGAATCATAATATAGATATTGGTGTTTCCCAATGGGCTTAGGCGACCTCTGTGAAAGGGTCACTTGACACCCCCTGCCCCTGTCTCCAAAGGGGTTCCAACCCACAGATTGAGAACTGTTTGTGTAAGTGTTAGGATCTAGCATGGCCTTTGCTAGACCCTAACCCCACAGCATTGTCAACAGGTCCACAAACGAGCACACAAGTCCATGCCTGCAACCCAAGGAGTAAACTATGTGAAAATGGAGCATTACCTATGTAATTTAATCTTCATCAAGGTGTGGTCAGGAGCACACTTCATTATAGCCATCTGGGATGTCTGATAAAATGCAGATGCCTAGGTCCAATTAAAAGAATGCAGACTCTAAGACTGGGGTTCAGGAGTTTGTTATCTTGTCTATGCAAATGTCTTTAAAGTATATTTGTTTAGCAGTCTTGGGTACTGGACATGCTAGGAAATCGATGTACCAAGAATCATACATACCCGCAGCCTTTTGACTATAACTTGAGAGCCATTGATGTTTGATTCATATTCCAAAACGTCTTTCTATAGCCGTCGCTGAGTCTGTATTTGGAAATATCTTCACAAAACTCTTCAGACCGACATTCCAAATAAGACTTACTGCTTACCTAATCTGATCATTCATCTTGTTAGGAGGAGGAAGAGGAGGCCTTTTTTACATCATCATGTGAGCATGCCAGCAGGAGAGCCTACAGAAGCTGGGTGTGCTGGTACAGATCTGTAATCCCAGCCCTCAGGAGGATTACAAGTTTGGGGCAGCTAGACTACACAGCAAGTGTCTGTTTCAACACACACACACACACACACACACACACACACACACCATCTCTCTTACACGCACTCTTATCCACTTTCACACAAACACACATACTCTCTCACAAACGCAAATATACACACTCTTTTGCTCTGTCTCTCACAAACTCACAAACACACATTCTAATACAAGCACACACACAAACTTTTACACACACACACACACACTCTCTCTCTCTCACACACACAAACTGCAAAAAACTGACAGACACAATTGAAAAACACTTTTATTTTATACTCTACAGGAGTATCTTGTACTCTACTGGAGTATCAGTAAGTGTATAAAGAGTGCTTAGGATAGGCAAGAAAAATATAAACATGTTCACGACAACAAATGGCATCAAGTTAAGCATGCTATTACCCACTTACCTGTATTTTATTTAGCTTCCAGGACTTCTCAATTGTCTTTGGACTATGATTGATACATTAAGAGTCTGCTCAGTTTACAAGACTTGGGTAATAAAAGTCGGTGTTGACAACATGTATTGAGAAATCACATTGAAGCGAATTGCAGTTTAGAATAGTAAATGGCCAGCCATTGTGTTGTTTTGTGACATCTTTCTTTTTGTCAGACAGCATAAATTCCACTTTTCTACTTGTTCCTTTAAAAGTGACCCAGAGAGGATCTTCTGTCTCCCACATGGCACCCCTGAAAGCCTCAGATGGATTTTGCTATCTAATTGGCAGCATTTCTTGCTTTGAAAGAGTGAAGAGCAGAATGGGAAATTAAGATTATTACCGGAGCAAATCTGATGTTTTCCCATCGAGAATCTTGTAATGCTGTGGAATTTTGTGAGATGCAATGTTGGACCATCATTGTCTGCTAGGGAAGTTGAATTAATTTTTAATGTGATGCCTGGGGAAAAACTAATGTAAACAGAATAGCATGGTAAAATTCTATGTGCCATGGTGATTGGAAAAAAAAAAAGAGTGAGCTTCAGTGGAACGTAATAATAGACTACTGGATACTTGCAAGCATGGTGGAGTGCTTGGTTGGTGTCATAGGGCACACTGAACTGTACTTTGCACAGTGTACATGTTGTAATTTATTTAATCTTTAAATAAGTCTAAAGGATGTTTTGTTAGTATATCTCTCAGACAAAGGAGGAAACAGACATTTTATACATTTGCCAAAGTTCATATACTTGGTAAGTTAGTACTGGAATTTGATCACGGCCTGTCTAAACCCAGATAGACACTCTTAATCATTAAACAATGGGCTGGTTGTACAGATTTTAATATGTGATAGCAAGTCAAGAATTACATTACAGCCTCCTATATCTTCTTACAGTGAGTTCCATAGAACAAGTGAGGGACTCACGTTGAGAGCAGTAGTCTCTGTTTAGCTTGGGTTTCTCTTATCCATGGTCAACTGCAGTGTAAAAAAAATGTTCAATGGCATATTCTATACGTTACCTCATCACTTTTTTTTAAATAACTCAAGTCTTAGTTGCTGTGAAGAGACACCATGGCCAGGGCCACTTTTAAAACAAAGCATTTAAATAGTGGCTTGCTTAAAGTTTCAGAGGGTTAGCCTATGACCATCATGTCAGGAACGTGGCAGCAGGCAGATATGGCCGGTGCTGAATCAGTAGGTGTGAGTTTATGTCCTGATTAACAGGTAGGAGGCAGGGCGAGAACAGACTGGCCCTGACATGGGCTCTTGTAACCTCAAAGCCCAACCAGGTGATAACAACCTTCTTCAACAAGACCACAACTCCCGATCCTCCCTAAAGAGCCTTCCAACTGGGAAACAAACACTCAGATCTATAAGCCTATGGGGGAGCCATTCTCATTCAAACCACCATACACACATCATACCCTGGGATGTGGCAACCTTGTTTTATCTCAGTCGGGGTGTAAATTGCTTATGCAGTCTTAAATTTCTCATTTTGTGTGTGACTCATGAAAGTAGACAAGCCATTCCCGTGCTCAGGGTATTCACACTGCATTCATTAATCACCTGTTGGCCACTGTGATGATTAATACAGATTGTCAACTTGACTTGGGTCAGGAATTGTCGAGTAGACGTAAGCCTGGTCAGGTCTGTGCTGTCACTTCCAAAAAGGATTAGCGGAAGGTGACCCATTCTCCCCTAGAGTGGACAGCACCTTCTAACCACAGCCTAGATAGATATTAAAAGGTCATAGCGGAAAACCATGGGTTATGCATGCCTTTCATTTCTCCTGGTGAGCCTGTCTTTGTTATGTCGCTCCTGCTGCTGGACTTTGCTACCACCAGAACCCAGCTTCTTTGGCTCTCCAACTTGAATGGGAGACCAGCGGTTGCTCAAGAACCCTCCATGTCTTTAATAGCAGATTGGAATTGCTAAGGTGGATGAAGCAGCTACCAGGTGTCTCAGGCTCTGCAGAATACGCATGGCCATTGCTGGACTGTACAGACCCTCTCGTGTGAGCCGGTCTGATAGCCGCACCTTGCAGGGTCTATCATTCTATTGGTCCTGTTTCTCCAGGGAACCCTGACTAATACAGCCACTTAATATCTATCTTGGTGAACGAGTCAACTGTAGCTCTCTTTTATTGCTGGTTATTTTTGTGAATTACCGTGTCTAATTCATAAATTAAACCATATCACAATGTGTATGCACAGTACAGGGTAAAACTATCTGCTGGCTTTGGTACTATTGCGGTTTCGGGGGATGTGTCTCTGGAGAATAAAGGGTTTATTGTATTAAGTAATATACGATAGCATAAATATTTATGAATATGATTTTATGAATAGGCACCATTCCAGATCAATATCAGTTTTGTTTTAAAAAGGCTTCTAGCGAGGCCTTAATGCACACTATCTGGACCACATTATTTTTTGTGGTGACAAGGTTAATTTGCCATTAATTTCATAGACCTTCGAGTTAGTTTGATGGTAGTGCATACTGACTTGTTTAAGTCATACAGATATTTTTTCATCTTACTATTTCCGGCCAATATAGCCAATTTGCATTGCAAGATGATGGATGAAGGTTAATAGTTCATCAGTGGTATGACACTACATGTGTTCATCCTAGAACTATAGACACTCCTGAATCCCCTACCTCCCTTTGCCTACCCTTCTTCTGACCAAACTCAGATGTTGTATGAGTGCAATAATACAATGTATTCATGAGCAGTTAAAGACTCATTACTCTTGAGTCATTTTGAATAACAAAAAAGTAAGAAGTTCAAAATATTCTTTAAGGCAAAACATTATTTTATGTGTTTGGTATATTCCCTTTTAGTTTCCTCTTCTGTAGGAGAATATATATATATATATATATATATATATATATAATCTCATTTCATGTATAATTTTTGGATCCAGTCTTTGTAACCCCCACCTTACTGTTATTTTTGTAATTCTTATTTTAATGGCTAAGCAAACCACATTGCATTGATGATTATCATAGTTTATGAAATTACCCCTCCCCCACCCTGGAGTTTGAATCTTTTGTATTTTCTTCCGTTAACTTCTTTGTCACTAATAAGCAATCCTGTATTGTGGGATTTGAACCATTCATTGAATCCTGTGGTCTTTCAAATACAAATCCATTGGGTAGAACATGGTGGTTCATGTGTATAATAACAGCCTTCTGGAAGCTTGGGTAAGATTGTGAATTTGAGAGCAGCTGGGCTTCATAGCAAGACCCTATCTCCACAAAGGATAATAAATAAATAAATGAGCTAGTTAAACCAACAGCACACAATTGTACACAGTCATTTATGCATCATTTATTGTTTTTACACCATCGTTGAGTAGCTGTGACAGAAAGCTTAAAATATTTATTATCTGGCCCTTTCAAGAAAACCTCTGCCAACTCGAAATTAGTGTCTTAGTTCCCTAATTGATTTCAGCTAATTTCGTTAAGACACATTCCCAAGGTTGGCATTACTTGGCCCAGATGTAGGAGTATCACATGATCTCAGAGGGTGTTTCTGAATTGTTTTCTAAAGCTATTACATTAACTTACAATGTCCCCAACAACATGTAAATATTCTTTCATTCTGCTTTGTTATAACTGGGCTCTGTCATTTTAAGCTTTTCTTAATTTAATGATGACAAACATCCCACATTGTGGGTCTTTCTGTTTTCTCTTCTTTAGTACAAAAACAAAGGCCATTTCTTTCATATGCATTAGTTGCTTATCTCTTGCATGAGTTGTCTGTTGGCACTCCCTTTTTGCTATTCTATTAGAGACTCATTGTCTCACTCAGTGATTTGAGCTTCAGGATGATTTCTTGACTTATACTACAAGAACCAGCCATAAGATACAGTCCCCGAGTCCCTGGCTCACTGTGCAAGATACACATAAATCATGCATATATTATGTGATTCATTAAAGCAGATAGGAAAGTCAGGCTTCTAATAATTATGAATGCCACCTTTTAAAGCGGGAATATCTGTGTTAGTGATGTAAATAATACCAGTAGCTCTTTTATGACTCTCTAAATCTGCAAGCTGAACTCCTGCAAGGAAAATATGTCTCCTTCACGTAATGAAAATATTTGCTTATGCAGTCTTAAATTTCTCATTTGTGTGTGTCTCATGAAAGTAGACAAGCCATTCAGCGATCCTCCTAAATAAAAGAACCCCATTACAATAATCTTTTTTCCCCCAAGATGAAAAATGCTGACAAGTTCAAGTCTCTCCTACTCTGGTTGCAAAAATTAAAAAGGGGGGTTGTGATAAAATAATAGAGAGAAAATCTGTGACCAAGCACAGCCTGGGACTTTGGGCTGCAAGAAATAACAGCTTAGGGAGACAGGGGCCACAAGAGCTTCCTGTACTCCTTTATAATCCCAAGGATAGTTACAGGTATATCTATGGCTGACATTTAGAAGACGCTAAGTCTGAGTGATTTCATCTCTGATATCAGGTACTCTTCCAGCTTCCCACCCATGACTAAGCCCTCAGTCCTCTTGCTCCATGAATTCCAAAGCAAGCCTGACTAAAAGATTTCAGTCTGTTTTGCTCACAAAGCCGAATTCTTGGCACATGAAGCAACACTGCACTTTTGAAGGCAGGCTTTGCTTTGCTTGCTTGCTTGCTTGCTTGCTTGCTTGCTTGCTTGCTTGCTTGTTTTATATTACTTTGCTTTGGAGACAACATCTTGCTCTGTTGCTTCAGGGAATTCCTATGTGGTCCCGGCTGTCTTCAAACCTACAAGCAATCTTTCTCCCGAAGCCCTCCAGGGGCTGGGATCTCCCGGGTGCTGGGATGCTGGATCTGAGGTACCACTCCCGGGTTCTAAATTTCTTCCATTCCTGATAAGATTTTGATTGATTACTACACGCAAATGGTAGTTGGAACTCAGGGTTTGGAGACAGACAGGAAAGAATGGAGGAAGGAAGGAAGAAAGGGAGGGAGGGAGGGAGGAAAGAATGAAGAAGGAAGGGAGAGGGTGGAAAAAAGGAAGGAAGGAAGGAAGGAAGGAGGACCGTTTGGCCTGAGGCTTGGAGAAGTAGAATGAGCAGGAGATGTAGGGATATAATGGAGCAGGGTAGAGCTGATGGCTAGGTTTAGAATGCTGTGGAAGAATATTGCCATAGCAACTGAAGAAATAACTGGCAAAGGCACAGCTTCTTGCCCCATGCCCGCAGAGGAGCACGAAAGGTCTCCATAGGTACCGCCCACACCCCAACCCTCTGGACAGACACAAAGGGACTCTGAGAGAGCTTACGGAGAGGAACATGGGGCACATATTGTGGGGAGATATTGGTTCCCAAACCCCATGTTTAGAAGGATGGAACCCAATAATGTCTCCAATAATTCTCAGTGTCACGTGACTAGACAGGCCTCTTTGGGTACCTGCAGTCTAGAAAGCAGACAGAAACATTTAACTAGGGAGAGAAACCTTTTTCCTCTCTGGCAGCTTCTAGCTGTTAGTGTTGAGCACAGGCATCCCGGATCTGCCACTCATTAGCTGCCTGACCTGGGCCAAGTTATTTCCCTTTCCTCATGTCTGAAGTAATGATAGGGTCATGATGACAGTTTAAGATAACTTTTATGAGACACTTAAAAAGGTTCCTGCACCCATTAACCCCCAATAGTCTTATTAATGTCAGCTGTCATTAGGGTAGAGCAGGGCACACCCTTAAAGAGGATCCTTACCAAAAGAGACTATTTATGCTGGGAAGAAATGAAAGCATCTACTAAAAGTAAGTATAACCCACTGCCTAGCGGAGGCGTTCCCTTTCAGGAAGATGAACCAGTCTTGTTCGCCTGGCACACACGAGCAGAGATCTTGTGAATGTGTGTCCTCTACACAGAACCATGGCCAAGGAGCCTCTCCCCTACCCTCAAAGCTCTTCTCCCACTGTCTCTTCTTGGCTTCCCGAGCAAGCTTTTACAGAGTTCTGCTGGGAGTCTCTGTGTTCTCTCCTTTGCCCCTCCTCATGTCCCCACCCTCCAGCCACTCACTTCTCAACACTGCACTGGTGCTTGCCCCCAGAACTGCTCATGTCTGCTTAACAAGCCAATAGGACAAGCCTCTAGTTTTCGCCTCTCTGCTTTGCCCGTTCTTTTGCTCTTAGGCTCTGTGACGACGTCATTCCTTGTTTTGCTGTCTGGGTCTTGGAAATGCTGTTACCTTCCTACTTGCCCACGCTTGCCTCTTGTCTTTCTTCTCTGCTCCAGTTTATGAAGTCACCTGCTACCCACGAAGGCAAAATATGTCTGAGTCTTGAATTCAGAATATTTGGAATATATTTGTGTGCACAATTCTATGTTTCGTTGTCTGGTGTGTCATTTCTTATTGGGGTGTTCTTCACAGTCAATGTGTCCCAAGAGGAGATCACCTTCTTCGGTTTTCCTTCCCATGCAGAAAAGGCTCCAATTGTTTGGCAGAGGACTCAATTCGGAGCTTAGGAAGTTACCCAGAACATCTACACCTCTACCCTAGAGACCTTACTCGGTGTCAAGAGCAGTGAGTCTTCCTGCTGAATATCATTGCTATCCATCTTCTTCAGTTCCATCCTGCATCTCTCTTTTAAGCCCTCCTTGCTCCCTGCCAGGATTACTGCAAAAGATTCTCACATTGGTCCTGAGGCAGTCTATTCTCCATTCTTCATCGGAGAGATCTCCCCACAATATAAGTCTGGGGCTTAAAACTTGATATTTAGCTGGCTTTGACGGAACATTACTCATTACAGGGAAGGGCTTTATGTTGGAGGAGGAACTTATCTTACAAAGCTCTTGGGGCCAATATCTGCCAGTTGAATTCTCATCCCATTTCTCAAGACTCTGTGGCTTCAGCACTATCTTGCCACTGCTCTTACATGACAAGACTTTTTTTTTTCTCATGTAAATCTTCAATTTTTTTTTGTAGTTTTTTTTTTTATCATTTTTTTTTTATTTTCTATATTCTTTGTTTACATTCCAAAGGCTTTTTCTGGGGAGATGCAACTCGTATCTAGTTACCTCAAACAGGGAGCCTGCATCAGGCCAAAGTATGGGTACCACCAAAGTTTAACTTGGTGAACCAATGAGGTTTACTGGGGTGACTTATAGGTATATGGGCAATGAGTTACGTACAGGGGGAGAAATGACTCAAAGACAGCTGCACCACCCAAGCTCTCCTCAGCATGGGTGGCAAAACACAGAAGCTGGGAAGCTGGCGCATACTGCACAGCCCACAGGCAGTTCAGCAGGTTGGAAAAGGTCTTTCCAGGAGTTGGTCTGAGCCTCTTCCAAGAAGCCCAGTGGGTTGCAGCTTGGCTTGCCTGAGAGGAACGCCCAGTGGTCTTTGTTTACCCTTAGGAGGGAGGGGCCTAGTGAGTCTTGTCAGTTTCAAAGACTTCCTGCAGCTGTTTGGAGTGGTTTACCTTCTGGCTTAAGTAGCTTCCAGGCAGGATGGAGTGTTTCAATCTCAGAGGAAACTGGTACACAGCTGCTTCTCACATCTTTTTAAGTTCCTGTGTCTTCCTTTTTGTAGATGTGATTATATTTTGTTGGAATGTCTTTTCAGTGCTCACCCCCTTGTGTTTTTCACAATAGTTAGTGACAGCTTAGGAAGGTATTTTGAACTTTCCTGCGTGTAGCACCTGCCCATCCCCCATCAAGCACAGTATTTAATTACTTAGTGTTAGTATGAAATATGAGACTCAAGCTACACTTTTTGACCTGCTTCTCTGTCTTCCCTAATGTACTGTAATTTCCTTGAGAGCAGAAGTTCCTCACTGCTTCCTCCATGTCTGGAAAATGATACCCAACTAGTGTTTGTTGAATGAATGAATGAATGAATGAATAAACAAGGCTTAATGAAGATGCATGCATCTGTGAAGATCTCAGCTTTGTAATGAGTCTCACGTCTTCAATGCCATGGGTGATCAGTAGGTGCTTGGAAACAGTGTAACTCCATACAGATGCTTTTAGTTTACATACATCCTTTTCATCTATAAGTTTTTAGGTCTCCTATAAGGTCTCTTTCTTATGAGCAAAAACGTCCTGCCCTGCAGTATTCCAGCTTTACAGTTAAATATTTTGGATGATTGGTTATGCTTCTTCCAATAATAATAATAAATGGGCACACAGTCACCTTAGGTGAGTGATAAACAATAAGGATTTTCATGGACATGGTGTTATTCATCCTGTAATCAATCATAGTCATACAAGTGAATCTATTAAATTTTGATACATAGTTTAAAGCCTAGACATGCTGAGGATTGTGTCTGTGTGTCTGTTGTTTGGGAGAGATACTCGCTGCTCTAGAGCATGATGGGTCCTTTTCAACTCTCCTCAGGAATCAGGTGTATGGAGTTACCTCACCAATGCAAGCTGACACTACTCCCTGGTGACTTCTGCACCGATCGGCTATGAATCACATGACTCTCTCCTCTCCAATTGACAGTGCTACAGAAAAAGTGGAAACTTGGGTTTTTGAGAGCTTCTTAGTGTTTTGGGAAACTTTCTTAGTTACTATCAGGGTAGTCATATGACAGGAGATTGGGGGCCCTCGCAATCTGTTTCTGAGCTCACATTCTTGGGGGGCTTATCCGGCTCTCCTCTAAAGCTCCAAGATGTTAACTGCTCCCTCCTATTTCTTCCACCGCAGGTTTGCAAGCTGTGCAACTCACCTCTTTCACGAGAAACAAGCAACTAACTCTTCCCTCACACAAAACTTTTTTTGTTTCATAAATTGGAAGTTTAGCCCTCAAATTTGGTTAGGTTGTATTTTTCACTTCTTGTTGAAAAAAAAAAAAAAAATATATATATATATATATATATATATATATATATATATATTTATTTAGGTTGAATCAACCTGATTCTCAAACAGCAAGTACGGCCTAATTTACAAGAGCATGTTGAAACATTTTATCTGTCAGAGCCTGAGACTGCTACCAGCATTCAGAAAGCACAAGCCAAAATAGATGAGACTCTAATATTGAAAAGACCAGAACTTTAGTCACAGGGTTTAGAGAAATCAAGCAGTTACTGATCTGAAAGTCCTCCTTGGGGGGCTATCTCTCTTTGTATCAGAAGGTTCTTTGTAAGCTGCCAGAGGAGAGAGGTTATTAGTCATACCCATCTATAAATCCAGTGAAATCAAGTAATGAATGGACTGGAAAGATATCTCAGTGTTGCAATGGCACTAACATGTTAGGTGTAACCAACAGCTTGCTGTCTGATAGACTTAAGGCCCAACCAAATGAAAGAAACCTGAGTGTGGTACTATAAACCTAGCCAAGAAGCCCTGGGTGAAAAGGTCACAGACCTTAAAGGAAAACCCACTGCTAGGATTTTGCTAAAATAATATAGTATTTAAGATCCTTCTAAATACTTTTTCTTAGCGACAGATAAGGGCAGCTCTCTCCTCTCATTGAATAAACTTCTTGTCACAGGTGAAGACAGTTATGGAGACTCACAGCTAGTCAAAGTATATGGACTAAGTGACAGCCGTGTGCTCAGACCCAAATAGGAGATCTATGATGTAGTCAGTATACTCAAGACTCGGGGAACATTGTGGATGAAAGGGCAGAAAAATGTAGGAGCCAGGGTACCAGAGGACTGCTTTGTGATCGCATCTTCTCAACATGACAGGAATTTTACACTCTTGAACTCTCAACAATATGGTTTCCTGCATAAGACCACACCAGTCAACATTTTAACATAGCCAGGAAAGGTTCACAATGTCCTACCCCTAATAAGAGCTACATTCAATCAATGGCTTCGGAGGGAAGGAGAGTCAGCTTTCTTGAGGGGCAAGGCCCCTTTTATTGGCCACCCAAGCTTCAGTGGTCAGCCCTAAGACAATATACATACAGGCAACACAAATTGGACTCAGTAGGGTGTGTGTGTTTGTATGTGTATGTGTGTGTATGTGTGCACATGTGTGTATGTATGTGTGTATGTATATACAATTATAAAAGAAAACATGAGTCTTGGAGGGTGACATGAGTGAGAGTGTTGGTGGAGGCAGAGGAGACACTGAAATGAAGTAAATCATATAAATACAATTGCATTCATGTATGAAATTCCAAGAGCATGACTTGCGAATAAGAAAAATCTGAAAATATTTTTATCTATCTTGTTTAAACATAACTATTAATACAGAAGTCAAACACACTAAAGGACACATCTAAAGTGACTATCCAGCCAAATGAACTTTATGCATGTAATTACGTATAAATAGGAAATATATCGCCTTTAACCACTACCTACATCAAAGTATAAAAATGTCAAACACCTCTTTAGACGGCTTTCTTTTAGTTCATGCTTCCCAAAGTACTGGACCTCTGCCTTTATAGATTGGTTTGTCGCCTTCATAGTAATAAAACCATAAACCTATGTGCAGTGGGTTTTTTTTTTGTTATGTGCAGAAGTGTTTTACTGTCTGTGGCTCCAGTTAACTGTTAGTCAGCTATGTTTTACACTATAAAACAATATTTTGACAGGGACGGAGAGAGGAACTGCGAGAGAGACACATCAGATTCACATTACGTTTTACTACAATACACAGTTGTAATTGTTCTGTTTTTATTAGTTATTTGTGGCTCTCTCATTCCCCCTAATTTATAATTTTAACTTTGTCACAGTTGTATATACACAGGAGAAAGCAGAACATCTCGTATCATTCCTGTTTCTGACATCTATGGAATGTCCAGGACATTCAGCCTCTTGTTAGGTTCATACGTGCTGTGGCTCGCAGCTGTAGCTCAGTCTGTCTGCCCTGCTCTACAGCACTGCATTGTAGAACTCTTCTGTAATTTAGTTCTAAGTTGTTTATAGATTGAGATGGCTCATTGTTTCAGGTTGTTGTTGGTTTCTTTCTTTCTTTTTTTTAAATAAAGTTGCTAAGTACTTCTTCGTGTATTTCTTTGAGAGAACATAAGCTTTGTATCCTGTTGGGTGTATTGTTAGGCATGAAATTACTGTTTCACACGAGACATGTATACATATTAAGTTATAGGAGAGGCAGCCAAGCAGCATTCCAAATTCGTTACAGGAATTTACATCCATAGATGCAGTAAACAAGAGTTTAAATTGTGTTCTCACTTCTGCCAACACTTGGCATAGTCTGATAGGGAAGTGGGAACTCCACACAACATTTACGTCTATGCTGCTGCCTCCGGGCTCTTGAACATCTTTATGTATTCTTATTGATTATTTGGATATTCATTTCTGTCGGTTTCCATCCATAGACGTTTCTCATTTTTCAACTGGGCTATTTTTTATCACTGATTCATAGAATCACAAGGAATTAATTTGTTAATAAAAAGTACTGGAAGTGGATATTACAATTCTAGATTGAAATATTATTCTCTGTGCCTACCAATTACCTGCAATCATTAAATTTGGTCTTTCATTTATTCCTAGTTGAGAAGTTAGTTGTATGTTTTAGCATCATTGATCATTGTTTTTATTATGCTGGTGATCAGTCTCTCTCTCTCTCTCTCTCTCTCTCTCTCTCAGAATCAAGTACAGGAGTTTGTAGGCAGGTCTTCTCAGACTGTCTTTAAGGCCATTTCTTATTTTTATGATTACAGATATTTTACAGGATCTAAAGGTCAGTTTCTCTTTAGTCAGATTTGGTAGCAAACCACGATTTCTTTTGACTCAACCATTTCTTTGCCAATTTTCTTAAGCAATATTATCTTCTATTTTGTTTTGTTCAGTTCCTCTATCTAGGTTTATTTAGACTTTTTGATTCTATCCTTCCTTTGTTTAAATATGCTTTCTGATCTTCTATCTCTATAAATAAATAATTTTTCTGTATTCCTATTAATTTATAAGATTTTTTTCCCATTCCTCAGTAGACTGACATTAATATCGTTAGGACTGTTCACTCTTCAGTCTCTCTTTGGACAAATATAGTGTCCAAAGTTTTAAAATTTACAAACAAAAATGCTTTTAACATTTTATTTATTGATTTTTATCTCTGAAACATATCTCTGAATAGTTCAGTCTTTCATTTCCTCCCCTCCCCCTTCGCTTCTCTTCCCCCTTTCTCCCCTTCCCCTTTTGTTCTGAGACAATAACTTACTATGTTGATTCTCCTGTTAAGTTGATTCTTCTGTTAATTAATTCTCCTTCATTCCTCCAGAGAAGCTAGAACAACAGGCATGCACCACTTTGTACAATGTATTATGATTCAAAACCGTTTTTTTTTTTAATTTTGCTTCCAATAATTCAAATATCCAAAGAGCATCAAGGTCTAAATTTGCAATGTTCGTTGATTTCAAGGTATTTTTTTTAATGTGTGTTTGTTGCTATTTGATTTAAACTCATGCAAGTTCATTTAGAACCAAGGAGGTCAGCAATCTCTTTCCGGGGTTGATATTGTCTGGAGGAGCTTTTGCATGCTTCATGGGCACTATGTGTTCTACCTCTTCCAAAAAATATATCCTCAGAAGGAACAAGGCTTCTTATATTCTCTCTCTCTCTCTCTCTCTCTCTCTCTCTCTCTCATTAAATATCATCTAGAATCTCTTTGCCTTTCATGATTTTATCTGTCTGGAGTTCAGCTTTCACGTCATAAGTTCAAGGTTGAGCCTCCCAATCACACACACAGAGACAAAATTGGCTCTGTCTTCAGCATGTCTACCATCTGACTCTTCCCACCACTGTGTGCTCCATTTCTCTTGTGGTTTCCCTGGTTTTATATATATATGAGCCCTACAAGATAAGCCGCTGATAACCTACAAGCCGCTGAGCTCTTATGGTGTTGATCTACTTAGACTTCTTCAAGAAAAAAATTCTTGCTTTTTCTCCCAGAAAGACTACGAAGAGACCAATTCTCTTCCCTATGATGCTTTAGAACAGTTCTCTTTGGGGCTGAGGTGGGTTGTTGCTGATGGTGGTTGTATTGATGAGGAAGGAGATGAGTGATGTAAAAGCAGATAAGACTTGGGACTGTTAAATGTACTTTATTAAGCATAGGCATAAAGCTGACACCATGGCTAAAGAAGCCTGGCAAATAGTTTTGAAAAGTCAATGAAACCCTCCTATTTTTGTGTATCATTTCTATTCATCCTGGATTTTTTTTCAGTCCTTTAGCTGGTGTAGAAACACATCACTCTTTTAGTGAGAGAGATCAGCACTGGGTGCCACATTTATGTTCTTTTTAGTAGAGTTCGTATTGCCCGAGGTGTTCAGAGCATGGAGAAAGGTAACAAATCTCTCTGGATGTGTCGTGATGATAAAATAACCTTTGAAAAGATAGCTACAAATTAAGTAGTCATGCACATTAGCAGAATATCAAAATTAAGTAGGAAATAAAATAATCGCTTTTTTTTTAATGCTTTAAGAGCACAGGCTGTTTAACGAACAACTGAGGGTGTAGTATGGAGAAAACGAGGTGAGTAGACAAGTGACAGGATCTAGTGTCTTGGGTCAGTGAGCCACATTTAGGATGCCTTTATCTTCTCAGAGCATCTAGATGACGCAGCAGCCGCTGAGCTCTTATACATGCCTATATATACTCTGTTCCCTGAACTGTTTTTACCAAGAGACTTTTGTACTTGTAAGACCATAATCGGAAAATAATTATTTAGGGGATTTCTAGAACCCGGCTTCAACTATTTTTATTTTTGTGGAGTCATTAAAGAAGCTACTTCAATACTAGTGTACAGTTACAATCCATGTACAGTTAGCTGAAATATTTCACCCAGAAACTCAGCATTTTTTATTTCTCAAGTTTATTAGATCTTTTTTTTTTTTTGGTATTCAAATATAAATCAAAGAACACATCAAAGAACCTCATTTTTCCACCCATAGGAAATAAATATAAAATCATGGTAGAAAGGTTGGAAAAAACAAAATTTGTTTTATGAGTATAAATTAGGCCTAGGATCATTGTTCTAGTCAATTATATAGCTGTATGACTTAGGAAGGGAATATGCGCAAAGAATGTGTCCTGTTCAGAAAAAAACAAGTCAGTGCACTATCCAGGGAGAGACAAAGGACTTCTAATGAGCATATAGGGTAAGCTATTTGTCATTGAGTCAGAATTAATACACCAACAGAGCAAAACCACCAGAGTCATGCTATAAAATCCTGTCAGGCAAGCTGGTTTGTCAGCTCACTGTGGAGGGTGCTATGGTGAACATCTGCTTTCAACAAAAAAGGCAAATATCAAGGCTCCAGCAATTCCAGGCCTGCTCCCAAGAACCGACTCTGCTCAAGCTAATTCATGTTAGATGCGCTTTTCCAGTTGCTGCTGGAATTCCAGGCAGCAACAGTGCACTGATTTGGTCAACACATGGAGAGCATGACAGATCAGATACAATCAGACTAATTTTCATCTTCCCCTCTCTGCTCAGCAAGGTACATGACTCAAAAGGCCTGGAGGGATGCCCTTGGATGCATTTCAAGACTACGTACAGGGGGAAGGGAATGCCTGCAAGACAGTGCAGATCTTGTGGGTATCAACGTCAGTGCTGTTTCCAACATCATAAAGACTGCTTTCTGGAATAATAACCAAGGTCAGAAATATTCAGAAATGGAGAGTAAATTTGTAGTTCCTCCAGGGAGCCATGGACGGGCAGCAGGAGATGGGAGTAAAAAAAAAAGAATTTTGTTGTAGGTTGATCAGGAGTCTTAAGTGGTTTAGTAGGTTTTGAAGTGCCTAGTGAGTGCTTGATAAATATTATCTTCTATGTTGAATATGATCAATTGTCCCTTAAGGTCTTTTTGACATCTTTTAGAGAATATTCTATGGTGTGCTTTGGAAAACTGAAAGACAAAAAAATACATGTTGTAATATATATATACACACATATATAAAGATTTATTTATTTATTTTATGTATATGAGTACTGTAGCTGTACAGATGGTTGTGAGCCATTATGTGGTTGCTGGGAATTGAACTCAGGACCTGTGCTTGCTCCAGCCCAAAGATTTGTTTATTATTATATGTGAGTACACAGTAGCTGTCTTCAGACACACCAGAAGAGGGTGTCAGATCTCATTACAGATGGTTGTGAGCCACAGTGTAGTTGCTGGGATTTGAATTCAGGACTTTCAGAAGAGCAGTCAGAGCTCTTAACTGCTGAGCCATCTCTCCAGCCTGTTGTAAGATATCTGACAACTGTGGTTCTGAATACAAGTTAGGCTTGTGTGACTTAGCAAAAGCCATGCAGTATTCAGGAGGGGAGAACCATGCAGAAGAAAGTTTAAAAAGAGAAAAAACCTACACACACACACAATTTCTTTGTGTGTGGCCACTTTCTGCTGGCCAGTGGATTTATGGAGAGCAGAGCTCTTTACTGCAGTAGAATTTAGTGTCTGTGGTGGCCTGCCCATTTGATGGCTCTAATAGATAGATTCTCCTTTTCCAGTGTGATTTTCCAGTTGTTCTCACCAGGGGGTTAGGGCTCTGTTTTCCACTCTTTAATTGTGGCCTGTCTGTGGGACTTGTTAGTTCACAGGACTGTGTGGAATGATGGTGTGTCTGCTCCATGCCTAGACCTCAAAAAAAAAAAATGTTGCACATTTTTTAACTTTGTTTCTTGCTTTTGGAACCCTGCCTGCACTGGCCACAAGAAACACACATACATCATACCGACTGTCACAGATGAGTTAGTCTCCAACCAGCCATAAGCAGAACCATGCAGCAGACACGTAGAGTGAGCGAAACAGAATGATTAGATTATCGTTGGGTGGTGGTGCATCGTTCCCATGGGGACAGAAAATAGAAACAATGCTTGATTTTGAAATCTGTGGGTGTTAAGAGGCCCTTACATCATTGACGACTGAATTTGACAGGTGAGTGTTCTAGTATAGAAAATAAAGAAAAAAATTATATATATAAAAAAAAAGAGAGAAAAGCAACTCAGGGGGGAGAACTGGGTTTATGCGGCTTATATTTCTGGATGGCAGATCATAGGTGAGGAGCTAAAGCAGGTATTTGAAGCAGTAATCATGGAGGAGCCTGCTGGCTCTCTCTCAGGCTCATGTGTTGCTAGCTCGTTATACAGCTCAGCACTGTCTGGCCATGAAACGCGATGCTACCCACAGTGGTCTGGGGCTTCTACTCAGCGGAGACTCTTTAGGTGATTCTAGGTTATATCTTGTTGATAGTTCATCTTAACTAGGGCATCCAGCGTGCAAGTAGCAGTGATAGCTGAGACTCTGATGGCTTCCTGAGCTCTGGACTAGTTTCGATGTGCTTGTGAACTCACAGATTCTGCTCTCAGTGTCCCGATAGCTCTCATTCTAGAATCTGATAAAACGATGGTTCTCGAATGCTTACTTAGTAATATAGTATAGACTCCATTCCTCTAGCTATTTTGAGGAGTTGGAGGCGTCTACTATCTAGGCTTCAAGGTATCTATGACAATGATTCCTGTTTCACTGAACTTGAATCTAGCTATCACTGTGTCTATTGTTACTATTTGCAAATCCATATATGTAGCAGAAAAGGCGGGGCCACCTCTACATAAAAGTATCTCCAGTGGGAGGACCTGATTGAGGACTGCCCGAGAGACCAAGGATTGTTGGTGCAGACAATGCCAGCCAATCAGGAACCACGGTTTAGAAGAGATGCTTTCATGGGACCAATGGGGGTTGGGGGTGGGTATTATAGGAGCTTGCAACAGTGCTCCAAAGAGCATTTCTCACCTGCTCCCGGAGTCTGTGTCCTTGACTCCGAGCCACCTCAACCCCCAAGGGCAGGTAGGGTCAGGCAGTGAGCAGTGCAGGGTACAGGCAGCACACACTGACTGCACGTTTCTGACGTCTCTGGTTAGAAGATAAAGGATGTTGCATCATCTGTGGCACAGTTGATCCTCATCATGTTCACTGCCCCATTCGTGTTTCACAGTGTTCCTTCTCAAATATATTTGGGAACCATCGCCCAAGGTTCCAGCCTTCAACTTACTAATTTATTCACACTGAATTATTTTATTACATGCATTATTGGCTTATGCACGTGTGTCTAGAGCTTCTAAGGTGCCAAGAATGGTCTTGGACACCTTCACAGAAAAGGTCAATATGACTTAGCGTTTAGCAATCCTTAGTGATCAAAAAAAAAAAAAAATTAAGGAACATGCGTACGTCAGATACGTCCATGTGCTACAAAGGAGAGGAAGAGCCATTTCAGGAGTTGTTTTAGGAGCCGTGATTATTTGTTTAGTTATTTGCTGCTTCACTGCAGCGGCGACAGTGTTCTGAGCCTCGAAGGTAAGAAGCTAGCCATGGCAAACGCTATGCAGAGGTAGTTGTAGAGAAAGGGAACAGGAAGAACAAGGACCCTGATTGGGGAAGGAGTTTGAGGACTTGAGGAAATTAAGGAAGGTGGAGAGGGGAGAGGAGTAAGGACCAGGGTGGCTGCTTTGATGAGATGCCTTTGGTTGACTGAATGGTTACCTTGTAGCCCCCCTACTTTATAATTCCTGCTCCCGAGGACTCCCCAAAATGCAAGCCCTGACACCAGTCAACCTAGAGCCAACCTAGAGTCAACCCGGGTCCTTCTCCCCAGATTCTGGCTTTGCCACCCTGTTTGTTTTCTGAATCAAACATTGTCTGATCTAGTGTCTGATGTCTGTGTACGCACCGTGCCTTCTGATACCTTTTTTTTTTTTAATGTTGGTGGAATTATTTTTTTTAATTTTAATTTTCTATATTCTATGTTTACATCCCAAAGGCTTTCCCCTTTCCCAGTTACGCCCCACCATATGTCCCATAATTCCTCTCCCCCCCTGCTATTCCCCACTCATTCTCACCCCCCCCCCACGATTTCTCTGTTCTGGGTCTACAATGAGTCTCTTTCCTGGGAGAAGATTCGCTCTCTGTTCCCTGTACTCCCAAATCTTCAGTTTCCTTCTCTTTTACATTCTCATTTCTTCAGGGGGAGAAAAACAAACAAACAAAAAAATCTTATTTCAGTTGGAAGGAAAACATCCAAATGAAAGTTCAAAATTTAAAATAAATATGTCTTGATAGTGTGTGGCTAAAATACTAAATATATGCAAACAGACCCTTAAAGGCTGGTTCTTCCTTTGCACACTGGTTTGCTATTTGAATAACCAGCTACTGCTTGGTATTTTCCTCCCATGGAGTATTTGATGCTATTTCCCCTCAACCTGTCTCGTTACCATGCTGCCTGTTGGTTCTTCTTCTGCTCCTTTCCTTTTGCATCTCAAAAGCATGCTCACGGGTGTGTGTGTGGGGGGATGTGCTTAGTTTCCTGCCCAGTGGTCCAGAGTGGCTTAGAAAATGTTCTTTCCATCTATTTTGTTAGCACCCAGAACCCAGGTAATTGAACCCTTTAAGAATCTGATCTCAGCTTTAATCCCAGCACTTGGGAGGCAGAGGCCGGTGGATTTCTGAGTTCGAGGCCAGCCTGGTCTACAGAGTGAGTTCCAGGACACCCAGGGCTACACAGAGAAACCCTGTCTCGAAAAAAAACCAAAAAAAAAAAAAAAGAATCTGATCTCAGTATTGATGACTGAATGTGACCTCTGACCTAGATGCTCTTCGTTGTTTATCTCGTCTCCTTATTTTATTTTAGCCACAGTGGCTGATATCAACGTCACACGCTTACGTTTAGGGAACTTGGTATGTATGCATGAGTGGGCTTCTCATTGTTAGTTTTGGGTGACGTGTGTGTAGCTGGTCTTGGAGGCCTAGTTGCAAGTTGACTGCCCTGACAGCGAGAAGCTACGAGAATACTGCTGGATACGCTGTTATTAATATTGTCGCGATTGTTTTTAGCAGAAGATATGAGAGAATGTTGTTAAACAGAAGAGTTTAGTGGCAAGACTCACATGTCCCTCTCCCGAGATACCCACTGTCACACTGACAGCGTAAAAAGGCACAGATTCTACCACAGCGTTTTCTAAGTGCATTTGTGTGGTTAAATGTGGCCCTCGCTACTGTCTGAATGACTCTGCTGAGAAAGACTGAGACGATTTTTATGTGACGAGAGCTGCTTTTAGGAGGAGAGGAATGATGATGCCAGCTACCAGCTTTCTAATTGCATCCTTGTCTAATGTAGACTGTGCATAATGTTAGAGTGGGGAGACTCCAAAAGATGGTTTTAAGTTTTTTTTTTTTTCTGTAATGGAGGATGAGTAAGACATCTTTGACTTAAAATACTGTGTGTAGCCTTAGGACTATGCAATTTCCCCCATCAATTGGGAACAGCCAGAATCCAGGTAATCCCTCCCCCTCAAAAAAGAATAAGGCTGATAAAAATCAAGTTAAAGAGTTCTTAAAATGCCCAATTCATGACTTTCAAGATTTGTTAATTTCCATAGATATTTTAGATTACCCATAGCAAAAATACAATTTTTTTTGAAAAAAAAAGTTTTATTGAAAATTGAGGGCTTTAAATGAATAGTTTTACAAATATAACCAGATGTGTATAAACACAAAATTGTTTATAATTTCCTAATACTGTGTAAGAGAAAGGTGTTTGTCTTAGTCAGGGTTTCTATTCCTGCACAAACATCATGACCAAGAAGCAAGTTGGGGAGGAAAGGGTTTATTGAGCTTACACTTCCACACAGCTGTTCATTACCGAAGGAAGTCAGGACTGGAACTCAAGCAGGTCAGGAAGCAGGAGCTGATGCAGAGGCCATGGAGGGATGTTACTTACTGGCTTGCTTCCCCTGGCTTGCTCAGCCTGCTCTCTTATAGAACCGAAGAATACCAGCCCAGAGATGGCACCACCCACAAGGGGCCCTCCTTCACTTGATCACTAATTGAGAAAATGCCCCACAGCTGGATCTCATAGAGGCACTTCCCCAAGTGAAGCTCCTTTTCCTATGATAACTCCAGCCTGTGTCAAGTTGACACACCAAACTAGCCAGTACAATTGACCCCTTGTCAACTTGACACACCAACATATCACTATTAAGCCTCAACCCTTACTTTCTTATTCATCCCCAAGATCTCAATAATGTAAAAAGTCCCACAGTCTTTACATATTAAAAGTTCAATCCCTTTAAAAATTCAATTCTCTGAACTGTGGGCTCCACTAAAATACCTTCTTTCAAGAGGGAAAAATATCAGGGCACAGTCACAATCAAAAGCAAAACTCAAACTCCAATGGTTCAATGTCTGGGATCCAACTCACGATCTTCTGGGCTCCTCCAAGGGCTTGAGTCACTTCTCCAGCTCTGCCCTTTGTAGCACACACCTTGTCTTCTAGGCTCCAGCTGCCTGTACTCCACTGCTGCTGCTGTCCTTGGTGGTCATCGCATAGTACTGGCATCTCCAAGCCTCAACTCTTTTGCATGACCCCTTCAGTCCTGGGCCATCAATTACAACTGAGGGTACACTTTCACCAATGGCCTTCCGTGGCCTCTCAGCGTACCAAGCCTCAGCTGTTCTTCATGATGCCATCATGCCTTCAAAAGCAGTACCACCTAGGTGACTCTTACACAGTACCAAGTCCTGCTACAGCACGAGGCACAACCTTGGCTATCTGGAACACACTCTCTGTGCTCTCAGAAAACACATCCCAGAAGATTTCACCTCAGTGATGCTGGTCTCTTCTTACTCACCGCTAATTTCTTAGCTCCAGCTAACCAGCATCAATAGTCCCAGTAACACAAAGGTTGACTTTAATGGTTTTGGTATCTTGTTACTCACAGCTGATTCTTCAGCCCCAGCTAACCAAAACCACAGAATCTTCATGGCCCTGATAAGTCTCTTTAATTTTCCCTCTGAAACTTCACAAGCCAGGCCTCCATCTTCTGCCTTGTTCTCAACATTATCTTCCAAGCTCCTACACAACGGTCTCACAGAGGTCTCATCACTGAATGGACCATCTAGCCCAAAGTTCCAAAGTCCTTCCACAGTCCTCTCCAAAACATGGTCAGGTTGTCACAGGAATACCCCACTCCTGGTACCAATTTGTCTTAGTCAGGGTTTCTATTCCTGCACAAACATCATGACCAAGAAGCAAGTTGGGGAGGAAAGGGTTTATTGAGCTTACACTTCCACACAGCTGTTCATTACCGAAGGAAGTCAGGACTGGAACTCAAGCAGGTCAGGAAGCAGGAGCTGATGCAGAGGCCATGGAGGGATGTTACTTACTGGCTTGCTTCCCCTGGCTTGCTCAGCCTGCTCTCTTATAGAACCGAAGAATACCAGCCCAGAGATGGCACCACCCACAAGGGGCCCTCCTTCACTTGATCACTAATTGAGAAAATGCCCCACAGCTGGATCTCATAGAGGCACTTCCCCAAGTGAAGCTCCTTTTCCTATGATAACTCCAGCCTGTGTCAAGTTGACACACCAAACTAGCCAGTACAGTGTTATATTTTAGTTGTTAAAAACAAAACAAAACCAAAAACCTAATAATTCCTTTGTCAAATTTCATTCATGCCAGATTTAGTCTCTTACCCTTTGTCTCTGTTTTGGTGTTAAAATAAAGTATCATTTTTTAATCAAATGGGAATAAATGATTAAATGACTTTTAACAAGCAGAGGAAAATTCAGAGTAGGTACTTATAAGCAGCCATCATTTCCTTTACATGATCATAATCATTTCTCCAACTTATTTCCAGAAGAGCACAGTGGGTATATATATGTTTAAATAAAAGTTGATGGGTATCTTAATGCAATTTCAACTATCGTGTGAAAAAGTACTTTACTGAAAAATATTGATGGGGCCTGGAGAGATGACTCAGCGGTTAAGAGCACTGCCTGCTCTTCCAGGGTTCCTGAGTTCAATTCCCAGCAACCACATGGTGGCTCACAACCATCTGTAATGGGATCCCGTGCTACAGTGTGAAAATGCAATTCTTTGTGTTAACACACAGCTATGACAAGCTTACACTGTCCTCTTTCTTCCTTTCTCTTCTCTTCTTCCTTCCCTCCCTCCATCTCCTCCTTTCTTCCCTCCCAATCCTTCCTTCCTTCCTTCCTTCCTTCCTTCCTTCCTTCCTTCCTTCGTCTTGTTCTTCTTCTCGTTCTCCTTCTCCTTCTCCTTCTCCTCCTTCTCCTTCTCCTTCTCCTTCTTCTTCTTCTTCTCCTTCTCCTCCTTCTCCTTCTCCTTCTCCTCCTCCTCCTCCTCCTCCTCCTCCTCCTCCTCCTCCTCCTCCTCCTCTTCTCTCTCTCTCTCTCTCTCTCTCTCTCTCTCTCTAATTTCTAACCCATAAAAGTTTGATTATAGCCATGCTTTCTGGAATGTGCTTGTAATTTTATCACTAGGGAGTCTGGGGGTAGAAGATTCTGGGTTCAAGGCCAAAAGGATCTAGATCGAGGTATCTGTCTTAAAAAAAAAATCAATGAAAAAGTACTTTTTAAAGTTGCATGTCATGTAGTAACTTTTATTTAAACTATCAGACTCTGATTAGTAGAGTCACATATTTATATACCTTTGTGTATTCTGGCCAAACTTCGAAGAAGTTGATGTTTGTCACTTCCATGCACTCAACTTGTATTACATGTACATGGATTATAAACACCGTGTAGTATTATTTTACATGTTCCATAAGTTTTGTATGTTTACAGTGTCAATATGTGTTTACTTCTTAAAAATTATCATTTTGAGCTATACCCATGCTCTAATTCATATGTGTTTGTGTCTAGCTCCAGTTTGTTATTAACATATTTAATATGAGAATATCGATATTTTGTTGACTATGTGAATTCTCAATTTTGACTATTAAAAAGATTGCTGCAATAGCTACTTTTGCTCTTTCTCCTTGAATATGTCTGGAAGAGTTTCTTTAGGTGATATATTTAGAAGCAGACTTTTTGAGTTATTGAGTTTTGACATTCCCGACTACTTTCTTAGACATTATCAGATTATTGCTGTCAATTTGTCTCTACCAGTTCTTCTTGATCAATATTCTTATTAACAGTGTATAGTACGAATTTTAAGTATTGTCAGTTGGATGAGAGAAATACAGTATTTCTTTGTATTAAATTTTATTCCCTTGTTTTCCAACGAAACTAAGTAACACTACATATGTTTATGTAGTTCAGTGTTAGCATTTTATAAATCTTCCATCATATAATGTTGTGAACATGCTCTTTCATATTTTCTTCTGAAAACATTACATTTTGATTTTCTTGGGATTATAAATGAGAGTTTAACTGTATGTTATTACCATGTAAGTCATTTTGTGAACATGTTACCAGACATATCAGCACTGCATAGCGTATCTTACCCCTTCAAAGAGATGTTCAGTTTTCCTCAGGGTGTTGCCTGCCTACATAATTCTGCTTTCGGACGATTCATTATTTTATTTCTCTTTGGTTCCTCATTGGCCCGGTGTGGCACGTCTTACTAACATGTAATAAAAAGCTTCATCTCACGGCTCATATCCCCAACCTCACTCTTCACATTTTTCATTAAAATATTTGTTTTTCTGTCCTTCACAGAAGAGAAAGCATGGGCTAAAATAAGTATATATCATGGTTACTACATCTCATCAGTAATCAGGGAAATGAAAATGTGCTTTGCATAGTATCTAAATGAGACCCATGCATAATGATTACAGTTAAATTTTTTTATTGTAATTTCATTGCATTTACGGGAAACCCAACTGAATTGAGACAATACAAATTTGAATCTTTGCACTCATGAGAGTGGTCTACCTTGCCATTGGTGTGGTTTTCCTCTATACCACATAGAGGTTTTTTTTCTTATAAAGATCTTAAACACATTTTTACTAATTTTAAAAAATAATTTAGTAATCGTAAATTTTCACTAAAATTATTTCAGACATTTTAGAACTTTGAAAACTATTTTTGTATGGCATTCTTGGATAGTTACATAGGAATCCTTTTCATTTTTAACCATTCTGATCTTGTCTCCAGTAACTTTGCTGATTTTCATTATTTTGGTAACAGTTTATTTGGGGTTTTATACACAGGAATGGGTGCTTCACCCCTTTATTTCCGATTATTATAGCTTTAAAAAGCAACAATAATTTATTATTTTTTTGTTTGAAATAGCAAGATATTTAGAATTTGTAGTTTGGGAGGGTGGGTCAGAAATGATACTTCCAAATAAGCCACTTTGGACTCGAGGCTGAGAGCACCCGAAGGGAGGAGAGGCAGGGAGGCTTTCCCAGAAGTTCCTGCATCCCAAGGATGTTCTTCTAGAAGAAGGGCAACTGTTATGAGTCCACTTCTCATACGCTCACCAAACCAGGAAGATTAACTTGTAGAAAAGAAGACTGAGTTGACCCAACACACAGAGCCCCCTTGACCTTGGTTCTGGGTTATTCTAGTTACTTAGGTCCACACCCCTTTGTGTAGATTTGGATCTACCCCTCTTCAGTTTCCTGTAGGCATCACTTCTGGGTCCCTAATAAAGAAGGTTCATAAACCTCTGAGTCTCATTGGGTGATGGGATGCTCAGATTCCGATAAGACACTGTATAGTGATGCTAAGCTTGTATATCTTTCTCTTGTCAACCTGCCTGTTGCCAGTCTAGTCTTATAGGCTCAATTATTGGGTCCTTCAGAGGACAGAGAAGACATTCAGTCGAATACAAATAGGAGGAGTTACCATCTTTGTTTTGACTCTCATTATAATCGGAGATATTAAGTTAGTTTTTCTTCAGTTGGGGTTTAAATGATGTCTTCGTAGATACATACTATGAAAAGCAATGGAATCATATGTTTGTTAAATGTACATGTATATCAGGAGTTCGAGGTTACAAAAATGTGCAGCTAGGACTCTGTTACCCCAAGAGACATAGCGATGGGGAGAGCAGCACTGTATCTGGCTCATAGCTAAATTTCTCTAAAGTGGAAAGATTTGAGCTATTAAAGACACAAAAGAAAATTTCTGGGGATTTGCCTTTATCTGGCCAGAACAGACTGTTAAGAGAGCTCATGAACATAATTCCTTTCTCTTTGACCCAGGTCTCAAATCAGGGAGATCCAAAATTTTAGCGATCATGACTCATCAAAACACACACTGTGGTTTCTGTTACTAGTGTTCCCATCATGGGATAATGAACTAAACAGCTGCCTTTGGGAACAGATGCTGAGGGCAACCCTTTGTTCCTTATATACCTCTTCTTCTGTGTTGAACAGGCTCTGTTCCTTCAGGTTGTCAACCACTGGTTCAAAGTCAAGGAGTGTGCTATCCCACTGCAGTGACAATGGTGTCTCTACTCCCTAGCTGCCAGAGGGGTGGCAAGAGTGGAGAGGGTTTGATTGTTTTCCAGAGGTCTTTCCAGCTTCCATATTAGTAGGCAAGCTTTGTCTCCAAGGGTAGACACTCCTTCAATGAAGATAGTTCAGATGATGTAGTTGAAAAGAATAAAAATATGTCCTTAAAACACTCTGCAGGTTTTGAAAGCTACCAGAAAGTTCCTCCTTAGATTTAGTGAAGGAACACATTTTCCTTTTCTTTTACCTGTAAATTTAGGAATGCTCACTTCATTTCTCTTTTCTCTTTTTCTTTTTTGGAACGCTCAGTTTGAACTTCAAGCAGAGAGCCACGGAGCCATCAGATTTCCAAGATGGCATTGAGCTCTGCATATAATTTATGCAAAAAAAAAAGAGAGCACCCTGCATACTGAGTGCAGAGTTTACAAGTCACAACAAGATTATTCCAACTGCCAAAGTAGCTCAGGGTGCTGAGCCCAAACAATTTTTGCCTTAACCATCATTACCGATAATAATCCGTGGGAGCCAAGCTCAGCTGGCTCTTTGGCTGGTTGTGTGTGAGGTCGCATGGAATGCCGCTGACTCCTCAGCTCTATTATCTAGACAGAGCCTTGCCAAGGTAACAGAGGCGGGCCTCTGTGAGCCGCGCAGATTGATATAATTTGATGTGGCCACTTATGAGTCAGGAGACACATAAGCTGTCTAATTAAAAATGCCCTTTTCTGCTCAGACTCCTTTTCAGGCCCAAACTGCACTTTCATACAAAGGAATGCATAAATATACATGATAATTGACTGTAATGACAGGAAAAGAATGTGATGAAATGCTTCCTGATAAAAATCTAGTCTAGGCATGCAGAGGGGACCAGGACTCCTCTTTTAGTCACTATGATTTACAACCTCAAGGGTGAAATTCGAAAGGGTGAAGCAATTTTCTCCCAAATGGAGTGAACATGGGTGAAGAAGACCAGAGACCTTTGTGTTACTCCAACGAGGAAAAAAAAAGGATCAATGTTCTCTAGGTGGCAAAGGATTATCCCATTGACAAACTTTCCCTCCTGGCCCTTCTCATATCAAATTGATTTTTCAAGTCCTGTTGCAGGCTGGTTGTGGTCCCGATCACACAACAGTGAGGCTCAGAAGGCATCTTGAAATCCCACATCATTCCTGGGCTTTCTTCCATTGTTTATTTTTATTTTTATTTTTTTATTTTTAGAGTGTGTCTCCAGACACACTTCCCCTATTTTTATTGTGAATCTGGCAGCCTTGAAAATATGGAATGCAGTCATAATGATCAAGGGTCTGAGCGTTAGAAAATGAATCTCTGAAACTAGACACAGTCGGTAGGACACAATTACAAAGCCCTCAGTGAACATTCCATGCGTCCTGGAGGTTGGAAACCTGAATGGGGACCTCCTTGCGTATAGCGCTGCTACATTAGTAAAGCCCAGTTTGGCCTTCACCAGATGGAGGGTTCATTGGATTTCTTATCTTAAGATCATTCGATATTGCGCTGACAGAAATAGCATTTTCTTTGGGAAAGAACTGAAAGGAAAGAAAAAAAAGTACGCAGACAAATAGAACCATGGGGCAACAAACACATATTTCATCTGATTCAAATCAAGATTTTAGCAACTAAAGACCTCATCAACAGAACAGATACCCTGAGAGGTTGGTAAACAGCAAGCAGCCAACCAACTAATGTTCAAGATGCCCCTTGTTGGTGATTCAGGTAAAGCCACTCCTCCTAAACACTGGCTGGATTTCCTTTGTCACCACTAAAATGATCTTAGTTACGGCTATGATTTTTTTTTTTTTACCCAACTTAAAGGACATATATTTTCAAATTACCCCAACTATTTATCAAAATAGGTTTCTGAGACAGAGTTATGGCCCTAGTAGTTTACAATTCCTTCAAAATGCACAACCACTTATGCATATCTTCAAGTGCAAAATTCATTCATTTGCATGCTGCCTAAGATCCAAGTATGACTTTCACAATGACCTTCCGCGGCTGCCGTCAGTTCCGTCCTATGCTTCTTGGTCTGCTTTTCTTACCATTTTTTTCCTCCAACAATGCCGGCAATGTTGGAGGTAGTAGATGAAGGCTGTCAGGTGTCCAGGAAGAAGCAAGCAGGACCTGCCCTACGGAGACCATTGGTGGACTTACCTGTGACTGGAGACTGAGTTGCGTGTTGCTTTGCAGCATTGTGGTAGACAGTGCTAGAAGGGAACTTCTTGCCAATGGCTGACTCCTTACCTTCCCGACACCCCTTGTTCCGTCTGTCTTCCTGTTTCCACAGCTCCATCCTTAACTGAGGGATACTTAATGGTCAGAGTGAGGTTATGTTAGCTACATTGTACGCCAGCCTTCAGAAGCCAGAGTAATGCAAGGACTGGATCACAGCTAAGGTAAGGTATTGCCAAGAAGACTTACATCCTGAGAACTTTTATTCCTCTGCATGTCGTATTCCTTCCTTGGTTTACACTCCTGTATTGGATTTCTCTGTTACACGCTAGGGTTCTCTTGTGTGCTCTGTTATAGGTTGGTGTCCACTGTGGCTCTGCCGTTCCTCATGGTCTTCTAAACATTTTCTATCCAAGGTCTAGTCCCCCATATCTACCTACCCAAGTTCCAGTCCCTTAAATCCACCCACTCAAGTTCCCAGTCCCTAACCCCTTTCAATCCGAGTTCACACCCCAAAGTACCCTCCCATCCAAGGTCATAGTATCAAACAGCCGTGCGTCATCCTGCGTCTGCTTCTCCCTGGGGTATCCCTGCCCATCGCACACAGCTGGATTGGACAGAGGGAAGCTGAGCTGGCACACCTGACATCTAGATGAGGGCGCCGGCAGTGAATACACACAGGAAGAGCCTCCGCTGGTTCATTTATTGGGCCTGGGAAGGAAGGGATATTTATGCCCTGGGGATGTGGCCAGGGTCTCTGGAGCAAGATTTATGTGTCCCTATACCATTGGACAGGGCAGGGGTGTTGGAAGATGCTTTATCTATAGACTCAGGGGCTGTAGGGTGGAGACGGGTGTTATAAGTTCAAACAAGGATTGAAGTCTGACAACTGACAGGGTAATAAATTCTTCCTAGGGTTGATGGTAGGGCAGCTGGATTCATGGTACTCAGTTGGGAGGGGGTAGCCAACTTCTGGCATTTGAGGTATCTAGAATTGAAACTCCCTTGACCCTTCTTCTGTAACCCTGGGCCTTTATGCTCCTATACTCACCTATCCAACTTCATGGTACCCAGCACCCACTTATCCAAGTGTTCAGCTCCACCCCCTACCTATCTATCTGCCTGTGGGTATCTTTCTCCTTAGCACTGGGTCATTACTGACTCCATGGTAGAGCTTTCACCTGGCTGCCCACAAGTCACGCTCCACTCTATTTTCTCCTAACTTCATTCTTCATCTTTTCTAGGACAAACCTGTTTCCCTTGCATTATCTCTTGGTGGCATTCTCTCTGATACAGCAGGGAGGAAAGTTATGAGGGGAAAGAACTGAAGACTTTTCAATGAGTGAGGGGGGGCCCTCAGTAAGATGAAAGGAAGAAGTGGAGGAGGTAGGAGCGCTTTGCTTTGGAGTTTGGCTTTTTGACTTCTGGGTTTCCTTGAGTACCCAGAAGTCAGTGCCCATGAGTACTCATGAGTGCAGGTCCTGGGCCCATTCAGTGGTTCCCTCAGAGGCTAGAGATGTGTAGTACAAGAGAGAGGGATGGTTTGGTATTTCGGGAGGGAAGGCATATTGGTTAAGGATAATGCTCAGCTTCTGGTACTGGAAATTGTTTCACAATATCCTAGAGAAGAAAATGTTTCATTTTTTTCCTCCAGGAAAACCTAATACAGTATCTACAGTATCCCAGTACTGATGTGGTTGTGCCATATTGGTTTGTTGTTGCTGTTTGTTTTTTGGTGTGTCTGTGTGTGTTTTGACTATTTCTATGTCTAAAGTCCCAATTCTTCGTAGTGAATACTCATCCAGTTAATTCACACAGTTCTCTAAGGCAGTCTAACTTCTAATTTCATTTTTCAAATAAGTAAACAGGGGGCTGTATGTTTAGGAAGTAGATAGTGATCTACTGGAATTATCTGAATCTCCACCACCCTGTTTCCCCTACGATTTTACTTCTCTCCCTCCGCAGTATTTTCTTTTTAAAAAATATTTTAGTCTTTCAATCATTCATGCCGTCTTAATTTATAAAGCACGTTTATATACATGATCTGCTCTGCTCATCACAATAATTCTCCAAGGACACGACGTAGATGAGTAGATACTGTCATTTCCATTGACAAATCAGAAACGTGATGTTCACAGACATTGATAGCTAAAGTACAGCGCATTCGTTCATAAAGCGTCCTAAAGAATGATTCCAGCTCATTCTTGCTTTAGGAAACAAAGGCTCAGAAAATGAAATGCCTTCCTAGGTGCTCATGCCTAGCTCCTGTGGAACAAGCCACACTTGGCACTCACTTCTTGATGATGATTTATGGAACTTGCCATAACTTTAGAGCCAGTCAACTGCGCCACACTTTACTCTGTATAGAGCAGGGTTATTTCAGCTGGGTGAAGAAATAGTATAAACTATCATTGCTATGGATTGCTACCTTTGGAAGCTATGGTAAGTGGATCACAAGTTCAAAGGTAGCTTGACTCTGTAGTAAAGCCCTGTGTTAAAATAAATACAATGAGGATATTCTTCTACCCTATACATTTGCTGTGAGATAGCAAATGAAATTAACATGTAACCAGCACATCACAACCCAAAGAAATACTAAATATTTAACTGTAATGAAGTTTGCTATCCCTTCTTCTCTCTCTCCTCTCTAAGTTGAGAGGATTAAGGAATGTAGATACTTTATTCTCCACTGTATGATTCCATTCGCTCCACATCATGGAGTTATAAGATCAAGACAATACCACATGTGTCTCCCTCTCCGGTCTCCTCCCTGAACTGGCAGGCTTTCTCTATCTCTGGTCAGGCCACCGTTTAAGTTCCAGCCACCCTTTGTTGCAGGAAGCCTCCAAGTCAGCATCAATCCTCTTCTGCTTTCAGCAGACTCTGTTTTAAGCCCGAATCCTCCAGTCCATCACTTCAATCTCCTGCCACTAGGGTTTTGTTTTGTTGTTATTGTGGTTGGTTTTTTGTTTCTGTTGTTGGTTTGTTTTGTTTTGTTCCCACTTGCTATCTCTAGTCAGCAAAACTCCAGTCCCAGTTCCAATCCAAACTCTGGATTACTCACCAGCAAGAGAGAGCAGCTGCCAGAGATGTGGTGGCCTCTAGAGGTGCAGTGCATTCTGTCTGGCCTCACCTCAGCCAAAACCTTCAGCTCTGCAAAGCGAGCTTTCACTGTTGGTTCAAAGGCCACTCGAAGCTCTTCTGGGCGATCCTCTCATTCCTCAAATTCTCACCCGTGCCTTGCTATAGGACTTGCTCCCTGGCCTTTGGAACTGCTGCGTCTCTCCAAACAAAGGCTCATGCTTGCACATTCTCCGTCCCTAGCTGCGTAGCTACCAGGAACCAGCGGAACCTTATAAGAGGTGGGGCCCAGTGTAAGGAAGTTGTATCATCATGAACACGATGGCCTTTTCTTCCTTCAAGTTGGCTATTTCAGGCATTTTGTAGCAGCAGCAGAAAGCACACTTCTGAGCTGAGAAAAAGCAAGGCTAAGCTCTTAATTCCAGTGGAATGCTCACTGTGTGCCAAGCACTGTGCTGTGTCTTTTGTTTATGTTACTGACGCGTCACTGAAGGGTTATGGGATAGGATGCGTACTTACCAGCTCTCTCTTTGGAGCTGATGCAGTTGAGGCTCAGAGAGGTCTAGGTAGGTGGCTGGAACTAGAAGCTAGAAACTGCTACTGCTCTACATGCTAGGGTAGTAACCACTGTTGTTCTACAGGTTAGGGTACTAACCACTGCTGCTCTACAGATTAAGCTATTAACCACTGTTGCTCTACAGGTTAAGGTATTAACCACTACTGCTCTGTAGGTTAAGTAGTAACTATTGCTCATCTACAGGTTTAATGTAGTAACTGTTGCTACTCTGTGGATTAGCGCAGTAACCACTGCTGTTCTACGGGTTAACACCCAGCGCTGACCTTTTAAACACCAAAAAACGAAAGTCCCAGTGTTCTCTCCTGTAAAGCACAAGCTTGGGTTCGTTAATTGTTCAAAATTAGACTAGAAACCCCATGAAGCCATGACAGATCTCAGCTCCCAGCCCTCTCATTAATTTCACTTCCTTCCTGGGTTTAGCTGAGCTTTTGAGCACCTCCATTTGTATTTATGAATATCACGCTGATGGTGGCGATCATTTACGATGTTGCCTCCTTTGTCCGCCCTCAACTGCCTTTCCGCAGACTGCATGGAGATTTAGCCCTGTATAAAGAAAGCACCTTCTGTCTCCTCTCTGCACAGGCTTCATCTTCTGTCCTGCGGGCTAAATAATCCTGATACACTCTGAAAGGTAAATGCTAATCATGGCAAAGCCATAGGTACAGTGTACTTAATTTTTTCTTCCTGAACTCTGTCGCGTATGACATAAAATTAAGGCCCCATTGTTATGTGCTGGCTTAACACTGGTGAAACCAGAAAAGCCACCAACAATATATACACAGCCATTAGAAACAAAGAATTCATGAAATTCTTAACGAAATGGATGGAGCTGGAGAACATCATACTAAGTGAGGTAACACAGTCTCAAAAGAACACCCATGGTATGCATTCATTGATAAGTGGATATTAGCCTAGAATCCTGGGACACCAAAGACACAATCTACATACCAGATGATGTCCAACAAGAAGGAAGGAGTGGACCCTGGTTCTGGAAAGGCTCAAAGCATTAGTGTAGGGGAATACTAGAACAGGGAAGTGGGAAAGGGTAAATGGGGGAACACGGGGAGGGAAAAGGGCATGGGGGATCTTTGGGGTGTAGGGAACCAGAAAAAGGAAAATGAAATGTAAATAGAGAATTTATCCAATAAAAAATTTTTCAAATACTGAAAAGAAAAGAAAAGAAAAGAAAGAAAAGAAAAGAAAAGAAAAGAAAAGAAAAGAAAAGAAAAGAAAAAAGAAAAGAAAAGCCACCAACAGCCTAATTATGAGTTCCTCTCAATCCCAGGCCCCATGGATAAGGTCTCCTAGCCAAAGGACAGCCCGTAAAACAAGAGAACCCCGGCTGCCTTTCCCGCCTAGGTCTGAATAATGATTTCAGTGCCTTGCCAATCTGTGCATGCTGTACAAACGAGCACCCCATCCTCCCTTGGGAGCCACTATTGTGATGTCACAAAGCCTGCCTCCCATGGCTCCTGCTCCTGCCCTTACTTAGGCTTCTGTGTCTCTTGGGGCTCTGGGAGGCGTGCCCAGTCCTTTCTTGGGCTATCAGTATCTGTTTCAGCTACATTGGGGTTGAGCCTCTCTCCTAGTCTTGGTGCCGGAAGCTCACTCATTACTCCTGCCCCAAGGAGTGGTGTTTAGCCTGTTTTCTTTTGCCACAACAACACATCCTTGCCATGTAATATATAAGGAGCTATATATTTTTTTTACCACTCTGGAGGCTGGTGAGGGCCATTTGGCTGCCTTAAACTGTAGCAGAAGGCATTGCATTGCAAGAGTGAAAGAATACACAATCCTCAGGTCTCTTTTCTTCTTGCCACCATTTCTACCGCAAGGTTCCAACCCTACAGCCTCCTCTAAGTCTAATTCCCTAAGTCCCACTTGGGTCTTCTGGCAGTACTAACGTGGGTGCTAAGTTTGCAAAACGCAAGCTTCTCGGAGATACAGCCAAACATACGTGGAGTTGCATGAAACATCTCTTTGTGTGCCTAGGGCTGCTAATGCGTTTGGTTTCCTGTAAGCTTTTTTTTTTTTAGGTGCGGAAATCTTTCCTTCTCTTCAATACCTTCACTGTTAATTTCCTCCTTGAAAGGGTTTCTGTCTGGGCTGCTCCCTTCTGGCTTGGTAGACCCCCGGGCCTGTCTCCTAGCTGTCATCTTTCAAGACATTTTTTTCGTACCTGAAAATGTTAGTCTCAGATTTACTGGATAGTCTGGCCAGGTTCAGAATTATTGGTCGAAAGATATTTTCCCCCAGAGTTTTTAAAGATGTTTTTTCATGTCTATTAGAGTTCAGCACCGCTGTTGGGAAATTGAAAACCACTTAAGTCCCAGAGATCCTTCGTAAGAGGCCTGCTTTTCCTCTGCGCCATGGAGAAGAGCACTTCGCCCGCTCCCTAAACTGACCAATGAGATGCACATGTGTGCTGCTGTTTTCTTTCACGGACTTGGAACTTGCTGGGTTTTTCTATTTAGCTCTGGGGAAATTTTCTTAGTCATCTAATGATTTTTCCCCACTCCTTTATTTTTCCCATTTCTTTTGTTCTGGGACTCTTCTAAAGACATTGGCACTCTCCAATAGTATTCTAACTTTCATTTCATTTCTTTTTTTTTTCTTAGTATATAGTCAGTCTTCTACATTTCACGATTCCATCTCCCACGCATTATCCTGAGATTTTCATTATTTCTTCCTTTATACTTTTTTTACGTGTGTGTGTCTGTGTGTGTGTCTGTGTGAATGTGTGTGTGTGTGTCTGTGTGTGTGCATGTCACATAAAGGTGAAGGGAGACGTAGGAGTTGATTCTCTTCTGTCATGTCGGTTCTGGGGATTGGACTCAAGTGCCTTTGCCTGCTGAGCCATCTTGTCAGGCCAATGTGTTGAATGTCAAGATTGCTTTTGGCGTTCTTCTCTATGGTTCTTCCATGCTCGGGGTAGATATTATTGATGATGGTTGCACTGTGGGCTTAGTCTGAGGCTATGCTATTGGAGCATCGCCAGCGTCAATACCTTTGTGCAGACAGGGGAACACTCCACGCCTTCTGTGAGGCACCGCTTCTATCACTCTCTGAATTTCAGTACACTCTACTGCTGTTTTCATTCCTTTTGGATGTGTATGCCTGTGTGTGTGTGTGTGTGTGTGTGTGTGCGCGCGTGTGTGCACCCACACATGTATATAAGTGTGTGTATGTTTGTGTGCATACCTTTATGTGACATGTATACACACAGACACACACAGAGAGAGACACACACACACATAGAGACACACACATGTAAAAAAAGTATAAAGGAAGAAATAATGAAAATCTCAGTATAATGAGTGGGAGATAGAGTCATGAAATGTAGAACGCTGACTATGTGTGTGTATATGTGTTTGTGTGTATGTATGTGTATGTATGTGTGTGTCAAAAGCTATTTCTGGATCATATATTTGGGAAGGCATCCTCCACCCACTTTCTGAATTTAAACAGACTGCTCCTATGTGCCTCTACATTGCCATCTGAGGACAGTTCCCTTGGACAAAGAGATGGTGATTTACTCGGCTACCATTTCTGCTGTATGTGTGTGTTTGTGTATGTGTGCATGTGTGCCTATGTGTTTATGTGTGTGCATGTGCTCGAGTAGCTGTGTATGTGTTTTTGCGTGTGCATATGTTTTTATGTGTTTATTTTTGTATGCGCTTGTATATATGTGTATGTGTGTGAAATATATTACTAGTTAAAATGGGGTCTGAGTAGAAGTTAAAGCTAATATATGTGTACAAGTTTTGTCTCCATCCCTCCCCATTTCCTCTTATTCTAGCTAGGCTACTTTCTATCCCAAGGCTGGTCTTTTGTTGGTATTTGATGCTCGCTCACCTGCCTCCTTGCAGGTGTTCTCTTTATCATTTTCTCCTCTGTGTCTTCTATATCCTTGTATTTTTCAGTTGACAGCAGTGATCACATATATTAATGGATGAAGTATGATATTGGGCTTAGGTTCTAGAAGATCCGTGACCCCAGTCCCACTACTGAACCACCAGCTAAGCCAGAATCCTGGGTGGCTTCCTTGTTTGTCCAGTATCTCACCCCTCACATTTATTTAGTCACCAGGGCCTTTACATCCCGCCTCTTGAAGAGTTCTCCTTCCGCACCCCACCTCCCCTCTCTGAGAGCATCTTTATCCCCCCTGAGGTCTCACACTTTCTCTTGAACCACTGCTCTTTCCACCCCACTCAAATCCTTGCCTCTAGTGACACCTTGCTTGGAGGCTGTGATACAGGCTGCGTCCAGAATAACTGATGCAAAGGGTTTGCCCAGCAGGATGGATGCCTTCTTTAAGGAATCTGTGATCTCTTGACAGTTTGCTCAAGCAAGTCCTGACTCCTTAACCCACCACCTGAGAGTTTCCTGCATCTGGAGAGACACCTCACCTCTCTCCCCTGCTACCTTCCATTACCCTGGTATGAAAGTATTGAACTTGATGTTTATTTTTTCCCATCAAAACTTTATTATTCTCTTTTCTCCCCACCCCTTCCTCCACCTTGTGGGCATCTACACATGCTTCAAAAGATGTTTCTGGGTCATATATTTGGGAAGGCATCCTCCACCTACTTTCTGAATGTAAGCATACTTCTCCTAGGGGCCTCTACACTGCCATCTGAAGACAGTCTCCTTGGACGGAAATGGTGATTTACTCGGCTACCATTTCTGCTGAAGCACTTGCATCTGCCCCCTCTCAAGGCTCCCTGGCATTTGATTTGGGTATTTTTAATGCTTAATCCAGCGCCTGCCATAATACAGGCTCTCAATGTTTAGTGAAGGAATATTTTACCCTTCTGCTTTTTTATATGAATGTTCTACTTTCAAGGGCAGCCTTTTTTTTTTTTTTTTTTTTTTTTTTTTTTTACAATTCTTTTATGAGTGTTCGAAGCAAACTTCGTTGTGCGAGCACGAGGAAAGAGGTGGACTGTGAAATCCACATGGATCACCACGCAGGATTAGCCCAGTCTTTCTGGGTTCTTATGGTGATTTCCAGACCCTGGTTGAGTGTGGCTGGGAAGTAGAGCGAGGAGTTAGCTCCTTTGCAAGTCTAATGCGGTTGATCACTTGTTCCCACAGGGCAACTGCCACAGTGTCATTCAAGGCCTTTCTTACAGAGTTGTTTGTGTTGGTGTGCACACTCTTTCGACAAATTCCACAATAAGACACTAAGACAAAGTCTATTATAATGTCACACGCTTAAAAACATGGAATACTAAAAAACACGTACAAAATTTGCACAATGAAGAGGCTGCCATGAATTCTCCACGAATACCTTCTACCTCTGTGCTCACCCACGAGCACCCCCCCTTTTTTATAACCAGGTTACTTTGCATTTCCTCATGGGGTTCCTCCCTTAGTTTACCTCAATCTTAAAGCATCTCACTCGGAGACCTGTAATTTCTCTAATTACATTACTTTGTGGTGAAGGTAACTTGGCTTTGCAAACAAGTCATTAGATACCCTTTTGCATCTTCTTAGCAATGCAATGGGTCCCCACCTGGACACCCTCACTCTGGTTTTGGTTTTGGTTTTGGTTTTGGTTTTGGTTTTGGTTTTGGTTTTGGTTTTGGTTTTGGTTTTGGTTTTGGTTTTGGTTTTGGTTTTGGTTTTGGTTTGTTGCAGTTGTTGTTTCTGGTAGTTTGGAGGCCATCTACTGGAAAGTGGTGGGGGTGGTAATGAAGATGGCGTATGCTGAAACCATGTTAGAAACTTGAGTAGATCTGCTGCTGACATCTTAGCATCTTCCCTCCTGATCCGATGTAACAGGAGCCATAGAAGGTGTAATCGATGTGTGTGTGTGTGTGTGTGTGTGTGTGTGTCTACAAAATCCTTCTAGTTCTTCTTTTTTAAAATTGTACTATTTTCTTTTTCTTTTTTTTATTTTCTATATTCTTTGTTTACATTCCAAAGGCTTTCCTTTCCCCTTTCCCAGTTACCCCCCACCATATGTCCCATAATTCCTCTCCCCCCATGCTATTCCCCACTCCCCCCCCCCCCCGCCCCACGATTTCTCTGTTCTGGGTCTACAATACTGGATCCAATCTTTACAGGCCCAGGGTCCTCTCCTTTTTTTCTTCTTGAGAGTCATTTGACTTGCTAATTGTGCCTTGAGTATTTAGGGCTTCTGGGCTCATTAATATCCACTTATCAGTGATTGCATTTCGTGTGTATTCTTTTGTGATTGGGTTAGCTCACTTAGGATGATTGGCCGAGAAACACCTTAAGAGATGTTCAACATCATTAGTCATCAGGGAAATGCAAATCAAAACAACCCTGAGATTCCACCTCACTCCAGTCAGAATGGCTAAGATTAAAAACTCGAGAGACAACAAGTGCTGGCGAGGATGTGGAGAAAGAGGAACACTCCTCCACTGTTGGTGGGATTGCAAAATGGTAAAGCCACTCTGGAAATCAGTGTGGCGGTTCCTCAGAAAATTGTACTATTTTCTACCACTGTCTTCCAGTCCAAGCCAAGAAGCGCTGATTCAGTGTAGCCTTCGTTTTCAAGAGAAGCACTAGGAACTCTCTATCCCCCTCTACAGGGAGGTGCTTCTAGCCCATGCACTACTGTCCTGGTTGACTCTCAGAAAGCATTTCTTCAGCTTGCCAGGGTGTCTGCCCTTTTGCTTTTGCTACATAATGGTGTCATCTACAAATATGTTTGGCCACACTCAAAGATATTCCGGGATGCCTGCTCCCAATGGGTTGAAAGTTGTACCTGTGTGATAGAGGGACCCTCAACCCGATTCTCAGGTTTAAGCAACTCTAAGGATAGCATTATGCTATACTTGGAATTGTTTTGTCTAGCCTAGTTCCAAAAGGCTCACAGGAACTTAAATGGGTATTGCAGCATCCTGAGAATTATGTCCGCACATCAGAGCCTCATCCTACGGGCTTGAGAGATAAAGTAATAGAAGTGACTGGGCTATTTTTTATTCTTTCTCCTAATGTTTGAATTAGTAAGTATAATTATGTATTTATGTATGTGACTGATACTCATCTGAGCGTGAGTGGTCCATGGTACACATGTGCAGATCTGAAGACATCTTTGTACAGCTGTTCTCTCCTTCCTCTTTAGTGTGGGTTCTTGGGATCTAGAGGCCCCACACTTGTGTGTCACGTGCGTTTACCTGCTAACCTCTCTTGCCGGCCCTCTGTCTTCTTTAATTGTCAGACAGGGTTTAACTCTGTAGCCTGGGCTGACCTTGACCTCGCCACCCTCCTTCCTCAGCCTTGTTACCTGAATTGCTATTACAGGCATACACATGCCCTGATCCAGCTCATCACCTCTATGAATCTGAAGAAGTCTTTAAAGGACAGATGGCTCAATTCTCAAAGAATCCTACAGCTCTAGTTGCCAGAGTAATGCTTGGGAATGACCCAAGCAGCCCTTCCTGTTCATTAACTGAACTCTAGGCTTGTAAGTCACTGCTACCGATGACGCGCGGCATTAGCCATCCTTCTGAAACCCCAGGGGGAGTTGCTACATGGTTCTGGAGAGATGTCTACCAGGAGCGTATTCTCACCGTTTTTTCTTGTCTTTCTTTTTCGCAGGGGCAGGAATCAGGCCCAGAGCTTCCAAGGGAACCAAGTACTCTCCTCTCCATTTCACAGAGTGCCACAAGCAACAAACATCTTGGCTCATAAAAGTTTTAGCCTTAAGAGGAAATCAGACCAAATAACGCCTCCCCCCAATACTTGTGAATCTGGTGTGGTTTGTAGTAAACACGACCTCGGGGGCTTTATAAGCCTGCTTCATGTTCCTCTCTCTAGGGAAGCGGTAGAAGCCTCGCTGTGGGGCAAAGGTGCTGTGGAAAAATGTGTCCTTGAAAACAGAGACAGTAAAAGGAATCGTATATGTGGAAGGTGAGTGGGTAGACAGGGATTCGTCCTAGGATAAAGGGCGCTGCAGGCTGGCACAGCCAGGTGCAGCAACTAGAAGACAATAGGGAGGGTGGGCCGAGGACCGGAAGTGCTGGGGCGGGAAGAGCTGCAACCTCATATTGAACACTGATTCCCCCTCACTCCTCCCCACGCACTAACCCCCCCCCCCCACACACACACAGTGTAAAGGTTTTATTCTTTGGGCTAAAAATGAATAGAGCTATTAAATAATTGCCAAGCAGGGTAAAATTCTAGCGTTTGCTTTAGCAAGCTGGGAAAACAACAGATGGTAGAAAGAGTTTGCTTATCCTGCTTGCAAGCCCCATGAAGAGAGGCAGCAAAGCCTGTCCTGAGATTTTTGAGTTTTGTTCTCAGCGGTTCGAATTTTGTGATGAATTCAACAATCTATCAGTGCGTTTGCCTCTCGTTCTGCAGCATAAGAACAAGTCGTGTTTTACTACTTTTCAGGGTTGAACAACATCTGGAGTTCTGAAAGAGGATGGACTCCAAGGCCATGCTGGTGGCATTTCTGCTGCGCTTCTGCCTCACTTCGAAGGTTTAGGGGACCTTCCCTTCCCTTCCCTTCCCTTCCCTTCCCTTCCCTTCCCTTCCCTTCCCTTCCCTTCCCTTCCCTTCCCTTCCCTTCCCTTCCCTTCCCTCCCCCCTCCCTTCCCTTCCCTTCCTTTCCCTTCCCCCTCCCCTCCCCTCCCCGCCCTCCCCTTCCCTTCCTTTCTTCCCTTCCCTTCCTTTCCCTTCCCTTCCCTTCCCTCCCCACCCTCCCCACCCTCCTTTCCCTTCCCTTCCCTTTCCCCCCCGCCCTCCCCTCCCCTCCCCGCCCTCCCCCTCCCCCTCCCCTCCCTTCCCCGCCCTCCCCCTCCATTCCCTTCCCCTCCACTCCCTTCCCCGCCCATCCCCTCCCTTCCCCTCCCCGCCCTCGCCCTCCACTCCCTTCCTCTCCCCTCCCTGCCCTTCCCTTCCCCTCCTTCCTCCCCTTCCTTCCCCTCCTGTTCCTTCCCTCCCTTCCCTTTCCATAGCCTCACTCACTATTCCAGACTACCACTTTCCAGACTTGCTGGCCAGAGGAGCACGTGGGCGGAGACCCACCAATCACCTGGGAGGATCCACCTCCCATCATTTGTGTTCTCAATAGCGAAGAGCTTCTCTGTCCTCAGAACATCTCCATCTCTTACTGTCTCTTCCTTGCAAAGTCAAGTCCCAGTGTGATCCAGGTTGGAGTTCTTGCTCCCGTGACCCTAATATCGTAAACCTGTTCCCCACGTATTATCTGCACAGACGTTGCCTCGCTGTTCCCAAATATCTGACGTAAACAACTTAGGGGGCAGGGAGACTTATCTTGACTTTAGATGGCTCAGTTCATGGGCAGATCGTCAGGGCCGCAGGGATGTGTGGCCGAGGAGTGTCATCATGTCATGGTAGACAGGAAGCAAGCAGGTGGTGTGACTGGAAGGACATGAGGCTAGCATATCTCCCAAAGGTCGTGTCCCCAGGGATTTACTTACTCTAGCCAGGTTTCAACTAACATCCCCACAACATTCCCCACAGCTCTACCAGCTAGAGACTAGAGTATCAACCCATGAGCCGGTGGGGAAGAATTACCCTCAACACCGACTCATAGGAAGTCTATGCTCCTCCGACATTACTTGTTTTCTTGTTCATTCCTAAGGTCCTTCCTAGAGGGACTTCCCTTATCCTGCAGCATGGAACTTTCTGCCCCAGTCTCCCACAGAATAAGACATAGTAGTAAATTCCCTGCAGGATTTGTCATTTCTGGTTGATGCCACAGTTGCTGGTGTGTGTCCCTGCCCTTCCCTTAACACTGGCATCTCCTGGCTGGCCATGAAGGAAAGGCTAACGGGAGATGATAATGGAGGAGCTACAGGATTAGGAATAGGAAGGAGGAAGACTACAATAAGATATCTCACATGTCATTGCTTTGGCGTTTAGATTCATTTACACACACACACACACACACACACACACACAAATAATTGGAGGACACAAACACAAATGTTCTAAATCTCAAATGTTCCGTACTCTTAATGCTCAGCTAGTTCTAGGGTATATGATATCATAGAGCAGAACCTTAGCTAGCTATGTAGAAAATTCAATGTGAAAAATACCTAGTAAATTCTCCAAAAGTAGAATATAATCTATGTAATCACTAACTTTTACTATGAGGAAAAAGAATGCAAGAACATAAAATCTGATTGGTTTCAGAACCATGAACTTTGGACAGTTAAAGACTGAAAGGACACTATGTCATCTACTTAAATTCTTTGTGGAAACTGAAAAAAAAAAACCCTACCATGTCTCAATATTTATTTATGTAAATGAGACAGGAGTTACAAGGATATCGAGGTGAACCTTGATTTATGACAACATCAGAAAAATGCCTAAAAATAAGTATGTCTCAGGATGACTCAGAGTGCAGTAAGGGGATTTCCAGTGATTTAGTAATAAACGTAGCAGCCAAATTCCATTTATTTTCTCAGCAAATATTCCCAAGGAACAGGACGAGTGGCAGCTGAGTAATCTGAACAGTTGATATTTTCGTGTTGGCTGATTCAACCTTTTATATCAGAGAAAAGGAGGGAGGGAGGGAGTGGAAATGGAAGTAAGGTGAAGTTTGAAGTTTGTGTATTAATAGTTTTATGCATAAAACCTCCAAAATACACAAGAATTTAAACAGCCACATTCAAGTCATTAGTTGGAACTGCACAGAAGTGATATAAGAAATAAGAAGCTAAGACACAGGGGATAAAAAATATAGATTATTTCATAATTCTTAGAACTGGAGACTGGAAGGTCTACATTCTCTACTGCTGTACTTTCTGGAGACTTTGGGGGAACAGCCCATACCTTGCTTCTAGGGCTTTGTAACTTCCTTGGCTTTGACCAAAGTACATCAATCTCTTTTTTTTTTCTTGTCTTTACACTGTCTCCTGTATTTCTTTATGTAACACTGCCAGTGGATTTAGGAACTACCCAAATAATCCAAAATAAACACTTTTTGATATTCTTAAATTAATCATATCTGTGAAAAGCTTTATCTAAGTAAGGTTACATGCACAGGTCCTAGGGACATGGAATCATACCTTTGAAGGCTACCAATCCACTCACAACCTCCCACTGCAATCCATTTGATTTGGGGCAAATCTCACTAGGCTAGCTTTGTTCATTTAAGAGCAACTAGATATCCTTACTATTTCTTAGATGATAATACCCCTACACCATTCTTCCTAGCCAAAGCATAACTAGATTTTTCAATCCAATTGGTGCTATTATACTTTATACAAGAATATTCTTACCATGAATTTTTTTCTGTATATATTGTATATACTTTTACATTAAGATTTTAGTCTCTGAGTTATTTTGTAAGGAGAAATCTGTCCTGGACATTTTTAGAACTCATTCCTAAAGTCTTCACGATTTGTCCTGTCAAGGTCTTGTCATTCTCCATCAATGATCCCTCAATATTTACATACCAGATCACTTTCATGTCTATACTTCTGTTCAGAGCCCTCCGTTTGGTAATTTCCTCATTGCTGGGACTAAGAGCCTTGCCAAAACACTATAAGCAAAGCACAGTTTATTTTAGCTTAGTCCTTCCTGGTAGGAAGGGCATAGAGAGAAACACAGACTTTCATATCATAGTGAGCAGGAAACGGGAACAGGGGAGTATAGGCAGAGGATGGATCAAGAAAAAGTCTCCAAAGACATAGCCATAGCTCCAATAACTTTCTTTTTCTGGCTAGGCTCTGCCTTTTATCGTTTTCTACAACCTTCCAAAATACCACCATCTGTGTTCAACACAATGAATTATATTCAAAGCATAACTAGTCCCTTCCACTAAAATTCTTTCCTCTTGTTAATGCTGGGTTGCTGTTTTATCTCTTCCCAAGTATTGATCTTCTCTTTCAATCACACCACCACTTTTTACATCTTGGCGATATGCATTAATGATAGCCATCTTAGAGCTTGTAATAAGTAGGCTTAGTTTTTTCTTATTTTATAAAATGTCTTATTTATAAATTTTGCCTTTTGAGCAGAGTCAAACACTCCCAGAAGGCAGGTATATCATTTATTTAATTTTTATTGGATAAATTCTCTATTTATATTTCATTTTCCTTTTTCTGGTTCCCTGCCCCCAAAAGGTCTCACATGCCCTTTTCCCTCCCCGTGTTCCCCCATTCACCCTTTCCCACTTCCCTGTTCTGGTATTCCCTTACATTGATGCTTTGAGCCTTTCCAGAACCAGGGTCCACTCCTTCCTTCTTGTTGGACATCATTTGGTATGTGGATTGTGTCTTTGGTGTCCCAGGATTCTAGGCTAATATCCACTTATCAATGAGCGAATACCATGGGTGTTCTTTTGAGACTGTGTTACCTCACTTAGTATGATGTTCTCCAGATCCATCCATTTCTCTAAGAATTTCATGAATTAATTGTTTCTAATGGCTGAGTAGTACTCCATTGTGTAAATATACCACATTTTTTGTATCCATTCTTCCGTTGAGGAACATCTGGGTTCTTTCCAGCTTCTGGCTATTCTATTAATTTTAGTGTGTCTGATTTAATGTGGAGGTCCTTGATCCACTTGGAGTTGAACTTAGTACAAGGAGATAAGAGTGGATCAATTCTCATTCTTCTGCATGCTGACCTCCAGTTGAGCCAGCACCATTTGTTGAAAAGGCTATCTTTTTTCCACTGGATGTTTTCAGCTCCTTTGTCAAAGATCAATTGGCCATAGATGTGTGGGTTCAATTCTGGGTCTTCAATCCTATTCCATTGATCCACCTCTCTGTCACTGTATCAAGTTTTGGCTTAAAGATGTAATGGGCAGAGTAGCCATTTTAGTGTTTCCTATTTATGACCAACTTAATAGTCTACAACTTATAAACATCTCTGCTTTTTTTGCTGAACTGGGACTTTTCCAATAATCAAAGTTATAGGACCTTATAAAACATGAAAGAGTTTCAACCCTTATTTTTTCTCATCTCACTTGCCCTTAGTTTTACCAGACTTAAGAATTTTGTGTGTATTTTGAGAAATTTTCTTGTTAGGTGTATGTTTATTATCTCTTCAAATGAACGCAGGATAGGTGCCTTAGACAGGGTTTTATTGCTGTGAAGAGACACCATGACCACAAGAGTTCTTATAAGGATAACATTTAATTGGTGCTGGCTTACAGGTTCAGTCCATTATCATCATAGTGGGAAGCATGGCATCATGCAGGCAGACAAGAGTTCTGGAGGAGCCAAGAGGTCTACATCTTGATCTGAAGGCAGCCAGAAGGAGACTATCATTTTTACTGGGTAGAGGCTGAGCATAGGAGAAGCCTTCAAAGCCTACCCCCAGAGTGACACACTTGCTTGACAAGGCCAAACCTCCTCTAACAAGGCTATACCTTCTAATAGTGTCATTCACTGAAACACATATGTCTATGGTAGATGCGGGGGTGGGGGTGGGGTGGGGTGGGGGGTTTGGGGGGGTTGGGGGGTTGAGGGGTGGGGGGATAAGGGGTGGGGGTTGGAGGGGAGGGTAAACCTTTTCAAACTACCACAGTAGGCATCTAGAGCTATTTGTAGATATTAACAAGTTGTCCCTTAAGGAAGTTTTTGTAAGTGTTAAAAATTTGAATTTTCAAAGGTTGACAGTTCAGTGGTCACAGATGAGCCAGAGAAAAGGGTAAGGCAGATTATTCGTCTTAGCAAGAACCATGATCTACTACTTCCGTCACACCACATGAAGTGTTCATTTGTTTAACTCGCTGAATACATTTGTCTAAGAGAGATCAATTGCTGTCTTGCTCCCTAGAGAAATGTACAGTTTAGTGAATACTGTTTTATGGCTTTAACATATAATATGCACAGGTAGGAACCTGTATAATATAAATGGACCTATTCTGTATTCTGATCTGTCATGTTTTTTTTCCCAATTAACACACGTTTCATATCTTTCAGAATATGACAGACTTAGCAAGAATCAAAACGAGAAGAAAAGTCAAGGTTAAAAAACAATATAGTGGCATAATAAGAAACCTTGAATATGAAGGTATGTGTTCACACATAAGCACATGATTTTTAAAGTAAGCTGTAATTATGTACAGAGGTCTGAGTAAATATTAAATATTTTCTGCAGTCGAGCTCTTACATTGTTTGATCATAATATAATGAACAGAAGTTAAGTGTAAAAAGATGAAAATGTCAGTTTCAAGATTAAAATAAAAGCCTGCATTAAAAAAATCTATTGTTTGAGAATTCCATTAATAAACATGTGTTTTGATCAAATCCATTCTCCATTCCTTTCCCCCTAACCCTTCTCATACCTCCCACCAGTTTTCTCTTCCAACTTGATGTTTTGTTTTGCTTTTTAAACCAGTGAATCATCCACTTAGTGCTGCCAGAATGTGTGTGTGTGTGTGTGTGTGTGTGTGTGTGTGTCTATCTGCTGAAATATGGGCAGTCTATTAGGGACTGAATCATAGAATGACTCTCTTTACCTAAGCACTCATCAGTGGCCAATAGCTGGGAATCCTTGAGCTCTGCATTGTGTGACACTAATCCTGAGAAGACCTGAGCATAAACAAATGCCTACTCACCCCATATAGGGAACCAGTGAAGACCAAAATAAGGATTCCACCAACGACTAACTTGTTGAACTACTGAGTTTTATTGGTCTTACTTATAGAAGCAGAAATGACTCAAAGATGGCTTCATCACTAAAATGTTATGCCTGTATAGAAATAAAAAAGCTGAAAATCTGGAGCCAACACAGTACACAGTCTTCAGAGAGCCCAACAAGGCAGAGAGCATCTTTTCCAGATACTTGTGTTGGTCTGAGACCCTTCCAGGCAGCTCAGGTTCTCAGAGAATATCTCTGAGCAATGTTGCTTGTATATACTTGAGGAGGGAGGAGCCTTGTGCATCTGGTCAGTATCAGGGACTTCTCAAGGTACCTGAGTTGTTTTCTTCTGTGCAGAACAGAATATATTTCATCTTAAACACGATGAAATATATCTTAATTTATCATTTTATCTGATCTATTTAATTAAATATATCAGACATCTGTGTCTGAAGAAACTTCCCTAGAAGGAATGCTTTCTCTCAGAAGAAATTAACACACACACACACACACACACACACACACACACACACACAAAACCTTTATATTTTAATATGCCTTATCAGCACAATAGCTGGTTAACTTTCTAACCTCTATGCTACTAGAATCTACCTACTGCCAATAATTCTGAGTTACTACTTACTAATTTCTGTGCTCTATCTTGGCCACTCCTGACCCAATTGAGCAGCCCTTTGGGCTGTGCTTTCTCAGCCCAGAGCCCAGGGTGCTCTCCTTGCTCCTTTACTCCATATGGTGGCCTCTGTGTCTTCCCTCTCTTCGCACTTTCCCTGCATGGCAGATCTCTCCTCTCTTTCTCCTCCTCCTCCTTGTGTTGTGAAACTCAGGAATCCTAAATCCTGCCTCTGTCTGTCCTTCCCAGCTATTGGCTGCTGGTGTCAGAATTAACTGGGGGGTAGGTTCCCAGAAGCTACTGCAGACCATCTCCTGCAGTATTTTGAAGTACCCAACACAAGCAGCTGTACCTGCCTCCTTCTGCAATGATCCCAGAGCCTTGAGGAGAGAGAGAGAACATGCTGTAGATGTTCAGTCTAGGGATGAACACTCCATTTTCTTTGCACACTGACCTGTTATGAATCCCTTAATGATCACTATCTACTACAAAAAGTAGGTTCTCTGATGAAGCCTGAAAGCTATACTTATCTGTGGCATGAAGTTATGTATTTAGGGTAAGAGGTTTTTTTTTTAATACTATGTTCATTTACCTGAATAATAGTAGCAAATTCTTCCCTAGGTTCCAAGACATACTCAGCCACAGGTTCTTGGCTCAGTTAAGAGTACCTGACATGAATTCCACATTAAGGAGTTGTCCTTAAGTCCAATCAAAGTGGTTGGTTACACCCTATACATTTGTGCCACTAATGTCAGTGAGCATGTCTTTTCAAGCCAGTTGTTGTTGTAGTTGGCAGGGTTCACACCAGGACAAGACTTGAAGACCAGTAACATGCATAGCACCTTCCAGCATTATGAACAGTAGCAAGCAGAGATGAAGGTTCCGGGTCAGTACCTGCTTAATCTCTCCCTATTCTATGACTCCAGTATGAGGTGTCTTCAGCAGTAGGGTCGTTCCATCAAGTTCTGGTGGGGACCCAGGAATATTGACAATGACTATTGCTCTCCTTTAATCAGTTCTCACTGATTAAAAATGTAAAGTGAAAAAAAAGTAAAGTGAAATAGCCACAGCCAGGACTTTATTTTTATTTTGATACTAGGACATTCCAGAGAGGAGATGTTCCCTATATAGAGTAATTCTAATTGAACTCTTTTTATATGTGCGTATTTGTGTCATGTATTGTAGGAAGCATCTGCAGGAATTGGTTTCCATCTGGATTTTTCACAGGACTTTAGTGTTATCCCTACCATTTCCCACTCTGTACCTTGTGGTCCCAGTCCTCCTGTTTTCTATCCCCAAATCTCTCTCCCTGGCCCTGGCCCTGGCCCCTTCCTAGTTTCTCAACTTCCCAACTTCTACAGGTCCAGTTTAAATATATGTAACTAAAGTTCTAAAGCAAGGCCTCACCTATGAAAGAGAAATACATGGTGTTTGTCTTCCTGGGTTTGGGTTAACTTATTCAGGACGATTATCTCCAGCTATATTTATACACCTACAAATTTCATGATTTCATTTTTCTTTACCGTTGAGGAAAACCCCATTGTGTAGATGCACCCTCTATTCCGTATCCATCCATGAGCTGATAGACATTTAGCCTGATGCAGCAAAGTCAATATTGAAAAGAAAAAGTATACTTCACTGAGGGTAGAGTAGTGGTGTAGAGTAAGGCACTGGAATAGATCCTAGCAATGCACACACACACACACACACACACACACACACACACGTACACTCACACATATACATGAACACTCACAAACACACAAAGACAGACACATACACATACGTACAAACACACATACACACATATACAGAGAGAGACAGAGAGACAGACATACTCACACATATATACCCACAGTACAAACACACATACACACATATACAGAGAGAGACAGAGAGACAGACATACTCACACATATATACCCACATATATGCACATTCACATACACTCACACAGACGCTCACATACATGAATGCTCATATACACACACATACAGAGACACACAGAGAGAAAGAAACAGAGACAGAGACAGGGACAGAGAGAAATAATGTGAATGGCAAAGAATAGCTTCTTCGTAAACCCGTGGACCAGAATGGAAGGTGTATTTAAAGAAGGAGAACCATTGGTCCTAAATTCCCTTTCTGGAATGTAAATAGCACAGTTGAGAACAGTTTCTCCTTTCCTGACTCTGGCAGTAAGTGACTGTGGCAGCTGGTTTGTCTTCTTTGGACAAATCCAGGGGCTGAACGAAACTTCTCACCAGCTTCAGCTCTGGTGATGGACGGTGCAGAAAGTGGGGCTGAGCATTGAAGTAGTCTCCCTCAAAGCTCCCACTGAGGTTGGCTGAGCACGCGCTGGCACGTTAGAAAATCATTTTCGGGAATACTTTCTTACCTCATCAGGAGCCGGCCCAGCTTTCTGAGCTTGTATTGCTTCTTGTTGGATGGGTTGAAAGTTCCATATTAAACGGTGCTAAGTAATTCTAGGAAAATTAAGTCAGAGTCTGTAGTCTGATAGAGGTGAACCTGGGGTCAGGAACTTCGTTTTTGGGTTCTAAATTTCAATTCAGTGGATTGTGGAGTCATGTTTTCTGTTTTGAGTTCACGAATGCTCTTCACATATCGGTGTGCCACAGACATTTTAAAAGCAACAGAGTTACAATAGACACTTTTCACCGAATTTGCCATTGTGAGACTATGCGAACCTTTGTTGTATCCAATATTTTATTGAGTATTTCTGATTTATTTCAGATATTTTCTTATTTATCAGCAATCTTAAAATCTTCCTTGTATATACTTTTTTTTTTGGTGCTATATCTCTGAATACCTATAAGTGGTTTTATGGTATTTTAAATAGATATTTCCAAATTGATCCGCTAAGGTAGTTAATTTTTTTTGAGAGATTATTAGTTAAGGGATAGAAATTGAGGTCAGAAGGAACTGGGGCCTAAGAGCAGAGCAGAAAAGGAGGTGAGACTAAAGCTTAGCTTTCTTAGAGATAAGGAAGGAAATAGAGTGAAAGTACTCAGGTATGTATGCTAGCTGAGGATGTCATGCACTTGGGGCCATTCTGTGAGCGGAGAGTAACTCCCGGGCAGTATCTGTGAAGAGAGAACTTCTAACAACATTTGCATATTGACTGTTATGATTTCGTTTATTTTCCACAGCTGTGAGGGGTTTACCATATGGGAGACATATGCAGACAAATCGAAATAGCGGCAAAGAACCCAAAGAAAATGCTCACCTCTCCTTCAAAAGTAAAAATACTTTTTTTCCCAAGACGTTTAAATGGAACCAGTATTGTGCGTAAGGACATGCTAAGTTTGTTAGCATAGCATTTTCTGTTATCTTGTTAAACAGATGAATGCTTACAAGGTTTTCTTTTACTTTGTGATGAGCCAATGACTGCTCTGTTTAGATCCGATAGAAATGATTTGAATTAAGCTCTGGCCGTATTCAGCAATGACAGGTACCCCTCTGTTCACTCCTCCAGGGTGCTGGTGGTGGGATGAGGCCGATTTAATGTGTGATCTCTCCACAGAACCTTAGTCCAGATGTCTACCGTGCTATGATAGCAACTGTAACAAATGAAAGGGTCGTGAATGACTCCGGGACTTACCTTGCAAATTGTCCCACAGAGAAATTTGTGTGCCCTGGCATCAGGCCCTGGCTATAAGCCAAAAAGAGAGGGTTCCAGAAAGAGATTAAGGTGTCAGTGCTAGGGGAAGGAAAAAGATCTAGGGCGATGTACACACCTGATTTACACCCGGCTGGTGAATCCCTTACAAGAGTAACACATCCACAGCTGGCCGCTAAGCTTTGCATGGTATACATGTTGTGGTTATCAAGCTTTATTAAATGTCTTATCATTTTCATTATAAGTTATTTTGCAATGTTTTCGTAAAAAACTTGTGGAAGGGCCAATCACATTAAAATCTTGATGTAATCACATGCATATTAAAACATATTAGCCTTCCATGAGATAAAATGCTAATCTGATAGTATTGTCCCCAGCTGCTAGGAGTTATTGAAGAATACAAATGCTAACATATTTCAAAGTCTGTATACACAGTAAAATCAATATGATCTAAATATAACCTACAGCACAATTAATTGTACTGGAAACATTGGTTTCACTCTTAAAAAGTGAAGCCTGTGAGGTTATTTCTAATTCTCTACACATCAGGCAATGACTGTGGGATATGGCAGTGTTCTAGCTGGGAGCACTATTTAAGTATAGTATTACTCAAACAGGAGGCAAATCCTCCCGTAGGTTATTTTGATGCATATAGCTCCTCTTACAGGTGCTTCAGGAAAAGAATAAAAGAATTCAGCATCAGATATTTTAATTCTTAGGGAAATCACTTTAGATCTTTTAAAGGATAAACTCATCCTTAGAAGGTAATAAACACTGTGGTCAAACCCTCATCAGTTAAGAAGACTGAGTGAAATTGTAGCTATAATGGCGTGCATGTGTGTGAGTGCATTAGAGTGTGTGTGTATGTTGTGTTTGTGTGAGTGTGTGTTTGTGTGTGTGTGCACATGTTTTGTAGCCATTAGAAGCTGTAGCCACTGGGAGGGAAAGGGATGATTATCTACTTTCTTTTACTACTTTACAGCTGTATAGTCCCAGAGGGGCATTCTCTCATCTCTCTGCTCCCCTCCCTCCCTCCTTCCCTCCTTTCCTCCCTCCTCTTCTGTGACACTTCTCTGTCCAGCCAACCACCTCCCTTTCTGACATCACCCTGTTAATAGCAAGCAGACTGCATTTCAAAGCCTGACCTCCTAGAAGGAATGTTCTAGCACCTCATGTCTATACTATTACTGCTTGTGTCTCTTTCCACTTAGATATCAAATCTGGCCTAAGTTATTACAATCTGATTGCTTATAGAAGCAATCTCTCTCAGTTGGCTCTAGATTGTGCTTCCTGACGAGAGTTAAATAGTGTATTTGAATGATAATCATTTAATTAACCAAACACATCTTTTCCTTAATTTAAGCAATATGAGTTCTTTACTTATTTATTCGTTAAATGTCGATTAGTATGTGATTGATAAGATGCTATTGAAAGCATGAGCCATGTTAATTTGCTACTTTGCTCAAGCCATCATAAACACACAGAATATTGTTTAAATTGATGTGTGTGTGTGCTTGCATGAGCTTATGCATACCGTGTGTGTATGTGGGTGTGTGGGTGTGGGTGTGTGTTTGTGTGAGGGTACCTGTGGAAGCCTAAGGAGGGTGTTGGGTCGCCTAGAACTCAAGGGATAGGTGGTTGTGAACACACACACACATAGACACACACATAGACACACACACACACACACACACACACACACACACACACACACACGTGCTGGGAACTGAACCCAGGACCTCTGGAAGAGCAGCACGTGCTCTTAACCACTGAGCCATCTCTCCAGCCCAACAAGGACTAGCTCACATTGATTTTGGCTTGTTTGCTTTTGAACAAAGGTGCTACGTAATCTATTTCTTTTATTCTGTGTTGGGTTAGTTTGATCATGGATACAGGATACTTTTTGGTATTTCTTAAAGACCCCCAAAGGTTGGTTTAAGATAAATATATCCTCAGCTGAATTATGAAATATGTGTCCCTAAACAAGTGACATATTTACATGGATGTTAACTCCGACAACTAAAGGGGGGAGGGAGGAAGACTGGGAATGCCACAGGTATTGAGTGTTCCTCTTCATGTTGAAAGCTTTTTATTGCCGAGATCGTGATTTAAAGGGAAATGTACAACATTGTAAAAACAGCGTGCTAAAAACAGTCAAAGGTTTTTCCTGACGGTCTTTGCTGTTTTTCTTCTTCTTCTTCTTCTTCTTCTTCTTCTTCTTCTTCTTCTTCTTCTTCTTCTTCTTCTTCTTCTTCTCCTCCTCCTCCTCCTCCTCCTCCTCCTCCTCCTCCTCCTCCTCCTCCTCCTTCTTCTTCTTCTTCTTCTTCTTCTTTTTAAACAACTGAATTGCTGTAACCAGGAACTGAGCACTGACACATCAGTAAGAGGGTAGCCCGCAATAAATACAGTCAGAGGAAGAGTGGCAGGTGTCCTCTAGCGAGGAAGTCATGGAGTTCCCTGCTCAGTTAATAAATATAACCGGAAGTGTGATCTCTATGAAGGGTTTTATTGCTCTGCTTTCTGCACCGCTTACAGCATAATGAGACAAAAGGTGATGTACAGGTGAGTGATATCCTGTCCCGAGCCCAACCCTGAGAATGGCATGCAACCCTCTGAGGAGGATTCCTCAGGCCTTGTCTCTTCAGCCGCGATGGATGATGATGATGTAGGAAATGAGTATCTTATGGAGACCTAGGAAAAACAAGGATATGAGGAGGTAGCAGAGACCTTGCTGCAAGATCAAGATAATCAAAGAGAAGGCATAAGCTGACTCAAACTGAGTGACCATATGGGCTCTGTGTTCTTAGTCCTTATAGTACTGGGGATCTGTTGCTAGACTGGATCACAGATGTTGAACAGAATTATTACCAAATTAGTTATTTGATGTTTTCTTCTAGATTTGACACAATCATGTAAAGAAGTGGTGTGTGTGTGTGTCTGTAGAAGAAAAATGAAAATATAAAGTGTTAGCATTTCTTCTAAGCTCTGTCCCACAGCTACCTGGTAACAGCCAGGTGTGCCTGACTCACTATAACAGGGGCGGCTTGCCCCTCCTCTGTCTCTTGCTCTCTTACCCTTCTGCCCTTTCTCTCCCCTTTCTATTACTCCCTTGACTCTCTTCCCCATGCCCTAAATAAACTCTATTCTCTACTATACCGTCATGTGATGGGTACCTCAGGGGGAAGGGATGCCTCATCATGGGCCTGCAGAGGCACCCCCTTCCCCAGCTCCATACTGCGCCTCCACCAAACACACCCTGGGCTTCATTTTCTCTCTTAAAAAAAAAAAACACAACAAAAAGTGATTGGGGGAATTGAGACCTTAAAGCTACTTCAAGAATCAGCATGGATACCAGAGTACTAACCACTCAGGCAGGAGATCCCCCTGGGTTCTACCCTACAATAAAAAGCAAACACCCTTTTCTCTCTAGATATAATCATTTCAATCATTTGTGTGCATGTTATTATGTCTGTGTGTCTGTGGTGTGTGGTGTGTGTGTGTGTGTGTGTGTGTGTGTGTGTGTGTGTACTGGTGCACATGGATGCATGCACAGGTGTTTATGAAGGACAGAGGTCAATCCCAGATGTGGTGCACAGCTGTCTCACACCACATTGGTGCTAGCCAAGCGTTAGAGTGGTTGATCAGAGAGCTCCAGAAACCCTGCTGTCTCTGTCTCTGAAGTGCTGGGATTCCCAACACTTTCCATCCGGGGTTCACCATTATGCAGGACCTCCTGGGGGTGGGGCTCAGGTCCTCCTGCTCAGGAAAGTGAGCTCTTCACCCAGGGAGCCCTTTCTCTAATCCTTTTTGGCCAGAAATATTTATCAACTAAAAATGGCTTCCCCCTCTAAGAAACCGCCATTGGGTATCAAGGTCAGGTCTCTTACACAGAGAACACCCGTGTAGATGAGAAAGGACTGGCCATGTGACGTGAGATAACACACACTGCCTTGTCACATGCAGCCTTGCCCGCTCCTCCTCTCTCTCCTTTGTTCATCACTTTTACCACGTGACCCTCTTCAAAGCACAGGGCTACCTTATCGTACATGCCCCCCTGAGAAGCCCGGTTTCCTCTCTTGCAAAAGTGCTGGTGAGGGGTGTGCCTGCAATTTCCCCATCAGGTTATCTCCTCTCTACTATTTCACTCTGATGATGTGTGCACGTGTAAGTGGAGGGACCGAAGTGCTTTATTTATTTTTCTTCTGGGAGTCAGGAAAGACATGTGGGGGCAGAGAAATAAGACAAAAAAGCAAGTAGGCAGCAGGGAGGTGGGACCTCATCTGTCATGTGTGAGCATCATGGCACAGTGGAAGGGATTGCCTAATTGGGTTCAAAAATACACTTTATGGACCTACATCAGGATAGCGCCTGTTCTGTAATAGATAATGGACTCTCTGCTAATATACACAGAATGTAGTTCACGCTCGAGCCTGGTATCCGCTGGTGATTGTGGTAGACTGGTGAGAGGGACTTCCCTTACCAAGTCTCCATTCATTTATTTATTCAGGAACTGGGATTACACCATGACCTCATGCCAGTACCGTGAGAAATTAATAAGATGTCAGACATGTACATTTAATAAAGCAGCTGCTGGTTTAGACTTTCTAAATGACAGATATTATACAAATAAATATTTCTGAGTATACGAAGCTCCCCAAATTAGCTAGGTGACCTTTGCTGGGAGATTTCCATGACATTGGATGTATGTAGGTCATTCAGATTGTTCAGTTTGGGGAGATATAGAGGCGTATTTTGTAACCAATTATATCCATGCCATCATAGTCCAGAGGTCTGTTTGTAGGTGGAACAGGTTACCAGGATTTTTTTCCCTACAAATCATAAACCCAGCGGTCAGAGTTTCCATTTCCTGCCTTCAAATATGCAGATAAAATCCGTTGTTTTCTCCAATACACTGTAGCTATGTAAGTCTGGTACGGCCTTGGCAGACAGGAGAGACAGCGTTTCTGTTTCTTTGGCTCATCTCTCATTATCACCCGGCAAATGTCACTTGAAATGCATTATGGCATGACCTTTTATTGAAGGTGACTTTGATCCATCACGTGATTTCATTTAATGCATACACTTCTCATAATGACATTATCGACAGTCCTTGGCCCAACTTTGAGAGTGTCCAGGAACTGGATTCGCGTGGGTTTTGAGGAATCAGGGAAAATTCATTAACCACTACAGTAGTTTTCAAAATGCATTTTTTTAGATCTTCATTAGATATGTTCTTTGGGATATGAGTTCTCTGTATTCACTTAAAAATAGCATTTAAATACAATAACCTAAAAACGATTAGCAGAAATTTATTTCATGGCCCCTCCATGGTCATTTTATTCTGAATTCTACACATGGTATAGGGTTTTTTTTTCTAGACCAGATTAGTGTGTAAAATAAGCCTTTTAGCAACCACATGGGGGGCTTTTGCTGCAGGGTACAATAACCACCTGTACAGAGGCCTATCCAGATGCTTATGTGAGATTCTTTTTCCAGTCCAAAAATCACTTCTCTTGGGAGTTACAGTTGGCAATTGAATGTTCTTTAATTCTTAATAGGCTAGTAAGAAAATAATGCTTGACCTAACACATAAACGATGCAATTACACCAAAAGACAGCCAAATTACTGTAATAGTGTGTGACCTGTGTAGCAGACAAACTATTGCAGGTTGAAGAAAAAAGTGTAAGTGACAGTAACGCAAGTTAACTTCTACTTGCCATGACTGGTATTAATAAAGGTGTCTAACATTGTTTTTCTGCAGTTGCATGGTGGTGAAGTTTATGCTAAAAATGAGAAATTCTCTTCAACATCTACAAAAAGAAGAAAATGATTATCAGTTCTTATTTTTTTGATCAACAATAATTGATCCTACGTTAATTGGATTGTTACATGTTACACTAATTCTGTTTTCAGCTGTGTCTTTTTTTTCTTCTTGGCAAGCTTTCACCATGTAGCCCTGGCTGCCCTAGAACTTTCTTTGTAGACAAGGCTAGCCTTGAATTTAAAGAGAGCCTCTCACCTCTGCCTCCTAGGTAGTAGGATTTAAAAACAAATTCAGTTAATCCTTTTCTTTTTTAATTTTCTATATTCTTTGTTTACATTCTGAATGCTTTCCCCTTTCCCAGTTCCCCCCTCACCATATGTCCCATAAGTCCTCTTCCCTCCACTCATTCCCCAATCACCCACCCCCATTTCTTTGTTCTAGTACTTCCCTATGATACTGGATCAAGTCTTTTCAGGACCAGGGCCCTTTCCTCCCTTCTTCTTGGGAATCATATGATTAGCTAATTGTGTCTTGAGGGAAATGCAAATCAAAACAACCCTGAGATTTCACCTCACACCAGTCAGAATGGCTAAGATTAAACACTCAGGAGACAGCAGGTGTTGGCCAGGATGTGGAGAAAGAGGAACACTCCTCTACTGCTGGTGGGATTGCAAGATGGTACAACCACTCTGGAAATCAGTCTGGCGGTTCCTCAGAAAATTGGGCATAACACTTCCAGAGAACCCCCTGCCATACCATTTCTGGGCATATACCAAGAGGTTTCCCCTGCAGGCAACAAGGACACATACTCTACTATGTTCATAGCAGCCTTGTTTATAATAGCCAGAAGCTGGAAAGAACCCAGATGTCTCTCAACCGAGGAATGGATACAGAAAATGTGGTATATTTATACAATGGAATACTACTCAGCAGTTAAAAAAAACGAATTCATGAAATTTGTAGGCAAATGGTTGGAACTGGAAAAATATCATCCTAAGTGAGCTACCCCAATCACAAAAGAATACACATGAAATGCAATCACTGATAAGTGGATATTAATTAGCCCAGAAGCTCTGAATCCTTTTCTTTAAAAGATTCTGGCATGCCGTTTAATCATGCAAGGCATCGCTTGGGCCACTGGTTCTCTCTGCCTTTCACCTAATTTTGCTCCTAATGCAGCAGGCCTTCGGGACTCTCTTCCTTTACATGTTGTACTTCTGCTGCATATAACCATTTCTATGTGGTAAATACAATACCTTTCTTAAAATAATGACTTTTAAATAACAAAAGACTGACAAGTTTGCTCATATAGTTTGGAGAAGAGATTTAGACGTTTAGACTCAGACATTTGAGACTCAATCAGACCTCAGACCTCAGACTAAGAGCTATTTCCTAACAACTGTGAGTTTCTAAGTAACTCACATGTTCAGTTCAGAAAGACCTTTTCGCTTACTGAAATAGCCAGTGGTCGGAGATGGCCACTTGTGGCTTCCTCTCATCATGTAATAACCTCCTGATGGCAAAGCTTGTATCAGATCAGCCTGCCATTTTGCCATTACTAACACATTGACCCCCAGTAATACTTTTGCCAATTTCGCCTTTCTGTTTTATAGTTATCCTAATATATACTAAGTGACAATTTTAATGTGCTGAACTACATAGCAGGTTTTAGATTAATAGTAAAATGGTGTATAGTAGTCGTTGACAATAATCTCACACCTTTGTGTTTTATATTCAATACTTCTATATCTGTAAACCAATAGGTATTTTTAATAAAGATTGATCTTTTACTTTATATCATGGCAGAATTTCTTAAAGCTCTCGACAATTTCATTGACTCAAGAAAATTGATAATCTTCTTAGATATTGACTTAAGTCAAAGATTGATTTTTGAACTCTCTAAGCTGGTGCTCAGTGGCGGGAAAGAGTGGCTTGGGAGGGAGTGACCGGAGGTCATAACAAGCTGTTGCTCATTGGTAAAGCACAGAGGAGCCCAAAAGGAGGGCTTTTAGGGACATCTGGTTCCAGACGTTTTGTCAAGACACATCAACCAACAGAGAAGAAATGAAAATGTTGCTGTGTATAGACACTTTCTTGAATCACTTACTTTGCCTTTTCTATTTTTCCCTCCTGGGCTTCCCTGCAGATTAAAGTCCCTACTATCACATACTAGGAACTCACAAAAAATGTGGCTCTTTCTGTAGTAACTAAAAGACTCCCATGATCTCAGACTGCATTTGTTGAGCATCCAATATGTGACATTTTCATGTTTAACGATCTACAGTCATCAGGAAAAGAATTCATGGTGTGTAGTTTCTGTCTTCAGTGGACTCGGTGTATCAGGGGAAAGACTCACAAAAAGCTTGCGTGGAGATGCAGTGTAACCTGTTTGAGGCCAGGTTGGGCTACTTAACAAAACTGTCTCAAACACCACCACCCTGTCAGGCCAAAAAGAGCAAAACCAAAATCCTTTATGTGGCAATTGAGATGCGATTATGTTTCATGGAAACTACAAATATAATTCACTCAGGGAGTCCTGGGAAAAGAGGCAAGGCTTAGCACTCGACATTACACTGCATTTGACATGGTCGTTAGTGAGTTAGGAGTTTGGTAAATAAGACAAGAAACAAAATAAACAAGGAGGTATGTGTGTGTGTGTGTGTGTGTGTGTGTGTGTGTGTATGTGTCTGTTGATTCCATCCAAATTATGTACAAGTATGGAGTTTTCAATATCTATGATATATGCAGGACAGTCAGCGTGATGGAATTTCTCCTCCATTTACCCTATAAGAAAGAGATAAGACCAAGAAGGGAGATGAGAACGTTTTATCACTTTAAGGAATTAATGTGAATAGGAAGAATCTGGATAAAGAGAAAAGGGAGCCAGTGGCAAAAATCATAACAATCTGTCCCTTGCTTTATTTGCTGATGTATTGTCTACATGTGTAAGCTCAAACTCAGTCAAGTACCAGACAAGTTCTCTACCGGTGAGCTATATTTCCAAAGCTTGGTCTTCATCAAGGACCAGGAGTAGTGATAAAGATTTATGGAGCACATGCTGTGTAGCAAGTACTGTGCTAAATGCATTCTTTATTAACTCGCCGAGCCCCCTCACTTTCTCTTAAGTGCGACTCATTTAATTGGCCTGATTACTACGTCTACTTTATGAAAGGCCAATTGAGGATCAGGGAGATGAGGAAATTTGCCTGAGCCAGTATGTTTATATTTAAATCCCCCGTGCAGCATTTGACCTTAGCAAGTCTCATCCCAGAATCTCAAGAACTTAATCACCACACACTCCCTTCTGACTCGTGAGATTAATTAATATTACTCTACATGATCCACAGCCGGGATTCATATAGTTGAGAAAGTGGTATAGGGAAACCAGTCATGACAGGCACACATACATGACAATCTTAGACTTCACCTACAGAAATTTGAACGTGCTGGTTTCAGGAAAGCCTGTTAATGCTATCATAAACCGGTGTGATGAGTTTGCTCTGATGTAAAGCTCTCCTTTTGAAAGGTGGTAAAAAAAAAGTGTCAGACTTTTATGGTTATAGCTACTCAGTGGGAGGCTGCTTTGAGTGGAAGGTCTTTCCGTTCTCATCATAGCCAGATACTCAACAACATGCAAGATGGGTTTATTTGGGTTCAGATTCATGTCACAGAAGGGCAGGGAACAGGTCAACATCCTTTGTGTATGTGTTGGGGACATCTTGTCGAGACTGGGCCAAAATAGCTCTAATCCTCATCCCTGTCTTATGTCCCCTATCTGGTCCCCATAGCCTTCCAGGGCTGCCATCGGGTGTGCACCATGGTCCAGTCTAAAGAAAAGAGCCAATGAGCAGATTTCACATTGAAACCATTAATGATAGACTAGGACTGGATAATTGATCGATAATAAGAATGGCTGTGATTATGGTGTGTAATGGGGATCTGTTGGGAAGGTGGGGGAAGCATGCACACTTGTAGTCATCTTCTGGGCATTGCCAGTCTCTTTCTCCTTAGCAATTCCATTTTTCCAAGTAATTGTTCTTCCAGTTTTGTTTGAATCATCACTGTTTTCTTTCCTGTCCATCTCTTACAAGCTTTTGTCTTGGTAAGTCAGTATCGATTAATAAGAACATAGTAGTTCAGTTCCTCATTCATGAGTGGCATGTTTCCTGGAATACTGGGAGAGCTGTATCTAGAATTTTCTGGATGATGGGAGCTGCCTGGGAATAAAAAAAGAGCAGAGTATTTTATTCTCTCTTGATGAGAGCCTGAAACCTGGAAGGCTGGCATCACGGTCTCTTCCCTTGGTTACAGGGATATTGTTTATAAGATTAGGCAGTAAGTTTAATAGGTCTCACGTAGGTCAGGAAGGCCAAGGAGATATAACCTGTTAGCTATGTTTTGTTGAATTAGTGACCACTGTAGGTCCAGTGTACAAGTGAAGCCCAAATGATAAAATTCTACACAATCTTAGAGCCCTAAAACCTCCATAATGCAGCAAGAGACAGACGTTAGCAGCAATGGCAGTTCTACCAGACACACTTCACTACTATGGTAGCTCACAGTAGATCAAGGCAGAGAGTGGGTGCAACCCAGGAGTTAGAGATGGATAGCAAAGTTGACACCATAGAAATTACCGAAGGCTCTTAGACATCTGGCAAGGGTTCATGGCAGGCAGCAGAGAGGAGGAAAAGAGACATTTATAATTCTCAAAGAGAAACTTCAGGCCACCCCAAGAACACAGGAGGGCAGCTATGCTGTCTCTCTACAAAGCAATGGTGTAGACGCACACCCGCGTCTTCTTAAAATCGAAGTGGAAGATGAATTGTTAACGTTTCCTCAGATTCCTGGTGGTCCAAACGGAAAGGTTAAACAGAATAATTTGTAAGATTTTTTTTTCTTTTTTGCTATTTATAGAGGAAACACACCCAGATGTCAAATGTTAAAATCACTTTTCATCACAGTTCAAACTTAAACAAAGCAGGGAGGGCAGACATCGCTGAGAGGAGAGTGAGCCAGCGTGGGACTCTTATGATGACATTCTTAGCATGTTAGGAAGAGTGCTTCCATTTTTCTGGGTTTGGGAAGAATTCTATAACCACCCATGCTCTAATAAATTTACTTTAAAAATCCCCACTAAGTATTTAAGAGCTTCATGTAGATTGCACTCTTGTGTATATGTAGTCAAGCCTAATTTTATGAGATTGACATTTTGGTTATAGTAAGAAATCATCACAACAAAAATATACTATAGATAATGGATTTACAGCCATATGGCTTCTATTTGTTAGTCTTTGAGCACTGAACAAGTACAGAACGAATAAAGAAAATAGACATTTGAGAGGAGGGGGGAATTATTTTCCTATTTCCCATCACATTCTGGAGTGGAATATACTTAATTTCTCCTCTTTTTTAATTGAGTGTGTTTATCTTCTTAGAGCCCATTCCTTGAGTTAATTTAAAAGAACTAACCCTGCTTAGGTACCACCCTGAGTACGGCTCAAAACATGGCCACAGTTAAAATCATGTGACTATCTACCCATAGAGGAAAATCCAATCTGAAAACTCAAGACCACACCAACAGTGACATCATGGCAGCCTGCGACTCTTGAGAGGATGGGTGTTCATTGCTGTTTTATGTGATCAATGTGGTCTAGCGGAAGGACACAGAAGACACGCCCAGGCAAACACTGCTCATTTTGGAGTCCATAGAGCAAGAGATACCGCGAGATCCTAAAACACAGTCCTGGTTTCATATGGACCTAATTTTAGTTAATGGCATTATGCTGTTGCTTCTTATAATAGAATACAAAATGAAAGGCATATGTTATCAGCCTATGAAATATATTATCATATGGACAGTTATGGGAAGGTTTCAGAACACTGAAGATCTAACTTTCCTTCTCAGGAATAACAGAAGACTGATAGTACAATCCACCCAGGTTAGGTCCTGGTGAGCATTAGGGCTGTGCTAATTTTCTTCATTTCATGAAGCAATACAAGGGACTTTCCACATTTTGTGGGGGAATGGGTGTTTTTAAGGAAATCGACAAAACCATATATTCCTTTATTGCCCAGCATTTCTCACCTTCATAAGAGCCAATATATTGCCAGATCAATCAACCCAGCAATTGCTCTTTTGTTATCTGCTGCTATATAGTTCATCAGGGACTTCAGACCCTGTGAGAGAGAAGTCACTAGGAAAGGTGACCAAATGTGTTACATCTGCCACTGACTTTATCCCTGATGAATGCTGGTAAATGGCATCATTGAAATCAATCACACCATCGCAGAGACAGTTTTGAAAGGCAAATTTCGGTGAGTTTTTGGTTAGGAGACTCTACTGTTATACAAAGGAACAGCGAAATCCTAGAGAGAAACAGTCTTTCAGCTGCTGGGAAGACCATGAAGGCACTGTGGAGTTTATCAGCCACGGCTTTCCTACACTAGAAGGAACCATCACAGGAGAACCTATCTACATCCATGAGCACTCATCTGCATAGAAAAGACTCAGGGGTATTTATCTTCCGTTATAAAACCAAGGAAAGGTGACAGGCATTCTTAATATTGCCAGCAAAAGGCACATTGGGGATCTAAAAGAACACGTGATTTTAGATGATGAAAATATGATTTTCACTATAAGGATAGAGTATAGGGAACGCTACCTCCAAATACGGCACCTTAATAGGTTGGCTACTTTCAGTCGAATAAAAAGGAGAAGTTGCCATTGCCCAGGAGAGATACTGTTTAACTTTCTCCTAGCTTTTCTGTCCTGCAAATATGTGAAGGATTCTGGGCTTTACTTCATTTTGAAACAGGTTACAGAGTCTTTCATTCATAGGGTTCGGCCCTGTACCTGTAGCTGGAGCAGAGACTGAACAAACTGACCTTGCGAAGTTCTTCCAGATCACTATGGTTAGGATGCACAGGTCACTGCAGGTACAGGGCACTCTGGTTAGGATGCACAGGTCACTGCAGTTACAGGGCACTCTGGTTAGGATGCACAGGTCACTGCAGTTAGGATGCATCCACTATTTATCTAGGCACACGTCTACAGGGCTGTCTCTTTTTCATCCAACAGAAGCACACAAATACAGTTTCAGGGTCACCGGCTCATGTCCCAACCCTTCCCTGTCTTGTCAAATCAATTCACGATGCTTTTCTCCTGCTAATCTTCCAGCTTTGACTAAGGTGCAGCAAAGACAATGACATCCCTGCCCCAACACCACTGTAGTTTCTCAAGCTTAGGTTATTTTTATTTCTTTTACACTCATAAGACAGTATGGATAATTTGTTCTCACGATGTATTTATAGGAAAACAAGGTTGACCATCAGCATGAACTATTTATCATGCCAGATTTGCAAACAAAATTTAGATTTTTCTGGCAGTAGCTCTCAGAACATAAAATTAATAGGAAATCTTGGGAGTTTGGGGGCAGTAAGGGTGTGTTTTTGTTTCTGTTTTTCCTTATTATGTTTGCAAATCATGTTATTATTTTTCTTTATATTTACAAAATAGTTTTCTAGATACTTGTTTAACTCAAAGACTACATCTAATGCTTACTAGGATAGTTTTTATTTCATTTTATTCAAGAAGTATGGTTTTCATATAAGTTTAAAGCTGCCCAGGAAGAGAAGTTTCAGAACCATCAGCTCCCTTCATTGCCTTTCTACATTCTTGATCAAACCCACACCCTCCCTTAGTATTATAAATCTTCTCTTTCTCCTTCTTCTTCTTCTTCTTCTTCTTCTTCTTCTTCTTCTTCTTCTTCTTCTTCTTCTTTTCTCCTCCTCCTCCTCCTCCTCCTCCTCCTCCTCCTCCTCCTCCTCCTCCTCCTCCTCCTCCTCCTCCTCCTCCTCCAAGAAGACATAACTGAACAAAAATAAAAAAACAGTCATTGCTTCGAGGTGAATGGCATTGTGCACACAAAGACTATCAGTGAAACACAGGATTCCAAGTTAAAAAAAAATGAAGATGCTTTTCTTCTCACACTCTTTGTCATTCATTCATTCATTCATTCACTCATTCATACATACATGTAGAGTACATCATTTGCAGTACTGGGGACTGAACCCAGGGTCTTGGGCATGCTAGGCAAGCCTGTGTATTAGGCTATATTGCCAGCCCTTTCTCATTTCCTATAGTCCTCACCAAGCTTAGTCCTAATTCACTGATTATAACAATGGCGAGAAACATTCTAAACATCACAGTGTATATTCTAACGTACTCCAAGAAGAAGTTCCTTTGTGATTTTTAGCTTTGGGCAGACCGTTAAACATAGGCATGTGATTCACCAGAGAAAAGCACAGAGAAAAGCTGTACTTACTACCTGAAATGTCAAGTACGGAGTAAAATGCTCCACAGGTGTGAAAGGACACCCTATTGATTCTTCTTAGTGGGATGCTAGGCTTCATAATTTAAAAAGCATTTAAAAAAATCATTCCTTAATAATTTCCTCCATGTTCTCTTTCTGGATTTAATGATACAATGTAATACACCCTAATAACTCCTAACGGTGCTTTCCAGCTGGATGCAGATAAATAACTTCGGAGGGGACAACATTTTGTCCTCATGAATTTGAAGACTCACCAGGCGTGTGGGTGCACACTCTGTACCCTCAGCATGTGCGAAGTGGAGTCAAGAAGGTAGAAAGACAGGTTCAAGACCAGCCTTAGCTAGCTAGGGAGATTTTTGTCTGACAAAAAAAGTAGAAACTTAAAGTTCTCTAGAAAATTTCAAATACTGCAGGTTGTACAATGCGCAGTATTTGTTTATAACTTTAGTCGTGGTGATGTACAGTGTGTGCACACAGTATTCTTTTCTCCAAGCGTGAACACCACACTAAAGTATATGAAGAATGCATATTGTGGCCAACTAACTGAACTTCTACAACGAAGGATACTCTTACTAAAATATCCTTTCGTTCTCATTAGGACTCATGCATGTTGCAAGAGACAGGAAAAGACACAACAAAAGCTGACGATGACTAATAATACTAATCCTAAATCCAATCCTAAAATACCTTTACTTTATCCTGTGGACATTTTTTTTTTAAATCAAAACTCTACTTGCTGCATGTTATTTCCATTATCTACTTTAAGCTGGAAATGCATATGACTAATTGGCCACAAGTTAATGTTTTGTTATAAACCGCAAGTATCAAGAAACTCTTACTTTAACGTGTCATTTAACCTCGCTAATTTTAATTACATTTAATAATGCAGACTTGTAGTTTGGGGGCTTGGAAACTTGACGACCTTAAAGTGTGGCCCTTTGAACGCATTTAGCTCAAGAAGCAATATGAGAATGGGGGTCGTTTTAACTCTACATCATTTGGGGGACCCCGTCCCCAGTGTACCGAAACAGCTTCCACTGAGCATTTCTAAGGCAGTACCTTGGCCAGGAGACTCTTCTCCAGGAAGCTCTTCCAACAACCATTTAGGATCCAGAAAACCTGAGAATGGAATGTAAAAGACCCAGTTGCCAGGCAGGCTCGGGCTCCACCTGTTTCTCCTAGGGTACGTAGCTCTGAGAGATTGCCCGGGGGAGTTTATCTGCACCAGTAACCTTTTACACCTGAATTTCTGTGTCCCTCTCTCCCTAACTCAGTCTGTCTGTCTCACCCCCACCCCTCCCCAGAACCCTGGCATGTTCAGGTCAGTTCTGTGCTTCCAGTCTTCTGGTCACATTCCTGTTCTCTGACACCTGCTTTTTTTTTTTTTTTTTTTTTTTTTTTTAACTCCTAAGCTTCCACCACCTTCATTTCCATCTCCCCCATGAATCCATCACTTAGATTCCTCAAGTTTCCCTTTTTCTGCTTTTGGCCAGTTCATTTCAGCAAACTCTGAGCAAATACACAGAGAATTTCCATTTGTTCCTAAGCAAATGGAGAGGAATCTGCACGTGCACTAGTCGCCCTCGGAAATGATTCATGCTACTTATTAATGGCAAGCATTTACTTCCAGATGGCATTGGCACTTCTGTGTTTTCGATGTGCAAGGATAAATCCAATTAGCTAATTTTTCTATTTGTGCAAAAAAAAAAAAATACTCCTGCAACTTATTTGACCAATCTGCCTGCGAAGTGGCAAAAATCGTCTTATGAACAGAGGGCTCTCTTCATCAGGTTGTTGCTGGTCTACCTTTCTCTGTAATGTAACCATTACTTTTGGATAGTAGCTTGACAGATAGTTAACCAAAAAGACGGAACAAATCAATTGATTTAACATTTTTATTTTAGTACGTACTTCATTGGGTTTTTCATAAGTCTCTGTTTTATTTTATTTACTTATTACGTTTATTTAAAATATTTACAATTTATTTATATGCATGGATGTTTTGCTTGCATGTCTGCATGTCTGCCTGTCTGCATACCATGCATATATCTGGTATCAGAGGAGGCACTGAATTCCCTGGTGACAGAGACTTGCCAAGCAGGGTCTGGGAATCAAACCTAGGTCCTCCGGAAAAGCAGCCTGAGCCATCTCTCCCGTCCCTTATTTCGCTTTGATGAAATATCTAGTAAAAATAAAGGAATTGCAATGCCAAAGTTAGAAATTTTTTTAGGAAGTTATAGAGGTTATTAAAATTAAATTTAAAATTAGGTGGAGATTTTTCATGAGATGATTTAAATGTGATTTTTCACTCTGGGAAAAAGTTTGATATGAATGCTACTGCTTTACAGCTTTACATTTGAACAGAAAATAAAATTGCCCTTGGCTGACCTATTATTGAAGATGTGCCTATTATTGAAGTGTGTAAATGTGTGTGTCTGTATATGTGCATGTATCTGCATGTGTGTCTGTATGTATGTCTCTGTGTGTGTCTGTGTCTGTCAGTGTGTCTATGTGTGTGTGTGTCTGTGTCTGTGTGTGTCTCTGTGTGTATGTCTGTACGTGCCTATGTGTGTGTCTCTGTGTACCTCTGTATGTGTGCCTGTGTGTGCGTGCCTGTGTGTGTGTGCCTGTGTGTGTGTCTATGTGTGAATATGTGTCTGTGTGTTTGAAGATGATGGGGCATTCATATCTCTTTTTTCCCTCTTTTTATACATTCCCAAAATCCATACAGAAAAACCCCTTTTCTCCTCTAAATAATACTATGTACTGTAGAAGATGGAATTATTTCTTGGCATCATTCAAATCCATTGTACAAGACTGAGAAAGGAGTTCAGCCAACAGAAAACCATACGTTTGAGTAAGAATGGAGTTTTGTCTTCGTTAGTCTGTTACAGAGTGCACCAACTCTTGTGTTTATGAATTACATGCATTTGGAAGCACTGAATAGGTTTCTGCTCTTTCTCAGCGCTTTGGAAAATCACCAAAGCAAGGTTTTAATGTGAGGGGAAGACCATATGTAGAATAATAAAACCAGTTCCAGTTTACTTTCTTTCTATGTTATTTAGTCAAATGAAGAGATTTTATTTTAATAGTATTTTAGTGCATTAAAGGAAGTTCAACCAATAAACTCTTGAGTTTGCTCAATTTCCCTCTTAATTATGTACAATAAATTATTATCTCTTTATTGAATGAACACATGAACAAAATGGAATCTGGAGAAGGTTATGAGAAATTCAGTAAGATTAACAAACCGAAACAGAATGCCTCCCCTTTCCCCAAATTTTTCTTGAGTTTAAACATTATTATTTAGTGGTAATATAATAAAAACAAAAACAAACAACAATCTTTAAATGTAATACATAAATATAACAACTGATGAAGTACTAATGAAAGTTGTGAAAATCTAACTTCATTCCAGTTTTGTTTTCTATTTTGGAAAAAACAAACAAACCATGTTTTGTAGCTCAGGGTATCTTTAGACATATGTAGCCCAGGCTAGGCTTGTCCTTGAAATTCTCCTGTTTTAGGCTTCCTAGTGTTGGGATAAAGCCACCATGCCCACCTGATACCAAATCTTAGCTTAACCTTCATACTTTCTTCATTGGAGGTGTTTGGGGTTAATTTTTTTGGAGTTGAATTTGGCTCTAATAAATAATAGGACTTTGTCCTGACAGCGTGGATAAATTAAATCTTTATTTAGTCACCATAACCGAACATCAAGGAACTGAATCATAGTGGAGAGTGAAACAAAGGTTTGAAACAGCTCCCAAGTTACTCTGACTGTTAATAAAAGTTAAATCTGAGTCATGAGGTCAGAGGATCATCTGAAGTAGGCCAGGAGAGCAGAAGAATACAAGGCAGGAGGATAGTAGGAATTAACGTTAAGAATGTGCCAATGTGAAAATGCTAAGCAAGAGAGCCTGATTTATAACAGCAGAGAGTGGGGAAGCTATCCATGGATCTGGAAGGTCGCACCCTACATAACTGTCCTGCTTGGAACTGCGCTGTGTGGTTGGACTACCCTGAAGTAAGAGAATGTATTTACAAGAGCTTAAAGTGTTTTTTGGTTTTGGTTTCTTCCTAATGGACTTTAATGTAAACTTGTCGTATTATTACTCTCACTCGATATTACTTATAATATGTACCACTGTTGTGATTAATGTAATTACAGTATTTTCTAGAGTGCTAGCATGTGGACACACACACACACACACACACATACACACACATCTATGTATATATCCACGTGGGATCCAGAATATTGACATGGGTTAAAGGATACAGAGTTGCCGTGTACAAAGGTGGAAGTGACTTCAGATCTTTGAAAAGAAGTGATTGATTGATTGTTGTTTCTGTTGTACGGTTGTTTGTTTTGTGGTGCATTGGATAGGAGGAATAGAATGTTAGCATCCAGGCTACTGGGAAGTGAGTGGACAACAGGATGAGGAAGATGAGGAGAAGCAGGCATCAGAGGAAAAGAGGAGGAGGAGAAGGGAAGCTGTGAGATGAATGGGTGGAGGCATCTGATTTGTCTCTCTGACCCACACCCAGTTCTCAAGCTACGATGGATGGATGATTTCGTATCTCCCTAGGAGCAGCTGGAAGACTTAGCCTACATAGGCTTTAATGGCGATGTATTCCCCAGGACTGAAGTAATTCAATTAGCATCTGCCAAAAATATATTAGTTGCAAACGGCTTATTGCCGGTTCCAATAATTTTTTTCCTCCCGTGATTTCCTCAGGGCAGCCACACTTCTGTTATTCTCAGGGTGCTTCTCGCTCCCCACTTAAGTCTGAGGCATCTGAGGTTATTGGCTGAGCCTCTATCTCTTCTGATTTTGTGTTAGAGCCCTGTTTTGTAGGTTGAGTGACCCAGTTCAGGACTGAGGCTGTTGGGACTTGCTTTGCTCTCTACTGACAGATCAGATCAACATTTTAGCTTTCTGTCCCAAGAAGAAAAGCAATTAACATGTTAAAATTGTTCTTGTCATAAGAAAACAACCAGTGTATAAGACTGCAATAATTATAGCTGGAAAATATCACCCAGTAGTCTTAACTAATCAAATTTATTCAGTTTTTTTATTCTTATTAGTTTTTACCTATGTAAGTACATAATTTTTACTTAGTCATGATCTCAGCAGTGATTCAAATTCCTACACAAGATCTACTGCAAGAGAAAATAGAAAGTTTCTGCTTTACTGCCTACATTGGAACTGATAAAATTAATCAAATATGCTACCTACCACCTACCGTGCAAGCTGGTGGGTAGGTAGCTCCAAAAATTAATTCTTTCCTTTCCTTTCCTTTCCTTTCCTTTCCTTTCCTTTCCTTTCCTTTCCTTTCCTTTCCTTTCCTTTCCTTTCCTTTCCTTTCCTTTCCTTTTTCTTTTCTGTTCTCTTCCTTCCTTCCTTCCTTCCTTCCTTCCTTCCTTCCTTCCTTCTTTCCTTTTTTTGTTTTTTTAAGTGAAGCTGAGCTCCCCTTTTGTGAAAGCTATTTAAGAACCTCTGATAGAAAGATCCTCCGAAAGTGTGAAAACTTAGCTATTTGCATTGCAAGTATTTTCTTAAATTTTTTTATGCTGGTTAGTTTTTGTCAACTTGACACAAACAAGAGTTACCTGGGATGAGGGAACAGCAGCTGAGGAATTGCCTTCACCAGACTGGCCTGTGGGCAAGTCTGTGGGGGTGTTTTCTTGATTGATGGAAAGGGCCACTGTGGGCGGTGCTACCCCTGGGTGGGTTGTGCAAGAGAGCAGCCTGGGCCTTTAGGGTAAGCAACTTTTCTCCTCAGCCTCTTCTTCAGTTCCAGTTTCCAGGATCCTGCTTTGACCTCCTGTGCTGGCTTCCTGCAACCTGTAAGCCAAATAAACACTTTCTTCCATGAATTAATTTTGGTTAGTGTTTTAACACAACCGAAAACCAGACTAGGGCATTATTCTTAGAGGATTTCTAATATCCCCTCAAATCATCCCACAAGCAGCCCCCCTGAAGTTCTAGTCACTGCCTCCTTCTCACTCTAAATATGGTTTTGACAGTTTTTCAGTGGCTGGGGATAGCTCGACGACAGGGTGTGTACCTAGAGCAGTGAGGATGCTGTGGTCAGTCTTCCGCACTTAAATGTGTAAAATAAAATAAGATACAGTCATCCAGTAAAGGAAATGTAGCAGTCATAATCACTTTAGAGCCAGACACATCCAACCGGAGGCTTGTGGACCTTATGGGTTCCTGGGTAGGAAGGCATATAGCCTAACTCATTTGGTAGACTGCTACAAAAGAAACGTTAACCTGGGAAGAGATGCTGTCACTGTTTTCATTTTCAATAGATTTCTATATGCTATTATATGACTTAAGTGTGATAACTAGATAATAGCTGATTGCCATGTTAAAAAAAAAACAGAATAAGAATGTACTTTTGGTGATGGGAGGTCAAAACCTGGGACATATGGTATGGAGAGCTTCAGATGAATTGCTTAGCCCATAAAACAGGTCTTTGAATTACCTCCCTGATTCTCTTTGTGGTTTTTATTCTCTATCACATATTCACAGAAACTAAATGAGCAAGCCATACAGAGTTCTTGACATATTAGTATCTTAATTACCAGCCATGCTGGAAGGGCATACATTTTGTAAAAATAACCCCAGGGGACCATATTTAACTTAAGTGGGGTTTTATTTTTTCTTTGCATAAATTCAAAGGGATGCATTCCTGGAAGGCGATGTATGTGCTGGATTAAAGGATTCCTGACCTGCAATTATATCATATTAGAGCATGTCTACTTACTGTGTGCACAGGCACCTTGAAAAATTGTTAAGAACTTTGGAAGGGAATTGAGTAGATAATCTTAAGGTTAAGAGAGGAGAGAGAAATGAGAGAAATAAGAAATCGCAAAAGACCTTTGCTGACGAAATGCTATTGGCTGGAACTTGGAGTGAGCACCCGTACTTAACATCTCTCCAGAAGAATGGTATATCATGGATTGAAAACTAGAATCTGCCCAGACAAATGATTCCCTCCACGGATTCAGCGACTACTAAGTGAATGTACATCTCTGTATGCCTCTGTTATTTGGAGATTTATTGTTCTCTTGAGCTGTAAGTCTGTGGGGGTCCTGAAACTCTACCCTCAGAGAATAGAGTTTCCCCATTCTGATGCAGCAACTGGTTCTTCTGGAAACCTGGCTGATGTGGCTTGCATGTGAAATGTTCTCCATTGGCCCCCTGTGGTTGGTTCCTAGCTGGTGATGTTATTGGAAAGGTTGTGGCATCTTTAGGAAACAGAGCCTTGATGGAGAAAGTGGGCTACTGTGTGTGGGCCTTGAGATTTTGTTGCTTGGCTAGAGACTCCTTGTTCACTCTCTGCTTCTGGACTGCAGAGTGCACTGTGAACAGACAGCCTCCTGCTGTGGCAACCACAATGGACTGTGCCTTCTTGGAAAGGTAGGCCAAAATAAAACGTTTGTCTCTTAAATTGTATTTTGTTGGGTATTTGTTACAAGAAAGGTAACTATTGTACACTCTGTGGAGATATAGCATCATAATCAGATTGAGCCCTTTTCTGGGGTCTTTGGGTAATGGGGCATGCATAAAAATATGTTGATTTTTGATATATACAGAAATAAATATCTTCAGGGTTTTTTTTAAGTCATGTAATAATTATTAAAATAGCCCATAATTCTTCCAACCACATTTGATGATATGGAAAGAAAAGTGTTAAAAAAATAGTATGTGTATTTGCTTTCATAAATTCATTTATTATTATACCTTCATTGGAATTACACTTAAAAAATTAGTTAATGTGTAGCCCAGGCTGGCCTCGAACTCATGATCCTCCTGCCTCTGCCTCCTTCAGCAAATCCTAATGAGCCCAAAAGCTCTGAATACTCAAGGCACAATTAGCAAATCAAAAGATTCCCAAGAAGAAGGAAGGAAAGGACCCTGGTCCTGAAAAGACTGGATCCAGTTTTGTAGGAAAGTATCAGAACAGAGAAATGGGGGGGGGGTGATTGGGGAATGGGTGGAGGGAAGAGGACTTATGGGACATATGGTGAGGGGGAAACTGGGAAAGGGGAAAGCCTTTGGAATGTAAACAAAAAATAAAGAAAATAAAAAATATCAAAAAACTTAGTTAATGATTGAATTTTTAATTGATTTTTGATTTCTAAGGGATACATTCATGTAAATAAAACTTTACTACTTAGGAAAGGTACTTAGGACTTCCATGACTCAGAGCTTTTCCTTTCACTAATGTTTTAAGGAGGCAGCTCACTTAATATGTTTTCTAGTATTTCTTGTCACAAGAAAAATTAAAAGAAGAATTGTCTGCATTGAGAAATTTCTGTTATGGTCTGAACCTAACCCTAGGGATCTATTGTGTGAAATACTGCTATAAAAATCCATGCCATCCTATTTGGCTGAACACAAAACATTAAATTGGGTTATCATTGAGTGTTTAATAGTTAACAAAACTTATATTCATTAATAGCTAATGCTTAGCTTTGAAACATGCATGGTCTTGTTTCCATTTTGCCTCAAGGCTAACGTCTTTGTTCTTTATAAGACATCAGACACAGAATAAATCAGCCATGAGCTAGCTGTTCACCAGTTAAATTAGTGGCAAGGCAGAGAAAAGGGATTTTTTTTTTTTTTTTTGGCTAGAATTTGCAGTTGTTCAGCAAAGCAAATAACTTTTGCTTGTTTTCTTTACCGTTTTGTATTGTGCAACTATGTTCTTGCCCCCAAATATTTTTTTTCCACTATGGGAGATATTCATTTATTTGTTTATTTTCACATTTTAGGAATCCACAAAATTAACATTGTTAAGGATGATATGGAAATTAAATACATAGAAGGTAACCCTGCCTTTTTGCATGACGTTCAAGGCCAAAGAACACTTGTCCGTCTTCCCTTCAAACCTGAGGTCTTTAAATACGTCAGCCTTAAATACGTCAGGGTGGCAAGCTGGTGACATTATCCCACTGAAGTGAAGGTCCAGTTTACAAATTCCCTTTGTTCTTTTCAGCTGTGTTCTATGACGCTCTGAGCTTTCATTTAAAGTGGAGGCTAATATTGCCGCCCACAGACAGGATGACCTGCTATAACCTGACCTAAATAATACATCTCTGTCTCTATTCTGTTAGGCCCTTTGACATACCCTGGTAGATGCCAGCATTTCGTTGGAATGGACAACTCTGATTGCTTTGGCGATCAATAATTATTCTAAGTGATATTTTGAAGCTTGTTGAGCAACACCAACTTGCTTGCTTTCTCTCTCTCTCCGTTTTTAGACACATGACTCTATTAAGGGAAATTTAATCCGTATGTTTCTGATTCCTTTACACTTAACTCATCAAAATGTTGTTTTGTAAGGCCGCTTTGAAGTCAGGGAAGCCTTTTAAGTCATTTTTTATGAGACTTTTTCAAGCCTTTTTTCTGAGGAACAGGAAGTGGCATTTAGCCAACAGTTAACAAACTCAAACGCCAAAAGGTTCAACTTGGGTTTGGATCTCTGAAATGACGAGTGTTTGAATGGACTCCCGACATGGCCCATCTTTGCTGAATATGACCGCCAATAGCCATCTTAACAGTCCTAATTACCCAGACAACTCAAGGGTCCTAACCAACTGCCAACTCTCAAGTGTTTCTCCAATCAATCTTCTTCATGCTGCATTATGACTCACTTAACTTTAAAGGGACTACTTTATTACCCGTTCAGCCTAGCTAGCATTTGTATGTGTGTGTGCGGGGGGGGGGGGGGGGGGGGGGGGGGGAGACTTCTGTGAGAGCTATTTAAATTGTCACTCTCACGAAGCTGGCTGGCTAGAACTTTAAAAACCCAGTCGCTAATAAAATCACACAGAGTTCAAGTTCACAGGACCAGCGGATCCTGATTGATCATGAAGGCGTCCATCCACAGATGACTCCGGACACTCAGCTCTGAGCACAGATGATAACGCGGATCCCTTCGATGCTTTAGAGAAGAAAAGACACATTAAAATAAAGAATGAAGCATCTGGCTTCAGAAGTACTTATTTGATTTATACCCAACAGTTGTTTTAAGTATAAACCAGCCTCCATTTCCCAGGAAATTTATAGCCCAAACAAGTCATGGTGGTGCTCACTGCCTAATGCATTTGAAGTGATTTGGTCCAGTAGTGGAGGAGAAATTCTTTGAAATTCTCCTGCTAAGTCTTCATACAGTGACCTGCAAGTTAGGCAACAATGAGTGTGCCAAAGAGTAGCAGCCAATCTAGGGCCAAAGGTTTAACTAAATAGTTTTAAAGGAAGCCTAGAAAAAGGCAATAAGAAATAGTTCTAGAAACAAGAGTGTCAGTGAGGACCGGTGACATGCAGAGTTCCCTTGGGAGACAACAGGCAGGGTGACTCTGAACTCAATATTCAATATTTACAGCTTAGAGGAGGGAGCCTGGGAATGTAGCAGCAGATCTTTGTAGAGGCAAAGAAACCACAATAGCCTATGATGTAAAGGCCCAGGCATTTGGGCATCAGACCACACTCTTCAAAGACTGACTCAGTCTGTCTGGCTATCAATGGATCTATGACCTTGAGAAAGTGGCGCTAATGATAGGATCCATGCCACTAGACTGTCCTGAAGCTTGAATGAGATGATGTGTCAAGTCCCTGGTTATGCCTTGATAAACATCAGCCATCTTGTCTCGATGGTGATGATGATGGTGATGTTGGACAGAACTCAGTCATCTTACCAGGAAATGGTCATTGAGATGTGAGTCAACTCCAGGAGGGAGTTAGTTGTACCTTGTGTTCTTCAGAAACCTCCTAGGGTTTCTCATCCAGTTCCATGACTGGAAGTAACACTTTTTTTTTGTTGACTTACAGATCAATGTCCATTTACTCGGATTTTCCAAGAAGCAGGTCAGAAAGCCATGGTGGCCCATCTTTAGCTTTTTCTTGGTGTATTGTTTTCTTCTCACCTTCAAGCTTTTCTCTCCTGAACTTTGCATTTGGTGTCCCACCTGTCTGTCATCGCTTGGCTTCTTACTCACGTGGCGGAATTAGAGAAAGGACTGAAGGAGCTGAAGGGGTTTGCAGCCCCATAGGAAGAACAACAATATCAACCAACCAGACCCTTCCCCCAGAGCTCCCAGAGACTAAACCACCAAAGAGTACACATGGAGGGACCCATGACTCCAGCTGCATATGTAACAGAGGATGGCCTTGTTGGACATTAAAGGGAGGAGAGGCCCTTGGACCTGTGAAGGCTAGACACCCTAGTATAGGGGAATGTGAGGGTGGGGAGGCAGAGTGGATGGGTGGGTGGGGAAACATCTTCATAGAAGCAAAGGTAAGGGGGATGGGATGAGGAGGTTTCTGGGGTGGGGGACCGGGAAAGGATTTTGAAATATTAGTAAAGAAAATATCCAATAAAAGAAAAAGAAAAAAATCCTGTTGACCTTCTCATGTTCAAGCATCTACACAGCCTTCTAACTAACTCCCATTGCTCATAAAGGTGGATCTCCTCTTATGACGTCACTTGACCTCAGACCCTCTTCATTACGGCCTTCGTCTTATCACACCAGAAAGCTATTGAGCATTTGTTCCGTTCCCTGTGAGGGAATGGAAAGGGACAGACTGTATTTTATGTCCTCAGATGCCAGCCTCTCTCAAGGGCCCACTCCCAGCAAAATTGAGAGTCTTGGAAATAGTTCCCTGGCATGAACTTGACCTTCATCTATGAGAGATATGCAGTCATGCTCTGAGGAGAAACAGTGCATAGTATATCGCTAACATTATGTGTTTAGGATCACAGCTTGACTTCAAAGCAGCTCTACCTGGCCAGATATTTTCCTTGATAGATCAGTGAGTGGCCCAGCACACAGCATTTGTTGAGGGGATACACGCCAACATAGGACACAGAGTATTGAGCTAATTGAGACAAAGGGGCCAGTGCTCCATGTCCCTATTCAGGTATTTGCTTTAGTCCCTTAGGGTAATTTTCCACTCCTTTGAGTACCCTGAGCTTCCCATCAGCCCTACTGAATGCTAATGCCAAAAGGACCTTCTGTTTCCAACGTCATCATTGTTATGACTGATCCATTTTTCTTGTTCACTTATAGGAGTCGTTGAGAAGGCCCAGGCCTTGTATTGTCTTTAACACTGAGTTGCATAGTATTTGATCTATAAGGACCCAGATGGGACTTAGGGCCCAGCAGGTAGTCCACTGGGGAGAGAACTGCAGAAGACCTCTCTCTCTCTCTCTCTCTCTCTCTCTCTCTCTCTCTCTCTCTCCAGCCATCTATGTATTTATGTATCCATCTTCTATTAATCATCTGTCTATCTATCTATCTATCTATCTATCTATCTATCTATCTATCTATCTACATTTTCTAAATCTAGAATTTGACAGTTCAGTCACTTGCGGAACACTGTCACGGGACACTGCTGCCCTACCTATCCCTGATCAGGGATGTCACTGATATCAGTCCCTCTCCGTAGTCATTACAACACTTACACTTTGTCAAGGAGGTCCTAGGGGCTGATTTTGAATGCTACAGATTGCTTCCTATTAACCAGCTATGAAAGTGAGCTAATCAGTCATAAAAATTGCTTTAAAACCTTGTAGAATAAAATATACCAGTGTATTTCATGTCGTTCGATAAAACTTCTCATTTTGGTTTTAAAGTATATACCTGTTTCTAACCCCACATCTCCATTCCTTAGCATGTGCATTCACATTTGTGTATGTATGTGTGAGCAGAGAGGAGAGGTTCATGTGCTGGGTATTGATGTAAAATTTATTTCTTGCTTGGGTTTGCAGCACAGTTATTTGAAAGTTGCTGTCTTAGAAACTGTGAAGCAACCTGAGGCTTGGATGGTGATCAAGGAAGCCGGTAATACTGAAGAGCTAAACCAGATCACAGCTTGACAGACTCATGTGCCTTGGGGATTCTATTAAACCCTACTTTCAGTTGTTCACGTAAATGGAAGACAAGTTATACGAGATAACATATAAATGCCCACATCTAATTTGATTTATTTCCCTCTTAATTACAGAAACATCTACTGCATATTCACTGAGTGTCAGGACCTATACTGGATGCTGGGAGATAGCAATGAAAAAGTCCTATTTTCCCTCATGGAACCCAAGACATTTCCAAACAAAACGCCTACAGTTCTGAGGAGCAGCACTAACTGGCTGATTGAGTCCTGCCTTTTCCAGCTGTCGCCCCTCCCCAGTGAAAAGGCTGATAAACAGAAACCAATCAAATAGCAGCGAGAAGGGAAAATAAGATGAAAACTGAGACTGAACGTCATACAATTAGACCCTCAGTATTTGAGGCCATAAGGCAAGTAATGAAACATATATATGCTTAAGTTCTACATTGGAGGGTCTATCTCCACCTGAAGAATCAGAATATTGCTGCTATGGCTCTTTTGAGTGAACATCCTGGATGTTCCTTCCTCAGAAGGAAGGAGAAAGCCCCTTCCCTCTCTTGATGCTTATGTGGATTTTTAAGTCCTCTTTGGAAGCAAAGTCACACAGCCCCTGATTTCTTTCCCTTTGCTATTAATCTCAGGTCTCACTCAGTCTCCAGCTGCTGGATTTGCTAGACTGTAGCTTTTAAAGATGTCTAAGTAGAGTCCCTTCTGAATCCCCAGGCATTGTACATTTAGTTAACTTTGAATGTAAGGGATACAATGTACCAGCTTTTCCAGGGAGAAAAGAAAGTCCCTGCCAGGACCTCTGCAAGCCTTTCCCAAGTCTGTTTACACTGGAAGTCAACAATATCCGATATCTTTCCTTCCTTCCTGCTGTGCGAGAGGTACTGAAAAGCGTCCCCTGTAGTTTGATCATTTAAATTTAAACTATTTATACTGTCTCATATATACAACACTCTTCCCTAACAGACTCCCACTAGAAGGGCCTGATACCCTCTAAAAAGTTTTCTTTCCACCCCCCTTTCTTAAATATCTTATAATTTAACTTAGAACTATAGAGCATTGCTTCAGGAAGTCTTCTTTTAAACATGATTACATACTTCGAGAATGGAGATGCTCTTTTTATTTTTTTTAAGCTGTTTTAGTATGTAATGGTTGTTCCTCCACTTCCTTGTTGCATATTTTTGGTGACATATCCATGGTAACGTGGCTCTGTTTATAAGCAAACAGAAGGAGAAACATGGACTTTGGCTACCCTGGGTGGACAAAGCACACCCAGAATGTTAGTAATTGTGCCCACAAGTGGGGATTGGCTCCAAAGTTTATTGGGTTTTCCACAGAATCTGTGCTGTGGGAGGGAATCCACCCGCTATCACAACACATCACGGTTTGAAGTGGATATTTGAATTCATAAAAGACATTTTAATTTAATAAAAATAATAATCTGAGCTCCCATTCCATTTCTACTTGCCCAGGTGCTAGACTGTAGCATTTAAAGATCTCCGGCATGAAACATTGTATGTTTAGTTACAAGTAAAGCAAAGGAACAATTCACCTGCTTTTCTGAGGGAGAAATATTCCACATGATTTGATGTGGAAATTCCTTACTCAGTTAAGACATTTTGAAGTCAGCTCTTAAAAAAAAATAAGTAAGAGTTAGCAACAAGGTTGAGTTCTACAGATGATCTGAGTCAACTTAATAATGAGTTCAACAGATTTATTTATTTATTTATTTATTTATTTATTTATTTATTTATTGAGACAGGGTTTCTCTGTGTAGCCCTGGCTGTCCTGGAACTCACTCTGTAGACCAGGCTGGCCTCAAACCCAGAAATCCGCCTGCCTCTGCCTCCCAAATGCTGGAATTAAATGCATGCGCTACTACCGCCCGGCAGTTCAACAGATTTATACTGGGGACTTCCTAGGTTTGATCCTGAGAGTTAAAAGGATACTGTCTCTAGCCAGTGGAACAGATATTTACACAAATAAGACAAAGGCAAAGTACAATAAAGCCTGGATTACCCAAGGAAGTTATATTGGGTGAGACATGGTCAGAGGCACAGAGAACTGCCTGTTTCTAGATGGTCAAGGTACTGGGGAGCATACAAGAAGACAGAATACTCCTGGGGTTAAAGGCACATTTTCAATGACAGGGCAGGGAGAAGGGCGAGAATTGCTTATTGAGTGGTCAGGTGAGTGGATGCTGGTTCCCTTTTTCCTACTCAGTATGGAAAGAGAGATCTCGGCAGAACACAAAGAAGTCTGGGAACGAAGGGTTCTTGACTGTGTTTCAGTTATGTGCTGTTATGAGGTGAATCATCTCAGACTTTATGACTCACCGTTGGCTAAGCTGACCTCTGCTGAGATGTCTTCCTCTTTGTTCAATGCCGAGCTTCCCTAAAGGGGCCAGAAGATGGTTCAGAGAGGTCTGAGATGGCCCTGCCTGCTTGCCCAAGTGGCTCAAAAGTGAAAGCTTCTCTTTTCTCTAACAGGAACTTGTTCTCATTGGGGGCACTGCTGCAGATAGATAGATCTAGATTGTCTATAATGCTGGTTCAGGGAGAGCAGTTACAGATAATATTAATTCTGACAGTTTCTTCATGTTGGTTGATGCAGGGGATGTTACAGGATCCAGAGTATCTGAAATTATGTTTAGATGCCTATCCAATTGTAACAGTATCCCTTAAGTATCTCCTAAGACAAAAAGAAAGGGGCTAGGGTGGGTATTGTTTTTGGAATATTCCATAAATGAGAGGAAGAACTTTAAAAAAGCTCAGTTTGGAGGTGAATAATTGTGACTAGGAGTCCTTTCCTTACAGAACTTAGTATGAGGAATTTACATGGACTGGGGTGCCATTCAAAAAATAAACAACAACCGACAACAACAAAATCCCAGAAGATAAGGCCACCATGGGATTCCAAAGCTGTTGTCAGGCAATGAAATTTGATAAGAAAATGATTTTCAAAGAAATGTGCATGTAAAGTGCTTTTGAAATGAACATGTCATCGACACCTTTGTAGTATTAACAGCTGTGAAGGTTCTGATGTTTTACTAGAAATTCAAGCTAAAATGTTCCAAGGCTATAGATAGCGGGCTGAGAGATGTAGCTCAGTTGATAAATTGCTTGCCTAGGGTGCTTGAAGTCACGAGGCCAGTTCCCAACACCACATAAACCAGACGTTTAGAAGCAGGCGGAGCATAAGTTCAAAATTATCCTTGACCACCTAGGAGGTTCAAGGCCAGCTTGGGATATTTAAGACCCCGTCTCAGAAACAGAAATATGAACTTTAAAAATGAGAAATAAAAAAGAATGCTGGAATTCATGCTAAAAGAAGACATGGGGATTTCATTTTTCATGACAATATTAGCGTTTAGACTGTGTATCAACAGTCATTTGGGCTGTTCCTCTAAGCCAGGTATCCAGTTAAATATATAATGAGCTTCGTTTTAGGACAACATGTTGGCAGGGTGCTGTATCCCTTTACAAGGAGAACCATGCATGGCTGTCTAATGCTATGAAGGGCCATCTTCTTTATCTTCCAAGACTCTCTGCAAAACCTCTCCTTCCCTCCAGCAGCAGACCATGTTCTGGTCCAACACTATTTTTTTTTTTTGCCAAGCATCTCCTGAAGGACAGACTCAAGCTGAGATGGCATTTCTGTTTGCAAGATGTGCAAACATGTGATCCGAACCAAAAGCATTGTCCGTCAGTAACCAAATTCACAGTCTTATCTTACCGTCAAAGGCAGGGTTAAAATGAAATCTACACACATTTCAATCCATATTTTACACCAAGTATTTAACTACTTCAATGTTTTTTATTTTCAACATGTACCAAGTATATCAAATTTTATATCGTTATTTTTTTTTAATTCATGTGACAGAGAGGAAAATGCAAAAGAAGTGGTAAGTAACTTAAAATGTTGATCTTAATGTTCAATGACCAATTCACTCTTTTGGGAAAATGAGACAGCAGGACATTTGTGAACCTGCTGAGGGGCAGTGACCAATCTTTCCAGGGATTAGATATCCCTGTGGAAGTGTTCTTTCCTTACTCTTCAGATTTAGCCTTCTTGGGGCCTTCCCTCCCTACCTCTAGGAGGACAACAGACAGAGCCATTTATTCCCAGGGACATGTTAAACACACAAATACTCCAGGGGTGGGGTCAAGTTCAGGATGAGGGGTAGAATGGAGTTGGGACATGAAGTGTTTGCAATTAAAGGAGGACAGTACGGGTTTGGTTCAGCCCCAAGTATGAAGGACTGAAGCAGGAAAAGAGAAACTTCAGTCTTTTCTTTACTGGAGACTTCATAGCATGGATGTTAGAATCGTTACCTAAATATTCTCCATCTATAAGCACACGGCACACATCTTGTCCGTTTAATTCTACTCAGCAGTGGAGGAGGGCTGTTAGGTCTCTGTCCTGGGTAACTATCTGAGCCCGTGAGCATGAGGCGGGGCTCGGACCAGACTGAGAACTGTTCATTTCCTCCTTCAGCCTTAGAACATGGGCAATTTAAATGTCTTGCTTTTGTTGTCGTCTGCGACACGAGTGCCTCTTCTTCTTTTCTCTGGCTTAGTTCATTTTGAAACATGATTCCGTTTTAAGGGTGAACACTAAATCAATTACCTAGCTTCCAAGTATTCCAGGAGTATTTGGGAACTTGGCAAACTGCTGAAGTGGTGTGCAATACAGCTTCTTTTTAGTCAAAATAGCCAAGAAGAACGAAACAAGAAATCAGTAGGAAAGCTGTATCCGTGAATGCGCACTTCTTTTTCAGCGTGCAGTAGTATTTTAATGCTTGACTATTTTTTTTAAAAAATCTGAGATCACCCTAACCTCCAGCGCTCTTATTTTTGTATCACTGTATGCATCATTATACATAATTAATCTATGTAATTATTTTGCGTGGCTAGCTTTATAAAGTAAAGAGGTTTACTTAACTCATAGCTCTAGATATTGAAAGTCACAGTGCCTGCATACGTATAAAAATATAGTTGACCCCAAAAGAATGGTTTTTTCAGTAAGCAAGTTACAATTTCTAGTTTACTGTGCAAGACATGGTTAAAATAGAATTCACACAAATTCCAATTCGTAACCAAATGGGAATTCTGCTGGCTTTATCACTACAAAATGAATCCCCAGAGGGAATCCTTCTGGAGGAAGAGAACATATTTCAGAGAGGGATCTAGGAAGTTGGGTGGAGCCTGACTCAAGCTTTGCTAATAAATTTCAATCAAGGACTTCTTTAATGTCTTTAAAGAGACCTTGAGCATGTCACCGCACCTCAGTTCTCACAGCTTGATGTCACTGGAGCACTACCTGGGGATCGTAGGGAGGACATCCAACGTCCAAACACCTCTTTGAATATTTTCCTAATAGCCATTTCCTTTTCCAATGCTGTTCTGAAACCTATTATTTCCTTATTCCTTCCTCTACCGCTTCATTTAATGTCTTTTGAAAACTAATGCCTGCCAGTGCATGCTTTTAGCCTTCTGTTTCTTGTTCTGTTTTGTTTTTCCCAGAGTGGCAGAGATTAACCATTACAAAACCAACAAGTGAATTTGGAGACATGGCTTTGTAGAAGGCTGGGTCTGGAAAGGGATACATATTTTGTGTTTAGAAGATTTTTGACTTCCAGATTTCTTTCTTTAATTTTCTATATACACATTTAAATTCTTGTATGAATGTTGTGTTTTCTTGCGTGACTTCCTGCCCTGTGTGTTCCTGGTCCCTGCCTTGCTGTAGCTGATTCTGCTCTAAATCTCCTGGCATCGGTGACTCAAGTTCTTCGATACCTGTCCCAGTGATCTGGATTCTCAAATGAAACACACACACACACACACACACACACACACACACACACACAGAGAGAGAGATAGAGAGAGAGAGAGAGAGAGAGAGAGAGAGAGAGAGAGAGAGAGAGAGAGAGCCTTCTATTTAATATGCCTTAATCAGCTCAATGGCTGAGGCACTCCCAAATCTCTATTTTGCTAATGCCTCCCTTTCAATAATCCTGAGTTATTACTTACTAAAATCTATATTCCATCTTTGCTACCCGAGATCAATGGGGGTGGTGGAGACTGGGGTTGGTCTCCCCTCCCCCCTCCTTCCCTCCCCCTCCCCCCCACTCCCCCACCCTCACCCCCCCATCTCCCGCTCTTATATGGTTAGTTTGCCTCTCTTTCTGCTGCTCTCAAGCTGAGACCTTATTCCGTTCCTGGCATGGCGATTCTACCTCTTCCTCTGTCTCCTTCCCTTGAAGCCTAAAGTCCTGTCTCTGTCTCCTTGACCAGCCATTGACCTCCAGCAATTGTATCCACCAATCAGAACCAGCTGGGCGCAGGGACCCTCATGCAATTAGGGGAGCCAAAGAGCAGAATACTAGCATTAAACCAGGTCCACAACATCCCTGTGGAGATAAAAAGAGGGCATCGGATTCCGGAAGAGGAGTTAGAAGCCAGCTGTGAGCCACTCTGTAGGTGCTGAGAATCGAACCCATGTTCTCTGCAAGCAAGGGCAGTGTATTTACATCGTCATGGTAGCACTCATGAATGAAATGGTTAACTGTAAGATTCCATACCCCCTTTGCCTGCAAGAAGCACAATGAAAAGATGGCCCACCGTGAACCGGGTAGCAGTAACTTGATCTTAGACTTGCCCAGCCTCCAGAACTGTGAGTGAGAAACAAATGTTTGTTGTTTGGGACCCACTCTTCTCGCAGTATTTTTGTCGTCATAGCAGTCTAAATGGATTCAGACAAAGCAACCTCAGCAACGCGTTAGGTTTCCTAACCGGCATTACTGCCCTTTTCAAGGAAGTATAGAAACCGCTTGCAAAGACATCTTAGCATTCAGTCCTGTTGGCGGGCATTCAGAGTTGTGCTTTCTAAGGAACTGGCTGGGCAGGGTATCAGCAGAGGGAGCTAAAATAGTGAGACTGTAAACCAGAGGAGGAACATCAGGAGAGAAAAAAGCCAATTCGGATTCTGCTGCTGCAGATTGAGCTTCAGGGCAATCACTATCATAAGAGACCACCCCAGGAGCAAAAAGCTCAAATGTGGTTTTTGAACCAGGAGGACCTCCCCAGTGTTGGTGGCTCGATGTATCTATTTTATGTCCTTATCGCTGCTACCCTTTTCCGTGGTTGAGAGGACTTTGGGTCACATGTTTATCTTTCATTGAATACATGTAACTCGGTGGATGCCTGGGCCAGGGGGAAACATGATAACGTGGTCGTTAGCCACGGCTGAGAGAGCAAGGCTAAGGCAGATAGCCTGAGTGTCTGCGTGAAACTGGGCGGGTGGTGATAAAGTCAGCAGATATCATTTTGCTGGATGCCATCAGCCAGGATTAACGCTGGGATGTGGAGCTACAGTGTCTCCTGAGGTAGATTTAGTCCTGGACCTTCTATAGACTGGTGCAGATCTGCTCGGAACAGGGGAATTCATGAGCTCTGAAGACAAAGCTAGGGCTCCAGGACATCATATATTGCAAGATAAATGTCCTGGCAACAAACAGCAGTACTATTTGTTTCAAGTGAAAAAAAAATGTTGATTTTGTCTTTAGTTAAGAGGTCATGTTTCATACATAAGGATGCAGTCTTGCATAAGCGCATGAGGGAGCCATGGTGGGATCAAAGAGTACACCAGCATAACCTGAGGAGACAGGGCAAGGTCTCTGATGAGGGGAGAAGCAGAGATCCAGATGATAATGTGCCCAAATGGGCGGACACTTGCTGCCGACAGTGCCCCATTGAAGGGGGCGTTCCAAAGCCCAAAGCCCAAAGCAACTTCGAACTGCAAGGCTCCACTTGAAAGGAGGACTCTGTAAGATTCCTCTCTTCATTCCACCTTCTAGAAGTCTCTGAATCCCTTTCTCCTAAATTACAAGGAAGGGCCTTTTTTTGAGACTCTTTTCCCAGAAGGAATGCAAATTCTCATCAAGATACATTAACCAGGAAAGATTAAGTACCGGGGAGAAGAGGCTCATAGATGCCCGTGCCTCTGATGTCTCTCCCGGATACACACTTGCTCTGAGAGGTCGCCCTAATGACGTCAATATAATGAAGAAGCCACAGGATGAGTCTGAATAGGAATGTACATTTCTGAAATAAGGAAAAAGCAGTGGGAAAGAGACTCTTGACCAGAGATACTTAGAGAACCAGCCAGACGAATGCATCAAGGGATGAACAGAGTAAGGAGAAAGACAGAAGGATTGTGATGACTTAGTTTAGATGAATACCAAACTGATATGCTGGCGATAAAACCAATAGCAAGAAGAGGACGCTGAAGGTGAAGACGCAGGCAGTTGGAGTTGGAGACACTCAACAATGCTCAGGTTGGGGTTGCTGGGCTTTCGGCTCTGCCTTAGTGGGGTTTTACTGCTGTGAACAAACACCATGACCAAAGCACCTCTTATAAGGACAATACTTAATTGGGGTTCAGAGGTTCCAGGTTCAGAGGTTCCATCCATTATCATCAAGGCAGGAACATGGCAGCATCTCAGGCAGGCATGGTACAAGAAGAGCTGAGAGTTCTCCATCTTCATCTGAAGGCTGCTAGCGGAACACTGGTTTCCAGACAGCTAGGATGAGGGTCTTATAACCCACAGCCACAGTGACACGCCTACTCCACCAGGGCCACACCTTCTAATAGTGCCACTCTCTGGGCCGAGCATATATACAAGCCATCACAAGCTCCATGGGAAGTTCAGAGTTTCCCCAGAAGGACGGTCGTTAAGACAACGGGGTATGAAAGATTGCATCCTGGGAGTAAGTGTCACACAGGAAGTAGCACAGAGGTTCAAAATAGAACTAGGATATGTAACAATAATGTAGAAAAATAAACAGGAAAGGAGGAAATGAATGATTAAGAGGCAATACACACACACACACACACACGTGTGTGTGTGTGTGTGTGTGTGTGTGTGTGTGTATATATATATATATATATATATATATATATATATATATATATATTAGAAAGGGGTCAAATAAAGCAATGTAGTCAATGAATCTAAGTTTTAGATTTAAATGTTTCAGGAGCCATAGTAGAAGCCAGCCCATGCTGAGATCTAAGGACCAGACTGACTGCCTAAGTGAAGATGGTATTTGAGAGGCAGTGGGCAAAGGCCACCTGTGGGATGATCCCAGGCCCTCCGGTGTGGCATTTATTTACAAAAGGCTGTTAAGGGCGTTTGAAGCAGTACTCACATTTTCAAGCCTGGCGATTTCTTTAAAACAAAGCCAAACCTGTATACCTCCTTTAGTGTGAATTTTAATGACCTAAGTATATTTAAGAACTGCATTTTTTCAGCCTTATGAAACCTCCCACTTTGCTAATGAGAGAATACAATTACTGTCTAACCAAAATAATTGAATGGCTAAGTCAGGTCATTTATGGGATTGCATAGAGTCATGAATGCAAATAAGTAATTTCGTATAATGTTTATCTGCCTTCCCAGCTGAAGTCACTGGTGCCAAAACCTACAGACCAAACTAGTAGGTATGCTGGCCACGCCTAGTGATGTGCTGGTGGCCTCTGATTCTGGGTTTAGGGTTCAGTGGTGAGCCTTGGGTCCCACATGCCTCCTGATGATAACCCTCCAATTTTTGGTGACACTCCTCTTCCTTGAGATTTGCCCCCAGTAATATTTTGCGATCCCCCCTCCCTTCCTCTGCAGACTTTAAGACTCTTGCTGTCCGTGAGTATGCGGACCTCTCACATGATCTGATAAAAAGTTCCACTGACCCTCACGCTGCCGAGGCCAGACCTGAATGAACCCCAAGCTGCCCCTCACGCCGGTGCCTCTGCTTCAGACCGCAGCAAGGCCAGATTCCCACAGTCTCCCCACAGCAGCTGCCTCCGTCTCTCCGCTTGGCTGTGTTCCAAGAGCACAGCCTGCCGGCCCTCATTCATCCGAGTTCACGATGCATAATCGCCAATAAAGGGCCACTTTCACAGAAAACCACATTCAGTTTGATTCTGGGCTTTTTGTTCAGAGACAAAAAAAAAAAAAAAAAAAAAAAAGGGGGAAGGAGCGATGTTCAACCTCAAGCCACTGGAGAAGCTTTCTTGGGTAAAATAACGTATTTTGCTATTGATGGGAACCAGCAGAGGAAGGGATGCGGCCAGTTTTCAGCAGAGATAAGGGAGGAGCAGTCGGTACGTGATGGCCGTGGAGGGCTTGCTTGGAGATGAACAGACAGACTAGTGTTTCGGTCCCTGCTGTGGGGAACATCAGCTATTGCTGCCGCTTCTCTACAGTGTGTCAACGAATAACTGCCTGTTGTTTTCTAAACACGCCTGGAAGTTTTCCAAAATGAAGTTGCCATTCTTTCTATCACCACAGACCCCCAATATTGACGGCATGAAGGCAATTATTTGTTTTGTTTTTAAAAATGACTCATGTCGGAGATTAGCGATATGGTGGAGTATACTAAGACCTAAAATGGGGGACCAAGACCTAAACTGATTTTTACGCCAACCACCATCTTACCTCTAGTCTACCCCTCTTCCCTTAGAAGTATCTAAACTGGACTGTCACTTACGGCCTTGGAAACAATTTCCATTTTAGTATTTAAATAATATGCTTTGAATACTGAGTCTCATCACTTCCGGTTTAGGAATGTTCTTAACGTGTTCAATAGGTTAATGTGTATTTATAAATGTCTCCTTTCGTTAAGTCAGCCTTTACACAAGCACCATTCGTTACACCTGTGTTGGAAGATGTCAGGAATCTTCCTCTACTTTGATGAAATAGGTGATTTCTGGCCAGAGAAGATCAATAGGATAGAGCTGAACATTTTGTCAATATATTGAGATTCTTTTACTCGCAGTCCACAAACAGAGAGCGAGCGAGCGAGTCTCACTCTTCAGCAGCCAGGCGGTTAACCACTAAATATAGCTCACAGAATGTGAAGTCACCAAAAAGACATCGCAAGCATGGGAAAACCGAGGGCCCTGTGATTTGCTTTCTGTGATAAGACGATTTCAAAGCACCTCGGGGACTGGAGTGAGACATCAGACTCCCAGGCGGCCTCCGGAGGCCCTTATTTTGGGAACACTTACAGAAGATAAAAACATGTTTGTACACTAAAGACTCGGAGAAGGGAATGCGCCGCTCTGCTCGCTGCATCTGTGGTGGCAAAGGAAGCGAGTACTTTTCTCTCGTCTAAAGTGAGGGCTCGGTGTGTGTCTAAATCAGACCGGGCACTTCATTAGCCTTCCAAATGCCTGGCTGAGCGAACCCAGCGAGATCAAGGTGAAGAGAGGCCAGGGAGAAGAAAATGAGCAGCTGCGGGAATTACTGTTCATCAAGTTGAGGACGGGAGTGTTTGGAAGAGCTGGGCATCCACACGCGCCTTTTCCTGTCTCCTCTTTAATCCCTGGAATTTCTCACGTCTTGTGTATTTTAGAATGGGAAGTGCCCAGCTTAGAAATTATTTTAAGGTCCTTTGTGCACAAAGGGCGCCTGGCATTTCTGTAATCTTTCTCTATACTAACTAACATCATCCTTTTCTATGTAACTGACCAGAACCCACTGTGTCTGGAGATAAAGGCGGCAGGCCGGTCTGTTGATGGGAACCGTGATAACCTCCAGGTGGGGCTTGCCCTCACCTCTCTGCTTGTCTATCTCAGAGTCAAGTTAGCGGTGGAGGCAGTGAGGGATGATGGGATGGAATGGTGGATGGTAGCAGCTCCTGCTGCCTCAACTGTCTGCAGGAGAGCAGGATCTGTAGGTTGATGGCTCTCTCCCCTTTTCACTGCCTTACCAGGCAGACTGGGTAGGTGGCAGAAAGCAAGGCTCATTCTGGGTGTGTTAGCACGTAGTTCTGAGAGAGTTTAAAATACAGCGCCGATGCACCTGCTGGCCTAATAGCCATCCAGTTAGTCCTAGGAGTGGAAGGATAAATCCTGCCTTGCTAAATCAAGACGATCAGAAACTGCATTCGAAGTGTTTGGGGGGCGGGGGGGGGGAGGACCAGGGAAAGCTAGAACCAACTGGCAGTGTCTGTGTTTATGTAAATTCTGCATTCGTGTCTTTTTCAGACCCCACTAGGGATAGCCTGCAGAAAATAAGAATATACCCTGCTCAATTATTACAGCTCTAGGGAGAGGCCCTGCAGGAAGGGAAGCTTTCCCACTGGCTCTTGGCTGAGTTGTATTACTGATACTTTGTGGCTCCCTAGGACGCATATAACTGTAATACAGTCTCACATCACCTGCAACAGCAACCATATGGTGCTACACTTGTAACTTCTTAGGAAGATCCGGTGGTCACACTTAGTAACGACATCTTTGAGTAGCTGTTGAACATCTCCATGCCTCAATGATTAAACCTGTCAACAGGACACAGGAATGTAATTGAATTCTTTGTTAACTTCTTTTGTTTGTTTATTTGTTTGTCTGTTTGTTTTCTTGGGATTCCAGTGCACTGTTAGACCTAACATGCAGCGTTAGGTCTTTTTAATTTAATTCCTGGAATGTTACCAGGAATTAAAACCCTGACTCTTTCTATTCTGTATGCTTTTGTCGGTCATCACTGAGGTAGTGTGGGGTGTCGTGTTTCCTCTGTTTGCTTTATATCTTCTCTCGGGCTGCTTTAGAAGGCTCTCCGTGTGCATCTCCAAGCCTTTGGTTTCTGTTTACCGTCGAAGGACCACTGGGAAGTGGATTAAAGTGCCATATTCAACAATTATAACTCTGGGTTTATGGTACAGCCCAGAAGTACATGGTTAAAACACTTTTCAGTTACTTTTGATCCTGGTACTCGGGCTGATCAGGTCGAAAGTCCAGGGCTGTGACAGGCACTGTATCCATCCGAGCCTTTGTTTGGTCATCAGACTTGGCTGTCGCTTATCGAACAGCCAACAGTGTGCGAGGCATGAATCTAGGATCTGTACAGACTGTGGAGGGCAGACACGGACTGTTTGCTCAAAGGACCTCTGTGCTGATGTCGATGCAGAACAGTTAGTGAAGTTCATTTATAAACCTCCAGAGCTGGGCAGAGGTGACTTTAAAGACACACATTACCCAGCTCTTGCCAGTCACGTTGTTTCTATGGTATTTTATATTTTCTTTTCCTTTTTTTTTTTTTTTACTTGCTCTGCAAACAATGTTACTACGAACATTTTATACCTGTGCCTGTGGGAAGCTTTCATGGGGAACGCTATCTAGGAGGAGAGTTTTGAGTCCTCCAGTGGGTATGATTTTCAAGCTTATTACACCCTCCTAATTGTTTCTGAAGTAATTTGGATTAATCTAGATGCTCACCAGTGAAGATACAGCCCGCTACCGTGCCACACTCCTGCAGGATTTTGCTCCATCTGCTTGGCGGTGAGGGAATGAATCCCTTGTGATGTAAACGGGATAGTTAAATAAGTAGAATGTTAGGGACTTTGCAGAGATCGTCAGAGAGTGACTGGGTTCTTGATGCCCTTTACATTTCCAAATGTCTTGCCGGAACGTCATCGAAGTTTCTCAGTACAGTCACGCTCACCAAGAATGACCATATTAAGTCATTCTTAAAATCCCAACTCAGGACTTGCCTTTCAGCTTGATTTACTTTTAAAATTCTTCAAAAGATGATATGCCTTGTCTGTCTATTCTAGAACAGACACGGTTTCAATCCAGTCACCGAGGACTTTTGTGTGGGTTTCTAATGGCAGTGGCTGAGGAGCACAAGGCGATCTTCCTAAAGGATGAGGTCAGAACAGAAGCCAGGGATGATGTTCAGGAGCGGAGTGAGTGGAGAGAAGTCGCATATGCTAAAAAAATAAATAAATAAAAAATAAAAATAAAAATAAAAAAATGACCGTCTTTAAATATAGTAAAATCTGAGCTTCGTCATTATTTAGGACGAGTCAGGACGCAGAGCAGCTGTGGCTGCGTAATGTAGCAGGTGCAGGTCCTCAGTCGGTCTCCGTAGTGCGAGCAAATTTAGGTCACTGGGCAGGCAGCTCTTGCTGTTCCTGTCAGGTTTTAAGCATCTGAAAAATGATCCCGCGTTTGTTCCCTGGGAAAGCTAAGCCTTCAAGGGGCCATCAAAGGATGCAGAAAACTCACTTAGTCCGAGGAGCCTTAGGATAGTAAGAAGTCAGAAGGGGTGTGTGTGTGTTCTTTCCCTCTCCAATTTCCAAAGAGGGTTGGCATCTCAATGCCGGCTACTAGACCACGACTTTTTGTGATGATTCTGTGCTGTTTTTTTCTCCAGAGTGCCACCAATGTACTGGGCGGACTTCGTGGCCAAGCTAATCAGAGACCGAGAGTCAGCATTCTGAGTTAATTATAGAAAGTATTTGCACGGGAAAGACACAAGTGACATCATGACTCAGTCAGTGCTGGCTCATACAAGAATGAGGACTGGCATTCAACCCTGGGAACCCATGGGCGAGCCAGGTCCAGCAGTAGTGTGCACCTGTATTTCCAGTGTTGGGGGTAAGGAGACACAGCAACTCTGGGGCATTCTGGCTCTCTATTCTAGTCATATCAATGAGCTCCTGGTCAGTGAGAAGCCCTGATATAAACACACATATACACATACACACACACCCCACACACGAAGGTGGAAACCACCTAACTTTCTTTTAGGGAAAAAAAAAAAAACCTTCCTATTCAATTAAAAAGAATTCCTATTGCTTTCCTGTCGAGCTTCCAACAGTGAATGGGACATGCAGGGGAGGCAGTGACGAAGACAGCCATGATATTTACTTCTAGAAATTTTCAGCAAGTCAGACCATTTTCCTTGAAAATGGAATAAAGGCAAGCAGGAGATCACGTGCCTTGTCAAGTCGAAACTCCGTCCTCGCTCCGTTTTGCTGGCAAAAATCATAGCTCGCAAGTTTAACATCCGTGAATTCCAGTCAAAGACGGGCGGCAGCAAGACCGCAGGCACTTCTCCTGATGGAGTCTGCCAACGAAAACTGGGAAGGTGCAGCACAGAGAGGCATTTTACCGACACGGAGAAGCAAGGCCTCTCACATCAAAGAGATGGCTATCTTCGGCAAAGCTTCTGTGTATTTGGCAATACAGTGGATCTTAACTGGACTAGAGTGTCAGCCCAGGGGGAGGGGGAAAAATGGAACCAGCCGAGTCTATCTGGAAGCCAACACTCCACAGATGGAGAGGGAAGCGGGAGGTCAGCTCAGACCACTTGATTTTAATTAAGCAGCTTTCATTTTCTGTGAACTTGGAAAAGAAAAGGCGAGCAGAACTGATCAAGTCCACGCGACACTGGATCTGTTTCCTAAGCACCTAGATAAACAAGAGCATGTCTGCTGGGGGTAAGGCAAGAGGGCCTACCTTGCCATTCCTTTGCCTGAGGAGGTATGTGTTCTTACTGCTGGGGGTACGTAGGGAGTATCCGAGAGGAATAGACTGAGAGAAAGCGTCTGTATTCATTTTTGGCACATGTCTGTAGAAAGGGCAGATGAAGCAGGGATGTCTTCTATTTAAAGATGCTTGAGAGGCCACCTAAGAGAGAGGGAGCATGGCACCATGGTTAGAAGAACAGAAGGACTGACGGGGAGCCCCACCCCACACACCCTGCTTCCACAACCAGCGCCAACACTCTCCATCAACATGTAGGATTTGCAGCCACCTGGAAAGACCAGGAAGCCAGAGGCGGAAACCCCGCCAGCTTCAGGTGTACACACGGCCAGGAGCAAACGACTTCATTGCCGAGAACTGAGGTGGACATAGGGGGGGTCTCTTCTCGAACCCCCAGAAAGAAGTTCTCAATGTTCCTTCTGCCATCTCCATTCCCACTGCCAAACTCTGTCCTTAAGCCCAGCCCTTTCTTGCTTAGACCTGATTGTCCAGAAAAAATCTGGTTGCAGTCATTGTTGGGCTTTTAATATTGGACATATGCTGGATAGGTCATTTCTCCACAGGGAGTGATTTTTACCTCTCAGGGGGACACCTGGCAATATCTGTAACTATTTTAGGTTGTCACAATAGTGCAGGACATTGTTAGTACTGTTCAGTAGAGGCCAGTACAGCAAACATATGCCCCATATATATGATATGCAACATTTTTAAGAAATATCGATCTCAGATGGTCAGCAGCATTGAATCTGAGGAACTATGATTTTAAGCAGAGATCTGATATTTTGGCTTAGGATAGTTGGAAGGGTTGAATGGAGTGGGAGCTCACTGCACTGGTGGATATAATTCTGTGAGTTTTGCTTTAAGTCATTTTGTGTTGGCTTTTAAGTAGAGTTTGTAGAACGCACCCCCCCTTTGGCACTCAGATCCTTATAGGCCTAATTGTTAGTCTTCTTATGAAATGTGGCAGCTCACACATCCCAATGTCATCCTTGTCAGTTGTGATCTTTGAGGCAGACACGAGGGATTTCCTACCAGCCTCGTGATCTCCGTCTCCTGGTTTTGGCAGGTGGGAAGAATCTCATTGTCTAATGATCACTTTTGCCTCAGAGGAAGTCACAGACGGAGTGAGAAACAGTGACATATTTCACATTGTCATTGTTTGAATATTCTCCTTTATTTTATTAAATTTTAATTAAATCGCTTCCACATGTGTTACATTATTAATAATGTGAACCTGTTTGTTCGGTAAAGTAAATTTGAAAAAATAAAAATTTTTTTATTTGAAACTTGCAGAATGTCCTACACTTCATTGATACACATCTTTCTTCATCATAGCCCGGGGTAAGCATTGTTTCTGGGGCAGATGGTACACAGGCTCTCTATGAATCTATGGTACATCCAATGCTAAGATCCTGGATTTTTTTTTTTTTGTGTGTGTGTGTGTGTGTGTGTGTGTGTGCTGTATTGAACATAAGATATTTGCATCTAAGCTAAACATATTTAATATGTTTAATTACATGTATATATTTAAAATCTCATATTTAAGTGGTATGCCAATTGAGCAGTATTTATATTTCCCTTTCAGCAGTTGCAAAGTAGTTTTGGCTTATCATATGCGTCTGTAGATCGTGATCTCCATCATTGCTAGAATTTCCTTTAAGAGAATAATAATTTTTTTCCCAAATGGGGTCTCTGGTTGGCTTCAAATTCATAATCCCCATCCTCTTGCATCAGTCTCCAGAAGGCTGGCCCCTGCAGGATGCACCACCATGCCTTAGTGGGTATCTCCTGTCATGTTTTGCTTGTTTTCAGAGATGGTAACTTTTGCATTATCCATGTTGCTGTAGGAAGTTTCACTAGACCCCATGGACCCGCTCACAGAACTTGAAGATGTATCTTTATCAACTCATCTTTCATCTTTTTTACATATATATTTGTTGAGGGAAATATTAAACAAGTATGAACTGGCTTGTTCCTGCCCTTGGGCCTCTGCCCCCGCAGCCTGGCTGGCCATGCACTGTCGAGCAATGGCCGGCCTGTTTTTATCTTGTGGAGATTCTAACTGTGATCTCCACAATCTCTCCAACCAGTTCACTAGGTTCCCACTGGCAAGTTGCTACCACGCTAATCCTCTCCTTCAAATTTCCCACAGACTTTGTGGAGCAGCTCAGGCAAACCCACACTTGGCTGTCATCTCTCTCTCTCTAGAACCCAGATAAGCTGCCACATGAAGGAAAATTCAACATAAACGCACTTTCTAAACAATGGTAACTCAATCTCTGGGCACAACAACTAAAACCTAATCTTGTAAGCCTTATTAAAATCTGATCCCTCCGGTGGCGAATCCTTGCGGATCTGCCATGATACTAGGAAACTCTATCGGCTATCTTACCCCTCTGCTGTCCCAGTTCCAAAAGGACGCTCTATTGCTTCCTCTCTCCTTCCGTCCAACCGGGAAGTCCCGCCTACTCACTCAGTGATTGGCTCCTTTATTCATTAGGGGATTGGTTCACAAGAACAGCGCCAGGCCCACCCACAACATGTATCCATAACCGTTGCTCGTAGTTTCGAGGCCATTTACTTCTAGTAATGACCGCTCTATCTGTTCAAATCCTCTTAAAGGAAATTCTGAGGGGGTAACATCTCCAAGTGATGGCGCACTACCTGTCACTGGGGCCACTGCAGTAGAATTTGTTTTTCATAAGTCATATCTTGTCATTCATCATAAAATAATCAAGACAGCATCACTGGTTCTGTAAGATCATAAGTATGAGGGATTCTCTTCTTTCTGTTTTAGAGGAAAATGTCTCAACTTAATATGAGCATACAAAATGACTTCATACTTGTCTCTTTTGTCTTATTTGATGGTCTGATTCTTCTAACAAGACCTGTGGGTCTTGACCCTTTGGGGGTTGAATGACCCTTTTACCTGGGTCACCTAAGACCATCCTAGATATCAGATAATTTACATCACAGTTTATAACAGTAGCAAAATTAGCATTATGAAATAACAAGGAAAATAATTTTGGAGTTGGGGGTCACGACAACAGGAAGGACTGTATTAGAGGATTGCAGCATTAGGAAGATTGAGAACCAATGATCAAACCTATTTACTACTTGATTGCAATTCGGATATACTGAAAGTAATCTGAGAAGATTTGGAAACTAGTTTAAGAAAAAAAACTTTTTTTTTCTTTAAGTTCAAGCTCAGTTAAATTTTAATTGAAATTTTCTTTAAAATGTTATTCATCGATTCAGTCTGGTTCCTGTCCCAGGCCCTAAAGTATATGGGAAAAGGTACTTATTCCTTAAATCCAAACTGAATAATACCCACATGAGAGACACCACAGAGCCCAGGTGTTCTGCTGGTATGACCTCATCCCCCATCTACCACATGTTTACCCCTGGAGAGGGAGCAATATGTTTCTGAAATAATTTGTTGGTTAAGAAAAACATTAAGGGGAAAAATGAATATAATATTAGGCCGGAGCGCATGGATTCCAGGTGTGCGTTCAAGATAGCTTTTTGACAAATGTACGTATTTCCTGAGTAATTAAGCTTAGCTTTGGGTTGTATCATAAAGTCATCCAAACAACATAATGCAGAGAAGGCAGGACAAAAACATCTCCATCTGGATTTCTGCCTCTACCCCATTTACTACCTAAGTGACCTTGAAGAAGTCACAGTTGCTTTTAACTTTCCTTAGAGAGTGCTCCTCTCAGGGACTCCCAAAGACACATAGGCGACCTCCTTAGAGGTTGCAAGCACTTCCGTGCCGGTTGTAACTCCTAAGTAAAAGTCTAATAAAATATTGTTAATGATTTAGTGATATATATTCGTTAGGACTTTGATTGCCAGAAGTTGCTCCCCCCACCCCCATTTTGATATTAAGTATAGACTTTTTAGGGTAGACTGAAATAGAATACAAAGAAAAAGAATTGAAATTAGAATTCAATTAGAAAGAACTGAAAGCAAAAGACATTTGCTTTTCAAAGTCTGGAATAATAAAATTTACAAACCCAAGACCATCTTAAGCATTTTCCAGTTGGGCTTTTCCCATGGTTCTATTTTCAATTGATAAGGATATATGCTGTTTTTCTCCCTAAGTTGTAGAGTGCTTTATTTCCTGAAAACTTTTCTCATTAAATCGTCTTCTTCTTTATTTACTTGGGCCTATGGCCACATCTGGATCAGGACAGAGTAAATAGTGACTCATGTGTGAACTTTCTGGACAATAGCTGGAGCAGCTAGCATTCTGAAGTTAGAAGTTTGGGACCTTTTCCTAAACTCAGGACCACAGTACCTGAGCACCCCGAGAGTGATAGGTAACTGAATCCCAACAGCTCCTGTGGTCACACAAGGAGGTGGGGTCATTCTCAGAGAGGCAAACAGCAGCTCACTTGGAGTGAACCTGAGATGCTAAGCGAGTACATGGTTGGAAAGAGTGTTCTTCTAATTGTCCCTTTCTCTGCATTCTGCACAAACTTCTACGAGTTACTGTTTTCCTGTGAGTAGGAGCACACATCATCTCCAGGCCAGCCTGGATGAGGCAAACAGTAGAAAAGAGAGAGAAGAGATCTGAACGGGGGAGGGTGGCACCTTCTCCTTGGCTGCGGGCTATGATAATGTCAAAAGAGAAAATCAGGGTCCAGGTAGCAGAAACAAGGCTGAGTGAGTACATGAAACCTGAAAGAGACTTACAACAGAAAAGGAGAACTGCAGATCTGCAGTGGCAGAGGCTCTTCTGACTGAGCCATTTCCCATCTACGACAAGTCCTAGAGCAGTGAGTGGCTCTCAGCCTTCCTGAAGCTGAGACCCTTCAACACAGTTCGGTGATCCCCAACCGTACAATTATTTTTCCTTGCTACTTCATAACTGTAATTTTGCTGCTGTTGTGATTTGTAATGTAAATATTTTGGCGTTAGAGGGTTGCCAAGGGGGTCATGAGTCAAAGGTTGAGAACCACTATGGCTAGAGGGTAGTGCATGCTCAGACTAAGCTTTCATACCCACTGCTAAATACTTCCTGTCCACTAAGGTGGCTAAGAGTTTTGATGGAGGGTATAAAATTTGAAATGTAAGTAAAGAAAATATCTAATAAAAAAATAAAAAAAGAGTTTTGATGGAGTTGCAACCTACAGGTAAAGATAGATTAATTTCTAAGGAGGAATAGGGGCCTCTTCAAAACAGATAAACTGAAGGACCTTCTCAGTGAGGGCTGAATCATGGTCCATATCAAACATGATGAATTGTCTATGAAGAACAGAAACATCTTTAGGAGGAGAGGAGATGAAGTGGTAGAAAGTCTTCTATGAGGAAGAGTCGAATGGAGATGGGAATAAAGCATATAATTACAGAGAGATAAAGGATCTGCTTAGGGAAGGTTCCCTTAAGGCATGAGAAAGGAATGAAAGGGAGAAGCTATCGAGAGAGATCTACAATTATTGAGAAAGGTCAACTTTGATCTACAAAGCTAAATGAAGTAGAGTTTCTTTCTCTCTGTCTCTCTGTCTCTCTGTCTCTTTCTGTCTCTCTCTGTCTCTGTCTCTCTGTCTCTCTGTCTCCCTCTCTCTCTCTTTCAGTTGTTGTTGTTGAAATAATGGTTGAATTTGAAAGAGAGATGGACTAGTCAGATCAAAAGAGCCCCAAAGAGCCCCAGACTAAACTGATAAGGAAAATCCCAAATCTTGATGAGTTATATTTAATTTAAAAGGCTCTGGAAACAAAATTCTAAACACATCCCGTCAAAAACATTATTTCATTATAAAATAAGAATAATTGCCACCAGGTTTCTCAATGGGAATGTTAGAGTGTTAAAGCATATTTTAATATTATTAAAATGTTTTACAATATTTTTAAATGAAGGAATATCACTCCAGATACAGAATGTTCTACAAAGTTACAGCCAAGGTAGAATAAAATAAAGGTGATCCAAATTAGAGTTTAAAAGTTTTACAGTGAATGTATCATGGAGGCTTCCACAGAGGTAACAAATGATTCACATCAGAATTTAATGTATGTAGATAAACAATAGCAGGGTGAAAGACTGTGAGATGAAGCTGGTGTATTATAGCCGGGCTTTGCAGCAGAATTTCTTTCTTTGGTGAAAATAAGACATTTGTGCCTTCTAATACAATAGAAGTGTACAGGTATTCAGAATAAAATAAGGACCAGGGTTTTACATTTTTTTGAACTTAAATCTTTAAATTTGAATAGCCTTATGTAGTTGTAACTGTGTAACATTCCAGATATAATTATATCAATAGAACATATCAATTATGGAAAAGGCAGGAAAGGGGCAGAGGCCAGGATTTTTGACACCATGCTGAAATTATTTGACATCAAGTTTTAGTTTGCAAGGAAGAACAGTAATGACTAAATGATCCGAATAACAGAAAACAAGAAGAGATTTAAAAAAATAAGCAAGAACAATGGTTTAGAGGAAATATGAAAGAAAACAACAGGGATAAATTATGATGAAGTCATTAAAGTCAGTGTAAACATGCACACCAAGTCACAGAGACTCAGGGAAATAAGATAGGTTGTCACTAGACATTTACAACAAAAGGAAGTAAAGATAAAACAGCTAGTTATTCATAAAATCCATAATACGTAAAAGCACCATCAGTTTTCCACTGTCTATTTTAATAGTGGAAGATATGAGGTAAACTGCTAAAACTGTGATAGTAAAAGATACAAATATTACACATACAAGAGGAGATAAAAGGAGATTTGTCAGGAGTACATCTCTGTCTCTGATGGTGAATGTGAAATCTATAGAGAAGATATATGAATCAAATGCAGCTCGAGTTACTGACACAAAGGCAGGATGATCAGGAGACCTGAACCACTCAGCCGAAAAAGAGTAAAAGGTATGAATAAGGACTGTGAGATGCTACATTCTGTGTAAAGCATAGCCATTTTAGTCAGCTGAACAGTACACAGACTTGCCTGCACTGAGTCTGCACAAGGTGGGGTCTTGTCATCAAACCTGGCCCAGGAAAGCACTCACAGGACTGTACCCCATACCGCTGAAAGATGGCTACTCATGGATTCTATGGGGAGGCAGACATTCTCTTCACTTGTGTGTTCACTGATGGGGCTGCTAGAGTGTCAGGGATAGTTTGAAGCCTATGCTCACACAGACACTCTTGGTTAAATGCAGTCTGTAAGAAGACAAAGCAGAAAGATGTTGTGATGGTTTGTATACGCTCATCCCAGGGAGTGGCACTATTAGAAACTGTGGCCTTGTTGGAGTAGGTGTGTCACTGTGAGTATGGGCTTTAAGACCCTCATCCTAGCTGCCTGGAAGCCAGGATTCTGCTAGTAGCCTTTAGATGAAGATGTAGAACTCTCAACTCCTCCTGTACCATCCATGCCTGCCTGGATGCTGCCATGCTCCCACCTTGATGATAATGGACTGAACCTCTGAACCTGTAAGCCAGCCCCAATTAAATGTTGTCCTTTTAAGAGTTGCCTTGGTCATGGTGTCTGTTCACAGCAGTAAAACCCTAACTAAGACAGAGGTCACTTGTGAGAAGGGGGTTTCTAAAGAGCATTGGATTGGCAGGCAGGGAGGAAAATAAGCAACGGGCATGAAAATAAGCAGAAAGCTTCATAAACATGCACAAAATGTTCAAAGACAATTAATAAAAGTGAGATAAATACTAACTTTATGTGAAGACCAAAAAAATACAGAGTTTAAATGGCTGAAACTCAGACCAACAGATGCTCATAGAGTCTACTCTCCAAATATCCAATGCAGGGACATTTTGTTTTCTATATAGTTAATGTATCGCCCTGTTATTTTGTCTGTTTTTACTTTTATTACTTTTAAATTACATTTGTATGTGTTTGCCAGTGTGTGGGTATGTACACAGGCGTTTAGGCATTTGTGAAGCCAGAGATAGTGGATATTCTTGGGGCTGGAGTTGTGAGTCACCCCACATGGGTGCTGGGAACTGAACTTCTCTTCAGGAACAGTATGCACTCTTGTTTGTTTTGTTTTGTTTTTTGTTTTTTCGAGACAGGGTTTTTCTGTGTAGTCCTGGCTGTCCTGGAACTCACTCTGTAGACCAGGCTGGCCTCGAACTCAGAAATCCACCTGTCTCTGCCTCCCAAGTGCTGGGATTACAGGCGTCTGCCACCACGCCCGGCCAGTATGCACTCTTAACTGCTGCGCCATTCTCCAGTCCCTATTGTTAATGTTTATTCACCCTAATATACATATAGTAAGCACTTATTAGCTCCTTACATACTATAAAACAAGGGCCTGTGGAGATGGCTCAGCAGTTAAGAGCACTGCCTGGCCTTCCAAAGGACCCTTGCCTGATTCCTGGCTCCCTCATGGCAGCCTGCAACTGTCGCAACTCCGGTCCTAGATGGTCTGATATCCTTTTCTGGTTTCTTAGGTACCAGCCACGCTCTGATGTACATGCATCCATGCAGACAAAATACCCTTTCGCGTGTAATAAAAATTAAAATACTCTATAGAATCAGAATCATAAACATTAAAATTCATTAACAAAAAAGATAATTTTGAAGTACCAAAAGAGAGTCTTGCATAACAGAGGTCAAAATATGTTAATTGTATATTGTGAAAAATAAACTGGCTGAAGTTTGAAAATGTGGACAAAAATGATTAATGTCTGAAAAAAACACATCACAATTACTGAAAAATTAAATATAAAATTAAAATGAGATAAATATAAGGGAAGAATAAAATGTAATCAAAGACCTTTCTCTTCCCAAAAGAACTTTGTGTTCTTTGGTTTGTTCATGGATGATCTGTTTGTGTGTTTGCATTTGGTCCTAGGAATCAGACCCAGTGCCTCTCACATGCCCGGTAAGCCCTGTACCACTGAGCCACACTCCACACTACAGACGACTGTATTTATTTCTCCAGGGCTGTGGCTTGAACCCAGGCCCTCATGTGCTCTAAGTAAGTTCTCTACCTCTGGGCTACACTTCCAATCTTGTCAGTTAATAACTTGAGCTGTGATTTGTCCAAAGTTTCATGAACAGATAAATTCTATCTTATGTAAGAGTAATCTTCCAAGTTTAATTCCGTCTAATAATGTCTTAAGACATTTAGTACTTAAAGGTATGTCTTCCCAAAGAATTCGATGATGTCTTAACTTTAGATGTCAGATATTCTATTCGAGAGATAATCATACTGATGAGAAAAACTATGGCTGTGTATCTTTTTAAAATTGTGTGGGGAGTTGCCTACTTCTGAAAACGTATACCATAAAATTAAAGATCTTGGTCAATACAAAAATGATTAGACAGAGAACATACTTGTAGGACTCAGAAAGGTATCAATATCTACATTTATTTGATGCTGATACTACTCAGAAAGGAAAAAAAAACCCTTCACAGTCAACGAAGCTTTGTATTTGTGGTAAAACTAAACACAGCTGTTTAATGCCAGAGGGGTATCTGAAATCAATAGCCTTTTAAATGACGAACTGGAATATGGAGTGAAAAATAAGGCATCATTTACAGTTAATAACATTTCTAAAATTGCCCAGGAGTTATAGTGACAGAGAACTCAGTCACCTCTACAGTTTATAGACTGGAAGCTGGACCAGGACAAATCTAGTTAGTAGCTTTCCAAAGAATTATTTAAGTAATATGTGGCTGAGTTTAGGATTAAAAAAAAAATCCTTTGTAGACCAGTGTAGGAGTCTAATAATTCTTCTCTGTATATGTGAGTGATAACTAGTTTCAAATTTGACTATTCAGAGTAGCACCATAGTATAACTTCTATGATAACACTGAACTGTGGTCACATTGTATAGACACTGTTGCAACTTACCACTAGTTCCCAATGGGTGCTCTTTCCTGCTCTGCACACTAAATGAATTCTCTCCTGCTGAGGGCAGGCTCGATCTTCTACCTGTCTTCTCTTGTGCAGAATTCAACAGAAGTGATAGGATATTATCTCTGAGGCATGGGACTCGGGGAGGGGGTTCAGGGGAGGGACATGGGTTCATCTCACTTCTGCCCACCTATTCCTTTTCATTTCTGTCCCTTCTTTTCCTTTCTTTCTCCCAAGGGAACCCAGCTGACCTGCTACAGGCTGGACTGTGGAGAGGGTCACATGCCAAGGCAATGGTGGCCAGGAGCCTGGGAGATTCTAAGCCTACCAACAGTCACGGGAGTGCTCTTACGAATGCATCCTTCTTGGTGGAGCCTTTGGATAAGACTGGACCCCCATGGCACCTTTACGCAAACACCTCCAACTTCAGCCACTTCTGAACTTCCAACACACAGAGGTATCATTTGACCTTTTTAAGCCTGTAGCTTTTTAATGCTTTTTGTTGGGTAGCAAAGCTAGCTCAGAGAATTATCTCAAATAAACCTTTAGCCAGAGAGGGATGCTGACTGGCTGCCTCAGAGGGAGAACCAGGGTTGTCTTAGCTTGTCTGTGGCCCCACGACCAACAATAACAATAACCAGAACATCTGTATTCATATTTGGGGATCACTGGCTTCACTTGCTCAAAATAAACACGGATAGTGTCATGTACCATGATATCTAGTATGTAATGGGTCACTTCAAACTGACGCGTCTCCATTCCTTGTCTTGTTGTTCCTTGGAGCTACAAAGCAAATGTTTGAACCCACAGACTTTGTCATAGTTAGTCTTTCCATTACTGTGAAGAGACAACATGGCCACTGTAATTCTTTCTTTCTTTTTCCTTCCTTCCTTCCTTCCTTCCTTCCTTCCTTCCTTCCTTCCTTCCTCTTTCTTTCTTTCTTTCTTTCTTTCTTTCTTTCTTTCTCTCTTGAATATAATCTTCATTTATATTATCTTCAAATGGTAAAACCTTTCATAGTTTTCCCCCTCCCCGAAAACCCACAACCCTTCCTCGCACCCCTTGCCTCACGTATATGCCCCTCCACCCAACCCACTCCCACCTCCCCACCTCAGTTTCTCTTTGTTGGGGCCTCTATTGAGCCTTTACCTGGCCAAGGACCACTCCTCCCACTGATGCCCAACAAAGCAATTCTCTGCCACGTTTTTGGTTGGATCCATGTGGACCCCTTGATTGATGGTTTAGTATGTGTGAGTCCTGGGGCATCTGGGTGGTCGACATCGTTGTTCTTCCCATGGGGCTGTAAACCCCTTCAGTTCCTCTGGATCTCCCTTTAACTCCTCCATTGGGACCCCACGCCCAGACCAATGCTTGGCTGCTAACATCTGCCTTTGTATGTATAAGGCTCTGGCAGGGCCCCTCTGCAGACAACCATGGCATGCTCCTTTTGGTATTCTTGTTGTCCATAATAGTGTCAGGGGCTTGGTGGCTGTTTATAGAATGAATCCCTAGGTAGGGCAGTCTCTAGGTGGCCTTTTCTTCAGTCTCTGCTCCACACGTTGTCTCCTTTATTGCTCCTATATTTTGTTCCCTTTCTCAGAGGAACCAAAGTACCCTCACTTAAGTCCTCCTTCTTCTTGAGTTTCTTGTGCTTTGTGAATTGTAACTTGTTTATTTTGAACTTTTGAACTAACATCCACTTATCAGTAAGTGCATACCATGTGCATTCTTTTGTGATTAGGTTACCTCAATCAGGATGACACCGTTTAGTTCTATCCATTTGCCTAAGAATTTCATGAATTCATTGTTTGAGTTAATTTTATATCCAGCCACTTTGCTGAAGTTGTGTATCAGCTTTAGGTGTTCTCTGGTGGAAGTTTTGGGGTCGTTTAACTATACAATCATACCATCTGCAAATGTCACTGTAATTTTTATTTAAAAAGAAAAATAACTGGGGCTAGCTTAGAGTTTCAGAGTTTAGTCCATTATCATCATAATAAGAAGCAGGATAGCATTTAGGCAGACATGGTACTAGAGGAGCTGAGAGGTCTACATCTTGGTACACAGGCAGCAAGGAGAGAGTATGTTATCATAGGGTGAGCATATGAAACCTCAAAGTCCATTCCTACAGTGACACACTTTCTCCAACAAGGCTACACCCACTCCAACAAGGGTACATCTAGTAATGCCACCCCCTGTAGGCCAAGCTTTCAAATACATGAGTCTGGGGGGGGGTGAGGTGCATTCCTATTTAAATCACCACATTAACTCTGATTAATTCTGGTTTAGAACGTCAATGCAGAGATTCCCAGGAAAGGCTTTTTTCTCCAACTCACATAAAAGAAATATATTTGGCAGGAAAAGTTCATTTATCTCCATCCCCAATCAACTTTTAATATGAAAGTGATATTTAGATATGTGTTAGCAATCTTTTTGTAGATGTGACAAAAAACAAGATATAAAAAAATGAAAAAGGGGGAGATATTAAAGAGTCTAAGACTGTGGTCTATGATCACCGGGCTGAATGGCCTATGGTGATGGGACACCATCGTGATGAAGTCTATGGAACAAGCCATTCATCTTGTGACAGCCAGAGGCCCAGGACAGGAGAGAGGGATGAGAGCCTGGTACACTTCAAGTAATCACTTCTTCCAGTGAGGAAAATGTCTGCTATCCTCCAACAGGGCTACAGCTGAGACCCAAGCCTTTAATTCACCATGCTTTATCGGAGCTCCTAGGTTCAAATTATAACAGGAAGTGGAGGGTGACTCGCATCCATGACCCCAGAGGGGGTTCCACAGCTGAGAAAGGCAGGCCAGGAGATTCAGAAAGGTTCCCTGGCTTACAGTAGCCATGACAAGGCATGGGAAGGCTGTCAGATGTCAGGACCAGACTGAGGTCTTGTCTGTTGTATCAGTTAGCCTTTTAGATTCTAAAGCCACGTCATAGGGCTTTTTGCTATTCACAGATGCAAATGTTCTTAAGTAAAACCAGTCAGTTAACTTTCAGGTTATACATTTAAACTTGCTATGGCATAGAAATTTTATTTAATTATTTGGGAGAGGGAAGGAAAAAAAATTGGCAGGTTATCTCAGCTCATAACAAGTGAAATTAGGAGAATTTCAGGAAGGTCGATTCCAGGAACTGTGTTTGCTTTATCAGAAACTTGAAAACAAAACAAAACAAATTGAAAACAAACCTATAAAACTTAGCCAAAATTAAAACAAAACGAAACAAAGCAAAACAACACCAGAGACCCAAATCTTCTTTTGGAGTAGTTTTAACTTGTGAAGGATCCTGTAAATCTTGACTGGCTTAGACCTAGTTTCTGTGAGTTTCAAACTCACTCAGGCATGTTATCACCCCCCCCCCCAAAAAAAATATCCCTCTTTTATTACAGAGTTTAACTTCAGGAATTTTTTTTAAGGGTCATTAAATGGAATTTCTATGCCAACTCGAGAGCTGGAGTAAGAGGGAGACAGTGTTGTACAGAATGAGTCCAACTATATTTTACCTCTTACTCTTGGTTCCGGAGAAACAGGCGATAAATTCAGGGCGCCGTTGAGCACCAACCAGGAAATGGTACACTAATGGCCCGAAAGTCCAATGAATCTCCGGGTTTTACTCCGGGAACTTTGTGGCCAGCTATAGAAACCGACTCTCTCTGGAAATAGAAATCGACTTGGAAAGGGATTTTACTGGAAGGATGTTGGGAAATTCACAGTATTTCCAGAAAATTTGGAGAATGGGATACAGAAAAGGAGCCGTGGGTGGTGGTGCATGGTGACCTCAGCCAACCTTCACTGGGGGAAATCCGGCAAACATGTTCCTTCTGTCCCAGAGTGATGGACGCCAGCGCGTGCCCTGGGTGCTGCCGTGGAGGATGCTAGTCACCACTTCTAGTTCCACTGCCCAGCTAAGGGGAAACAATCACTCCGGAACAGTGGTCCTCCTCTAACACAGCTTCTTTGCTTTCTTGTTCCACAATCGCTGGCATCTGTCGCTGACATCCTGAATTGTAAATCGTATTAAATTTTGGAGTGATCGAAAAGTGGACCGAACAGCGTATCTATCACGTGTTCCAAATTCATTTCCAGGTCTCTGACTGTTTTATTTAAAGCAAGGGATGGTATAAAAACCGAGAAAACAAATTGGAAGGAAGTTGTGGAAACAGCTGTTTAATGGACTACGTTAAGGGACTAATTAAGGGCTGAGTGTCTAGCACGTGACGTGATCATAGGAAAAAAGATACATCTTGCCTCTATCGTGTGTGTTGGGGAAGTTTGCCTCTCAGGATGATGCCAATTCAGAAAGAAGAAATAATCAAGAATGTTATATTTCTCCTCTACCCTGTCTCAGCCTTTGCGTGTCTCATGGCAGATGAGCGCCCAGGCGGTCTGTTAAAGCGCACAGTGACGTGGTTTGGAAACGGTGCTCACCTACTCTAATCCTTTTGTTTGGTTCTTTATACAGTTTAGTGTCTTTGGTGAATTAGCTGTGACTCTAGCCTCCCTCCCTCTGAATGTTTCACAACCCTTTCGGTGAATCTTGATTTATTTTTCCAGTTCTCATCACGAATATAACCAAAAGCTCACGGGGGTCTGAGGGACTATAACTGTCACAGTTGTTGTATGGTGCCCACTGTTTTTGTTTTTGTTTTTGTTTTTAATTTTTATTTTATATATGCTATGTTTACATTCCAAAGGCTTTCCCCTTTCCCAGTTCCCCCACACACACCATACGTCCCATAATTCCTCTCCCCCCCCAACTATTCCCCAATCATCCCCCCACCCCCCACGATTTCTCTGTTCTGGGTCTACAAAACTGGATCCAATCTTTTCAGGCCCAGGGTCCTCTCCTTTCCTCTTCTTGGGAATCATTTGACTTGCTAATTGTGCCTTGAGTATTTAGGGCTTCTGGGCTCATTAATATCCACTTATCAGTGATTGCATTTCATGTGTATTCTTTTGTGATTGGGTTAACTCACTTAGGATGATATTCCACTGGTTTTTATAACAGAGTTACAGGTGTCTTTTCTGGAAGGGATGTACAGTTAGTGTGGAAGGCAAACCCGAGGTAGACGTTGAAAAACAGTTCACTAAGAACTGTTTCTTGAGTTCTTTCCATAGAAACAGGGGGACAAAGGACCTGGAGGACGTTCGGTGAGATTTGAGCTCTCATTAGTCAAGGACAGATGTTTTTGGAAGTAGGTGTTCAAAATGGCATTCAGGAATTTTCAGAAGTACATTCTTAAAATAGAGAACCTGATAAATAACATAAAAGGAAATTCACCCATGAGCATCTTTATGGAAAATGGTGATGTGGAAATTGGGGACAGATGGCCTTTTGAAACATCATTTCTATTTAAGCTAAAATATAATTACCTTTCCTCTTCCTCTTCCTCTTTCCAGTCCTCTTCATGCATCCACCATTGCTCTTTATAACTTCTATTTTCAATTGGTGGTGTGTGTCTCTGTGTGTGTGTGCACATGCATGAGTATGAATGCATGTATGTATGTATGTATGTATGTGTGTGTGTGTGTGTATTCCCGAATATGTAAATACAATCTAGCACTGGCATGATCACTATTTGTGTTGGTACTGTTAACTGTTGTAGGGAATCTGGATTTAATTAAGCCCAAGACTCTTTTTCTAAGTGTCTAATCAGGCCCTATGGACCTGCAGTTAACCACTCTGGTACTTCTCTCTCTGCTTTCTCTGCTGTAACATAAGCTTTAGAAGGGAGAGCAGGTCCTACCTTATCTCTTACCTGGAACATGTGTACCTAACACATACTAGTTCCTCACGGCTTCTTAGACAACTGGCAAGTAGAAACAAATGAGAACTATAAGAACATTTTTTTTTGTTCTGAAGGTATCTATGGAGAATAAATTGTGGATGTATACTGATAAATCCAGTCTCATTCTTTGACTCTAAAGTACATTGATAGCAGCTCAGTTCTAGGATTCTGTGTCTAGTCCCTAACTGTTCCTCACAAATGCTTGTAAAGGACTAATCTTTGTGTATAATATTCTTTCCATAACGATTTGTTAGGATAGTACACATTTTTCACTGATCATAGCTATGAATGTTTTTTTTTTGGCTTTAGTTTGGTCTAAATCTAATTAATTATGAAATATAGAGTTTTTCCCAAGAATGTGTTCAGCCAAGAATTGGTATGTTTTATATGTTTTGCAGGACTGCTATGTAGGTATTGTCTATAGAATTGAAATGCATCCATATTCTCTGGAACTGGTATAAATGTAAGCTTCCTAGAACTGAAGGTTTTCAATATTCCAATATTCTTTAGAATTAAAATGGTCTATATTGTCTAGTATTTTACATTCTATAGAACATATATACATATATGTGTACATATGTACATATATATGTATATATATTTGTATATATTATCTAGATTTATTACATTCTATATAACTGCTATCTATATTCTCTAGAATTGGCTTATCTGCCTATTTGTCATGTATCTATCTATCTCTCTATCTCTCTATCTATCTATCCATCAACCCACCCACCCACCCATCCATCCTCTATCTCTCTATCCCTCTATCTATCTATCTATCTATCTATCTATCTATCTATCTATCTGGGTTTTATATGTTCTGTCTGAAGCTGGAGCAAACTTTCCATCTGCCTACTCTAGACTGGTCTACTTTCTTGAGGCAAGAATATGCACATATTCTTTAAATACATTTGCTGTATAAGGATTGTAATGCTTGTGGTCTTTCTATATAAGGACTGTAATGTTAGTGTACTTACTATATGAGAACTATAATGTTTGTGTTCTTACTATATAAGAGCTGTAATGTTTGTGTTATTACTATATAAGAACTGTAATGCTTATGTTCTGACTATATATGATTATAATATTTGTATACTTACTATATATGATTGTAATGTTTGTGTACTTACTATAAAAAGCCTTTAATATCTTCATAGAGAGCTCAGTTCTGTGGCCACTCTCATGGTTCTAGGAATACTGTTAAGTGTTACCTAAGAAAATTATTATTTCTGATTAGATCATGAGTTTTCTAGCTTCCATGCTTATGTGTCTACCCTGTATTTTATTTGAAGACCTTTTTTACTATTCTTCTTTACAATAACTTTTCTGTTCTCTGCGAAAACAAAACTAAACTAAATCCAATAGCACAAGTCATAAAACAAAAATAAAAACAATTAAACAAAACCCCACATGCCCTAATACCCAAACTTTTAATCCCCCAAACAAAAATCCAACTAATGTTCCTGCCACAAAAAAAGTATGTTTCTTTTCTTAATGTAAAGGTATTGTTTTTCCTTAGCATCCATGATGTGCTCTGGTTCCTAGTGAAGTCAGAATGCCTGCCATGAGATGATAGACAGGCTTACTTGGTGAAATGAAGAATGAATGAGTGATAATTGACCTTGTAAAAGACATTCCGGGCATCTGGTAAGCCATGCAACAAGAAGTTATCTCACTATCAGGACCAAGTCATCTCATTGGCCGTTGACCACGTGTGGCTCCTCCACTCTGTTCTTCTTTCTGCTTCAATCCCAGGAGTGTGACTGATTTGCAGCATGACCAGGTCACCGTCTTTATCATTTCAGCGTTGGGGTGTACAGGGGTGCAGAGCAGATGAAGCCTAGCAGTGTTAGGAGCTCCTACCTGCAGCTCATCATCTTGTCTCTCGCTACATGGCAAGATCGGCTATGGTCTCAGGAGAGTAATGTTTGATGCCCTTGATGGTATCTGCCTCAGGATTTAAGACTGTACTCTTGGAATCTTTAATATATGTTTAACAGGTTGGAAAAAAGTCCAAGAAGCGGACCCTTTTGGCATCGGAAATATTGAGCATCCCTTCTCGATTCCCTTTCCCACAAAACTTTCCTCTTCTCTTTCTCCTCCAGTCCATTTCCTCCTCACGTCAATCCTAATCTAAATTTCCATCTGTACAATTAGTTATCTTTGAACAAAGTGGGACACCACAGAATCTGAAGGTAATGTGCCATTCAAAAAAAAAAAAAAAAAAACAATCAAACCAAAAAAACAAAAAAAATCTTCCAAGACCTGAATACCAATTAGATAGTCACACCTCAATCGAGTCTCTATTTTCTTTTTCTTTTTTTTTTAATATTTTTTTATTGGATATATTCTTTATTTACACTTCAAATGTTATCCCCTTTCCCAGTTTGCCTCTTCCTGGGTAGCCCCTATCCCATCTCCCCTCCCCCTACTTCGACAAGGGTGTTCCTCCACCCACCCCTTTCCACCTCCCCACCCTGGATTCCCCTACACTGGGGCATCTATCGACCCTTCACAGGACCAAGGACCTCTCCTCCCCTTGAAGCCTGACAAGGCAATCCTCTGTTACATAGGCAGCCTGAGCCATGTGTACCCCTTGGTTGATGGCTTAGTCCCTGGGAGCTCTGGGGGGGGGGTCTGGTTGAGAGAGAACATTTGTGTGTGAAAAGCATGTCATTTCTAAGTGACATAAAATAAATCACCATTTTGGGATTCTTAGAATACATTCTGAAAATTAGTGTTATCCTGTCTCCTGGAAGCCTGATGCATCTATGCCAGTCAGACTCATTCGACCTCCATTTAGCTACTGGGCTGGAGTCTTGAGTCAAGTGCAGCCAAGTTTTATGTCTCCAAACTTAAATTTTCCAGAGCAGTGGCACTCATTTTTAACTGGTAATAAAACAGGTGAAGACATTCTTTCAACAAATGGTTCAGGCCCTTAGAATTCCACAGATAATGATGGAGAAGGTCCTCTGAATCCTGCCTGTCATCTCCAAGTATTCATACCCTTACCTTACCTAGAAGTCAAGACTGATGAATAGTTCTTCAAGACCTTTCTATCTTTAATACTCAGCCCCTTTTCTTTCTGGCTTCTGTTTCAACTGCCTCTTGGAATCCTCTCCTTTGGCATGGCCAGCCTCTATGTCTTTAACCAATTGTTTGCTGATTATCTTAACTAAATGGCCTTGACTTGTTTGCAGGGGTCTTTTCTAGGCATTTTACCAAGTGGGTTTTGCGAAGCCAATCCCATGGTATTACTCACCACAATCTGCTGCTCGCAATTTCCATGAAGCTGTGTCAAACATTGGCATCTGCTCGCTTCCGTCAGAGATCTAGTCAGTCTCTGCCTTTCATGCTTGCTCTCTGCATTATAAGCTCAGGAAGGCAGAGTAGGGACTTTGCTTTGTGGTGGTTTGAATAGGAATGGCCCCTATATTCTCATGTATTTGAACTTGTAGTTGCCAGGGAGTGATACTATTTAAGAGGGATTTGGAAGTGAGGTCTTGTTGGAAGGGGTGTGGGTGGGCTTTGAGGTTTTTAAGAGCCCATGCCAGGTTCTCCCTCTCTGTCTCTGTCTTTCTCTGTCTTTCTGTCTCTGTCTGTGCCTGTCTCTCTGTGTCTCTGTCTCTGTCTCTGTCTCTTTCTCAGTCTCTGCCTATGGATCTAGATGAGAAACTCTTACTACTTCTTCATATTTGCACACATGCCACCATGCTCCCTGCCATGATGATGATGGACTAACCTCTGAATGTATAAGCAAGACCCCGATCAAATGCTTTCTTTTAAAAGAATTAGCTTGTTCATAGTGTCTCTTCACAGCAATAGAACAGTAAGACATGCTTGTTTGATTTCCTGCTCTGTTCCATGTTCTTCACTTAGTCTCTGAAATAAACAATAGTAGAATAGTTTGATCCACAGGTTACTTGTTAGGTCTACATAGTGTTACTTATATGTATACTTTCAAGGCTGAACATTTGGTATTAGATCACTAAGTGGTATGCTCTCCCAGGGAAGACTATTTCTCCTATTCTCAGAGCATTCCTGAATTGCCTGTAGTTCTTTGTGTATGGTTGTGACCTCCTGGGCTTGTTGCTGTTCTTGTTCAGATCATGTTTAGAGGGTCTTCTTGGCGAAACTTTTTGGGTGTGGTAGCTTCTGACTTTACTAGGAGACACAATGTGAAAGCAAATTCTCTGTTCTCTAGTTTTTACAATCTTTCTCCTACAATGATCTCCAAACACTAGGAAGAGAAGTTGTATCATGATGTATCCACTGAGAACAGTCTCCAGAATTCTACATTTAGATTAGTTGTGGTTTTCTGTAATGGTCTTTGTTACAAAGAGAAATTTCCCTGATGTGTGGTAAGGACTGCACTTACCTCTGGTTAAGGCTCTAGGTTCAGTTCAAAGCATCATACAAATAAAAACATAATTGTTTTATAAAGGAGGCTGGAGTGTTTGGATATAGAAGAAGATAGCTCAGGGGGCAAAAGTGACTTGTTTTTGCATATCTGATGACCTGAGATTGATCCCTGGGTCCATGTAAAAAGTTAAGTGTTGTGATCCAGGCTAGCATGCAGGGCAGAGAAAAAATAAATGAGATATCCTGCTTCAAAGCAAGATGGAAGGAGAGAACTAACTGGTAAAACATAGTTCTCTGACCTCCACATGCATACCCTTGCATGTGTATGCCTGTATATACACACACAGATTACATAAGATAATGGATAAATAAAGGAATTATTTGTGCACATATGACTACATCATATGTTTGTTAACAGGACATCAGTGAAGAATCTTTCATCAGACAATGTATTTTTCCATATATTTTTCATGGTAATGATTTCTAGCTTTTATTATTCAACAAGGTCCCCTCCATCTCAAGACTACAGACATTTCTGTGTGCTTTTGCATTACTGTTTATGGTGCTTTGAGTGAGAAAGGGTCCCATAGACACATATGTTTGGATGTTTGGTCCTCAGCAGGTGGATCTCTGGAAAGGGTTAGGGTGTGTAGCCTTTTGGAGGAGGTGTGTCACTGGGAGTGGGCTTTGAGATTTTAAAAGCCTTTGCCATTCACAGTTTGAATACCCTTCCTTCCTCCTTCTCTTCTTCCCTCCCCTCTCCCTTCCTCTGCTGTCTGTCTGTCTTTCCGTCCCTCTCCCTGACCCCATTCTTTTTCACTCTTCCTCCCACTTTGCCTCAGGTTTGCAGATCCTGGACCCCTCATAAGCTCTCAGCTGCTTCTTCAGCACCCTGCTCGCATACCTGCTGTCATGCCCTTGACTATGATGGGTCCCGGCTAACCCTCTGAACTGTAAGGGACCCCTTAATTAATTAATACTTTCTTTTGTAAGTTGCCTCGGTCATGGTGTGTCTTCAAAAGAATAGGAAAGTGACTAAGACTCTTGCAATTTTTTTTTAATTTTCTGAATAAAATTTCATTTAAAAACTTTCAGACTTTTTTTTTAGTATAATGTAAGTTAATGACAATGTAACATATTTTCCAAATGGAAAGTTACAATTTATAGACAGAGTTTCCCTCATTCATCATCTTTCTTATGTTCTCAAGCCATAAATGCATCTGTATTGATTGCTGTTGTCTCTGTTGAGGATTATTGATCTGCTTATCTGCTACTTAGTTCCTGGCTTTGCCTTGATAGAATTAGGTTCTCACTCGCTGAACCTTCAACGTTGTTTCATTGTGCTAATTTATCAGTCTGTTCAAACAAATCCTGTTTGAAGTTTAAGATTACATAGAGCTTATGGATTAAGTGGGAGAATTGAACTTATATTAAATTTTGTCAATACACATCTCTGCTATTAGCCTATTTCTATTTTCACCATATATATGAAAGTTTTATATATATATATATATATATATATATATAACTTTCATAGCTTTTTCTGAAAAGAATTAATTTTCCCATTAGCATTATTTTTCATTTTCAATATTTTCTGCTTTTTGAAAACATTTTCTATTGTACTTGATAATTAATTATTGCAGTTTTTTTAATTTTTATTTTCTATATTCTATGTTTACATTCCAAAGGCTTTCCCCTTTCCCAGTTACCCCCCACCATATGTCCCATAATTCCTTTCCCCCCCTGCTATTCCCCACTCATTCTCCCCCCCCCCCACGATTTCTCTGTTCTGGGTCTACAATACTGGATCCAATTTTACAGGCCCAAGGTCCTCTCCTTTCTTCTTCCTGGGAGTCATTTGACTTGCTAATTGTGCCTTGAGTATTAATTATTGCAGTTTTGTAAAAGTTTATTATTCTCTGAGGATATTGGATATAGCCACTTTGATGAACTTTCTTTCTTTTTTTGGTTATGTGTGTATAGCTTTGGATTGAGTGAAAGGAACAGTAACATCTGCAAAGGCTCAAATTTTATGTTTCTATATCTAATATTTACTTACACTTTATTTCATAATCTGTTTTATAGAAGATACTTGTGGAGTGTGTGTATCTCTCTATGTGTGTGTGTGTGTGTGTGTGTGCTGTGTGCATGCGTATGTTTATATATGTGCACACACATTTCACACCTGTTAGAACAAAAATAGAAAAAGAAAATGGACCAGACATTGAAGCAAAAATAGATTTGCCTTAAAAATAAAACCAGAAGTTGTGATTTGTCACTGTAACACTAACTGGCACCTGCAGGGTAAGAGCAGAAGAGTGTATGTGACTGTCTGATAAATCTTGAGCGGTAGATCATAATATGATTTGAGTAGGGTTTAAGATGACAATAAACCACAATTGAAATAACACACTCATGGAAGATAGCATTTATTCATTATTCTGTTAACACGACTAGAAGAATTTTTAACATAACAGAGAAAAGCTGTCCTCTAAAAAGCTTTCCTCTAAAAACACATAACAAGAACTGTGCCCAGCCTGGTTCGTGGAAGGAAGATGAGTATCCAAACACACGATGAGAATCAGAGCTAGGTACAGCAGGACAGATCTGAATTGTCTACATGACATCACACATATCAAAATTCACAACAAGTACACATGAGATTATGGATTCCCCATTTGTCCAGATTTCTGACAGATAAACCGCGAGGGTGTGAGTGTCTGTGTTCTCTGAGGACATCAGATAGAGGTCTCATGTGACTTTTATCATGAAGAAGAGTCCTCTGTAACCTGGTTGTCATTAAGGGCTTCTCTTCCCTAGTTTTTAAATTTTCTTGAGCCAGGATTTCAATTTTGATTCATTAGATAGTATTTTAATGTGATTATGTTGTATAATTTAGGTCAAACTGGTTCTCCCTTTGCTGTGCTCCTGAATCTTATTTCTTGATATCTATTTCACTCTGCCCACCATCCCTGGATGAATTGGGATTCCAAGCTGTGGAAGGGCAGGGCAGGTACATGCCTGGAGCGTGCCTTGTTTTCTGTGATTTTTTCAAGTTTTCACACTGGTAGACCTCTGGACGGGAATAACTCATCTATAATTTACCATCTTTAAAGGCAGCTCTTGGGGTTATGAGATAAAATGATCTCAATAAAGTGGAAATTGATTGGCATTTCATCACATTTCAGTTTAAAAATTATTAAGTTGAAATAGCTAACCTCCTGGGTCAAAGCCAATTGTTTGCTGGGGTGTCATGTTATTTAGTAATTGCTAAGATTGTCACATTTATTAGACATTGATAATGTGAAGAAGAAAGGTGGTCATCAGCTTCTTGCAATTCCTTTTTGTGTCAGGAGAGAACTATGGAAGTGTTCATCTACAAGAAGAGATACTATTTTATCCACCTTTCCAACTATATTGGATAAAAAAAAAAGAAATGTAACAAAAGTGATTAAGAGTTCTCACGAGAGATAATTCTATTTCTTTTACTGCTAAGTAATATCATACTTAACTTAGTAGAGGTTCTTTTCTTTAAACTCTAGTCACAGGTAATTCACAAGATAGGGTTCACTGTCTTCTGGAAAAGTAATAGGCTTTCAGCATTTGGAAGAATGCTCTAGGGAGAATTGTGATCAGGTGTCTACAAATGTGAGATCGTCCTACTCAATCAGTTTCCATGTGAGAGTCTTAGAGAATATTTGACAAGATGGTGTTAGGATAAAGATTTGTTTCAGCACTGAGACCACCAAAATCCACAATATTAAAAGATACAAGGTTTACATTGGAGTTTTATATTACTGCTGTCAAGCATAAGTAAAATGTGAAACTTCATGTAACATTAGTTATATGCATTTAGAAAACAGAATATATATGAAATTCTATAGTTTCCCCTGTACATCATTTTATAAGGAAGAAACCAAACACCTAGACTTTCATTTTCATTTGCCAACGGTCATGACGAAACAAGAAACATCTCTAATTTCCAAAGTTTTATTTCTTAAATAGGTAACTACTTGAGAAAAATCTAAGTTTTGTTTAAAACTATGTAAAATAGATATTTTGTACCTGGATCTGGTGATGAATACCTATCATACAAACACTTGGGAAGTAAAAGCAGGAGAGATAAGAATTTCAGGTCATTTCCAGAGCGGTTGTACCATCTTGCAATCCCACCAACAGTGGAGGAGTGTTCCTCTTTCTCCACATCCTCGCCAGCACTTGTCTCTTGAGTTTTTAATCTTAGCCATTCTGACTGGTGTGAGGTAGAATCTCAGGGTTGTTTTGATTTGCATTTCCCTGATGACTAATGATGTTGAACATCTCTTAAGGTGCTTCTCAGCCATCCTCATTTCTTCTGGTGAAAATTCTTTGTTTAGCTCTGTGCCCCATTTTGTAATAGGGTTATTTGGTTCTTTGGGGTCTAACTTCTTGAGTTCTTTGTATATATTGTATACTAGCCCTCTGTCGGAATGTGGGGTTGGTGAAGATCTTTCTCCAATTTGTTGGTTGTCGTTTTGTCCTTCTGACAGTGTCCTTTGCCCTACAGAGACTTTGTAATTTTATGAGGTCCCATTTAGGGAAATTGTACGTTTAAAAGCCCAACTGAGCAGTGAAACCCTTGTTACCAGGGTCACCTCATGGGACGGCTGCCTATTTACTTGTCAGGGGAGTATTTTTCTGCTTAGAAATGGCATAGTTGACTGTTCAGCTCTAGCTGGCAGATGCTACGTGACGTAGAAACAGCAAAGGAAGAGAGCCAAGAGAGACTTCTGCTAGGAATAAACTTATTTTAAATCCTTTTTGTTGTCTAAAACATTTTGGCAAAGATACCCCTTCCTCTAACAACCTAATAAGCAAGTAACAATGATAAAAAAAAAAAAAGAATTTCAGGTCGTCCTTAACTACATATATGCTTGAGGCTAGCCTAGGCTATATGGGACCCTGTCTTAAAATAACTATGTGACTAACTATAAATAAACACCCTCACCCTCTCCCACTTATTCTGATATACAAAGAAAAATTGGAGGGTAAACTATTTTCTAAAAGTTAATATAAGCCTTCTGTGGGTCTATAAGTCATATAAATATTGGAATTCTGGGGATAGCAGGCTTAATGCTCCTTAATAACATTTACTTAATGTTATTAAGGAAAATTTACTCTCATTTTTTAATAAGTTGCTCATAGAGCAAGAGGTTATTCAGTATTGCAAAGCACAAGCCCTAGATCTTGAGACTTCTAGCCTCTATTTAAAATATGCAAACTACTTTCTTCACTGGTTATACTTTTTATGTACAATTAGAAGGGAACTAAGAACGCTATTGCAGTTTTTCATCCTTGGGTTTAATATTTCATAGGATTTATTAATTACATATTCATGGGTCTTATTACTGGGCATCACAATAACTTCTCCCACATGCAGTCTGCAGAGCCACTTTACAATATAATCCACATCATAAATGTCACAGATCCTGTTAGAGGTTCACTGCAGGTTCTGCATACATTTTCCATCCTGTGATGAAGCAAGGATAGCTGCTGAAACACCGTAGACGGATTTGGCTTGGGAATCAACTCAAAGACATGCTGGCGTATAGCAATGCTTCAGACTGGGTTAAACAGGAATAAGCAAGAATTCAAGAGAAAGAAACCTTTGATATGAGATAGATGACACGCCTCCATATAGAGTAAAGATTTAATGAAAATCTCTGAAAAGATTGTATTAGCCTTGGATGTAATATCAAATTGTCTTTGGAGGGATTAAGTTTTTCCTGAATGAGATGTGAATAAGTTTCCATAGAGCTCCTTCTGTCTCTGGATAGCTATACTGTGCCCTGTGCTTGTCTATAAGGATAGAAAAATGACTTTTCCATGCTGGAGGTTCTTAAGCAATACTCAAATTTCAGCTAGTAATGGATTTTTTCCTACTAAAAAGATGATGACTGCTTACCAGACTACAACCAATGTTCCAATTCCTTTTTATCAGACTAGGAAGTGACCACAAAAGTAATTTTACTTGTTACTTATATATTTAAGATATTAAATTAAGAGCTTTGTATCATATTGCCTAATGTCAATATTTCCAACTCACCAGATTCTTTCACTATTATGTTTCTCATCTGTTGTGTAACAGTAACTCTGATATTGAAACCTTCTACCCCGTAGCTCTGTAAGACAAAAAAAAATAACCAAGCAGCTCAAAATTGTTTCAGGAAGTCCCTGAGACTGACCAGATTTACTAGGCTCCTCCCTTCCCAAGAGTAAACAATAAAGACATCTAAGAGCCACTTCTCAAGTGAGTGAAGCTGCAAAACAGAAGCAGAGACCAGGCAAGTAGCCTGCATGGAGCAGAAGCCAGTCAAGATGACTGGAAGAGATGTAGACCAAACCAGCTGGAGGGGACATTCTCCAGCCTGCTCTCCAGCCTATAGAAGTGACCATAGGCTGTACAATGTGCTCCAAGTCCCATCTCCTCTTTTTTGTGTGAGCTGTCACCTATGCTGGGGTAGGCTTTGGTGGTGCAACTGCCTTTGAGACATTACTCGTCCTCTAAGTAATCCATCATCTGTATTGCTGTGAGTAAAGCAATAACACTTACTGGTTAGCCAAGTTGAACTTTGGTGGTATCCATTCCTCCACTCCACCCCCTGCCGTGTGTGTGTGTGTGTGTGTGTGTGTGTGTGTGTGTGTGTGTTTCTTGTTTCCAGGAAAATTCTGTCGTACAACATCCATCACCTGTCCTACCTCTTTCTTAGCTTTGCACCATTAAATTAAGCAGGTCTCCATAGGCACATCTGAGGTAGAAAGAAAAGGCTATCAGGCAGGTCTTTCTCGAGATCCTGATGGAGAAAGAACTGCTATGAACTTGAATTGTCATTGGCTCTGTTGTCCAGTTTCCTACATGGAATTGCGCTGATGCAGAAAGCCAGTGTCTTAGGGCACAGAGAGAATCATGGGGAAATGTCTCTGAAGGTCTATCAGAGTGGCTCTCTGAAGATTTGGAGTGGCTTTCAGAGACTCTCTGTGTCAGGCTATTATGGCGTTTTTTTTAAGGCATCATTGCCTTTTTAGTAGTATCCTATTCAGGTGCTACAAAGGCAGCAATGTGTAGACTCCTAGGACCATAGTGCATCAAGGTGGCAGCACCATGCCAGAATGGTGGTTAATTTGTTCTTCTTTCCCTTGTTCATTGAAACAAAACAAATGGAAACAAAAAGTCAAGTCACTGGTTTCTCTAAGGATGCTCTTTACCAGCACTAAGAATTATTGATTCCATTGAGCTCAGTTCCTTTTGCACATCTTTGTTGGATCCTTTGTGACTTTTAATTTCTGCCATCTTTTACTATTTTTTCACTTTCTATTTATCAGCCATATATATATTACACTTATATAATATAATAACATATATTTTAATTGTATATATAAAATGTTATATATAATAGAACAAACATTATATATTTTTACGTATACGATATATATTTATAATATATAGTTGTAGCAGATATTCTGACCACTTGACTCTTAGAATCTTTCCGATCCATCTTCGACAATGTTCCCTGCACCTTGAGTGAAGGGGGAGATATATTAATTGGGAATAAGCACCTGATAGCCCATCATTCTCCACATCTTGATGAGTTAAGAAGCGAAAACTACACTTACCTGTGGGCATAAGGATCAGTATTTAGAATGCAGTTAGAATTTATACTAGTTTAGGAAAGTGGTTATAGTAGGTTCTCTTCTAGACTCCATGGCTTCAGTAGTCACAGGTAGTTGACTAGGTTATAATACCAGGTACAAATATCCTTTTATTGGGTGGTACATAATACTACTTAGATGGTAGTTGGTAACTTCCTGGAATGTAAGTGCCACTGTTACACTTTTGAAAATATCTTACCATGCGGTTTATTGTTGCGAATCATAGGCATCAAAAACTGGGTAGGAAAACGGATTGCTTTTCTCCCGTGGTTTTGTGTGGAATCTATGAAAGCAGAGCCTCCCATTAGAGGCTCCTAAGTCAGTTCCAGCTTAATTCCTCCAAGTCCTATATCCAAAGTATGCGTTGTCTTCAGCAATTCTGTACAGTAAAGAAAACAACTAATGGAGAGAGGAAGCTCACAGAGTGGGAGAGAATCTTTGTCAGCTGTAGAGCCGACAGATGATTAATATCTACAATAAAGAATTAAAAAAAATTTCCCGGCAGCATCCAAAAAATGGAAAAATTAGAGCATAGTGCAACACATTGGATATTATTCAGCGAGGAAAAGCACATTCCTGCAATTTTCAGAAATACAGGTGGGACTGTAGGGCAATGTATTACATGTTTCATTCATGTACAGAGGTCAAAAGTTAATGTGAAGGAGGCAGAAAGTGGGTCCAATGGATTCTCGTCAGAATCTGGCAAGGATGTCATGCAGGGGAAGTGGTAAGAAGATGGTAAACAGAGCAAGGGCCCAGTGTTGAACAGGAAGAATAATTTCAAATGATTATTGCATAGTGGGACAACAATGGTTGGCAACAATGAATTGAAGATTCCATTTTATTTATTTTTAAAAAAACAACCCATGTCTCTTCTACTCATGTACCACACCATTTGGCCTAGCTACATTTTGGTTAATGGTGATCCCTCTACATGATGGTCCTGAGGAGGATTTCAAATGTTCTCAACACAAAGAAATAATAAATGTCTGAGATGATAGCTATGTCAACTAAAGAAAATAAAGAGTAAATGACAATAAAAAGAAGATTCTTCATTCAAATAGTGGGTCTCAGCTGCCATGATTTTGTCCCCCCAGGAGATATTTTGTAAGCTTGTACTGTCACAGATGTGGAGAAAATATTATAGACCCTAATGGAGAGAGGACTTGGTTGTTGCTATGGAGTCTGCAACCGGAAGAACAATTCCCCAACTCAATGAATTATTGACCTCACAAATTCATGGGTGCTAATGAACCTTGGAAATCTGATTATGGTAAAAATATTTCCCAATATAGTGTTTGCTAAAGGAGTGTGTCCTTAAAAAACAAAACACAAATCCTTCAAGTTATATATGAATGCTTAAGACATTTGTCTTCCTGAAGGGAAAAGTAGGTGTATGTCCATTTCTCCTTCTGGGCATATTTTATGGGTTGGGAATTTCTCAGAGAAGAGTGTAATTGATTTCATTATTTTCCCTGGGATCTGGCAAGAGCAATGAGAACTGACTTCTGTTTGTGTTAGTTTGAGAGGTCTGGCTTATGTCAAAGGAGTTTGGGTAAAATGACTTCAGTGAAGACATTAGTCATATATGTGCCTCATGTCCTTGTGCTTCCATTTAAGACAGAGCAATGGAGAAATGGGAAGCCAGCTTCAGCCCATTGTGTTTCCAAAATGCTGTGAGGGGCTAGTTCTCAGCACTCATACTTTTTTTCCTTTTAGCACAATAAAGCTTGCGCTTATGAGCAGTTTGTGAAATAATTGCATCAAAGACCTTTCTGATCTAATTTGAATAAAGATTTGAATATTATGAAATGTCAGGATGTGCTTAATCTTCAAAGAATACTGCATTAATACAAATCAGTTAATGATTTAGTCCCTGCTTTGACTTTGGCCTTGAAGGGCTCATTTCAGCCTCATGCATTATCATCCCTGAAATCATAGACTTTGCCTAGTGTAATGTTAATGAAGTTTCTACATGCATTTTTGTTGTTGTTGTTGTTGTTGTTGTTATTTGCTTCTAACTTCTTACTGCCACAGTTCTAGGCATTTTCGGATTCTTTGAAAGAATGAAATTTCTTTTTTTCCTCTCTATCAATTCCATTTACTTCTCTGTCTTGATTCTGTCTCAACTCTGAGAATTAAAATTCGTTTTGGCTTTGTTTGCTCATGAAAGTGTTTCTGTACGAGCAACCTGGCTTGTGTAGTAGACAATGAATTGGCACTGGTCCCTTTGGCTGTGAAGGCTGTCCTTTGTTCCCTGGCTCAGATATGTCTCTCCTGGCTCAGGCTCAAGCATCTCTGTTTGCATCTCCTCCTGCAGTGCGTCCTGTTGCTGCAGGTAGGTGCTCTCAGTCTCTGGCCCTAAGCCAATGTGCTCAGCGGAAGCAGAAAGGGCCCATGGACTCCTTGGGTTCTGCTTCTGAAGATCATCTTGAAATTCCCTCGTTTCCAGTGGACCACATACTGTCAAGGCCGATGTTAGAAATATGAACGTGTTCTAAGCATTTTGATCTTTCTATGAGTTTGAAATACCATCGCTTGAAAACAAAACATATTTGCAAATTACATTGTCGGCAATACAATGCTATGCTGCTGATCTCCAAATATAAATGAAATTTTTATGTCTAACTCATTAGTAAAAGTGGATTGCACACAATTTAAATTCTTATATTATTTAAACTATGTACCCAGTCACCCAAGGTTTACTTACCTATCATGGTTGTGCTCTGAAGCTTGGTTTGTGTGGCAATATGCGTTGTTGGAATTTACTAGAGTTCAGAAAATGTTTCTGTGGAGGTTTGAATGTTAGATGCCTCTGTAGGTTCAGGCATTGAACATTTGGTCTCCAGGTGATGCTGCTGTTTGGAGAGGCTATGGGGAGGGGCAACCTTGCATCAGGAAGCACGTCACTGGGAATAGTCTATGAAAGTTTGATGCTACATCCCACTACCTCTTTTTTTCTCTGTGTGCTGTTTGAGGTTGAGACTGTGGTATCTCAGCTTTCTGTTGCAGCTGTCATACTCCTCTCTGGCTGTGCCCTTTCACCATAAGGGATGCTTATTCCCCTAGAACCGTTAGCCAAGATAAACTATTTCTTCTATAAGTTGCCTTGGTCTCCATATTTTATCATAGCATCAGAAGAGTTATTAATATAGCACTTGAGACTAGAAAAACTCATAATTCTAGCAGTATTTCATCATAGGAATCATGAAACTGTATTGTCTTTAGTTAATTAAATCGAATAGCCAAATTGTATTGAAACATGTAGATCACATATATTTTTGATTAATCTAAAAAATAATTTAATTTAGTAAATCCCCATAATACATATCACATGAAATTTTCGTTATAGATATTTTGGGTCACTAAGTGTATAACTTAGATGGATACTATGTTTTTGCATATTCTGTATTATTTTATTTTTAATAATGTCTAGCAAATGCAACCTTTAATCATTTAAAGAACAATATGACTATTGTTCCTCACTTTATGGGTGCCAGTCTCTTCTTCTGTGGATCCATATTGATTTTAATATTGCTTATTTTTGTACTCTTTCTCTTTCTCCTCTCCTTATATCCCTCAATTTGCTGTATAGTTGCGATGTTTGTTAAAGATAAATGATAGATGGTTGTTCATTTTATAAATGCAGCATGTTTCAGTGCCTTTTCATACATGAGTTCACCACTAGTGTTGACTGATGGTATGGTATTTACCTGGCATTGAAAGATGGCTAGTTTATAATATTCAAGGTATAGTAGTGTGCACAGTGGAAGTTTCCTTCTACTAGGGAAACTTAATGGCCTGACAATGGGGGATGGGTAAGTAGATACTATAGATGGTTGATCCTCAGCCAGGCATGATGATAGCCCAGGTCTTTAATACAATCACAGGGAATCAGGCAGGTCTCTGTCAGTTCAAGGCCAGACAGGCCTCCATAGGGAGTTCGAGGTCAGACAGGGTTACACAGTGAAATTTTGTCAAAAAAAAAGAAAGACAGAAAGAAAGAGAGAGAGAGAGAGAGAGAGAGAGAGAGAAAGAAAGAAAGAAAGAAAGAAAGAAAGGAAGAAAGAAAGAAAGAAAGGAAAAAAGTCAAGATTAACTTGGGGAAACATTGTATATCTTTTTTTCTAATGATTGTGTTAGCAAATTTTCCTATATTTTAAATTATGTTCCATTTCTTTGGAAGGAGAATCTGAAACATTTAGTCTTGTCTTAGTTTGGGTTTTATTGCTGTAAAGAGACACCATGATCATGGTAACTCATATAAAGGAAAGCATTTAACTGGGGTCTGCTCACAGTGTCTGATGTTCAGTCCATTATTATCATTGTGGGAAGCATGGCAGTGTGCAGGCAGACATGGTGCTGGAGAAAGAGCTGAGAGCTCTACATCTCGATCTGAAGGCAGACAGAAGGAGATTGTCTTCTGTGGGCAGCCAGGAGGAGGCTGACTTCCATACTGGGCAGAGCTTGAACATAGGACCTCAAAGCCTACCCTCACAATGATGCACTTCCTCCAACAAGGCCACACCTACTCCAAAAGGCCACACCTCCTAATAGTGTCACTTCCCATGGGCCAAGCATATTTTAACCACCACAGGTCTCACATGATCACCTGGATGTAAAATAGCTATGTGGAACTTATATTTGGCCACTATGAGACTCCTTTTTCTTTCCTTGTTGTGAATCTCATTTGACAGCATCAGCATGGACCTAGTACTTTTAAAGCAAGCTTTCTTAACTTGTGGGTCACAACCCCTTTGGGGGGGCATCAAATGACCCTTTCTCAGAGAGTGCCTAAGACCATCCTGCATACCACATATTCACATTATGATTCCTAACAGTAGCAGTTACAGCTATGAAGTAGCAACAAAAATAATTTTGTGTTTTGGGGTTGCCAGAACATGAGAAACTGTATTAAAGGGTCCTAGCATTAGGAAGGTTGAGAACCATGTTCTAAAGGGTGATGCTTTGTACCGTAATGGAAGAGAACACAATTTCAATTTCATTTCTGTTCCCTAGAGCAGAATAATACAGTGTGGCTCACATGTCAATAAGCCCAAAATAAGTGAATTAGCCATTACTCTAATTTCAGTTTGTCAGTCTCACTTTTCACCCATTGAAGAAGTAAAATTCCCAGAAACTTCATTTAAAATAAAATTTAAAAAATTTTTGAAATTACCTTTATGAGATCGTGATGCTTAGAATGTTGAAAATGAAAGCTGAGAAAACCAGGAAACATGTCTACCGAGGAGAAATCACAGAAGTGTTTTGGGGGTGTGTACAGGTGAATGTCAGTTCTCTAAACCCCAATCCACACACATAGCACTTTTGAGTTTCATCATAGTTGACATTTGGGTTATAGTGTACAATTCAAATTAATGTTACTTTTACACAACATATTTCCAGAACTATTTGTTTCTGTTTAGATCTCAGCTCCTGTCTATGGTGCTGGTTTGGAAAGGAATGGCCCCTGTAGGCTCATGTCCTTGAATGCTTGGCCATTAGGGAATGGGACTGCCTGAGAGGCATTGGGAGATGTGGAGTTGTTGGAGTAGGCGTGGCCTTGTTGAAGGAAGTACATCACTGGGGTAGGCTTCGGGGGTCTCAAAAGCTCAAGCCAAGCCTGGTCTCTCTCTCTCTTTCTATTTCCTCTGCAGGCAGACCCTTAGGTAGAACTCTCTACTTCTCCAGCACCATCATGCCTGCCCTGAATATCACCATGCTCCCTGCCATGGTGCTAATGGACTACATCTCTGAAAATCCAAGTCAGCCTCAATTAAATACTGTGATCATGGCATCTCTTTACAGCAATAGAACACTGACTAAGACACTTTCTGCCCCTGCTTCCTTTTCTCCCTTCCTCTGTTTCAGGGTCTGACCCTTTTGAAAACAACAGATAAAAACAGCAGCAGCAGCAGCAACAACAACAACAAAATAGCAAAAAGATTTTGCTGTGTTGTGTAGACTGGCCTAGAACTCGTGATCCCTCTGCCCCAATCTCCTGAGTGCTGGAATAACAATCACATGGTGCTACACAAAGCAGAGGACTAATCTGTGCAGGCTGAGAGGGATGCCTGCTGATAATTCTAATTGTATCTTAGTGTGCCGTGGAGCACTGAGCATTAGACCGGGAGCTGGGAAAACACTGAGCTAATGTAGAATGAATTCATCACCAGCTTCATGAAACGAGGTTGAAGAAACTCCACACTCCCATCCCATTTTAAGGAACTCCTATCAGAACCTAATGACCTAGGCAACGGGAGAGCAGTGTTCTGAAGTGAAGGGTGAGCTGTGTGGTTCCAGATCCCAGGTTTACTAGAGAAGAGGGAACCGCCATAGGCTGCCCGAGAATTTAGAGCAAGTTCTGACAGCAGAATTAACTGATTTAAAATGCCTAATAAGGTTTCAGGAGTCATTAATAGTACTTTTAAGAGAAAAGTTGGCACTAAAACTATAGCATTTGTTCAAACAGGAAAAAAAAGTTCTCCAGCATTCCTTTTGAAAGGAAACTGGAGAGGTCTGGGTGTTCTCACCGTCTTATGTTGAAACAAGGCACCACTTCAAGAACTGTCAAGTTTAGTGTTTCAAAGACTCTCTGAAGAATTGGGAAGTGGTGTGTGTGTGTGTGTGTGTGTGTGTGTGTGTGTGTGTATGTGTGTGTGAATAAATGCTCCTTTGGCCTAAAAATCTGCTTCTAGCTTTGCCTAAGTGGTTTCTGGAGCTTCAGGAGGAGTGTGATTTTAAAGGTGCATATCAAAGCCAGTAATTTTCCTTTCAGAAAACCGTGTATAAGAAGTGACCATACACATTCTCATAGTTTGAGCAAGAATCCTGGCCAGTTCATGAGACACACTAAAACCCATGTTAATGGGTCTTTCTGAACAAAACCTTAACAAATCAAAGTTGTTTTCCATTGAGGCAAACGATTCCTGTTGAAGTCATTTCCAAAATAGAGGAAAATGAAGTTATCAACCAAAGATGGTTTTAATAACAGCATAGGGTAAAGGGAGTCGAGATGTAATGGGTACCATGTTGTTATTCACATAAAGTGAGGCTTTATAGGTAGAATCAGAACCGTGTGGGGAGAGGCTATATCAGGTACTGACAGGAGAGCTTGTGTTTGTTCCAAATCTCACGGAACACCCAGGAGACTGCTCTGAGTCGGCTCAGATCACTTCCTCTTGCATCTCAACAGTTCAATAAAAAGAAGAAAACGAAAGTAAGCAAACCAGTGAGAGCATGTTCTTTCTCTCCACTGTCCCCGCTGCCAGATAGCTTTAGAAATGTAAACTTTGTGACCATATAGTTGAATTGAATCTAACTTAATTTTTAATAGACCACTAAACAAACCAGAGCAAAAAGAGCCACTCAGTGCACAGGTGTGAGACAGTCTCTCCAGGCTGCTCACACAGCCTGCCTGGAACTCACACTATAGCCCATGCTGACTTTAACCCTGTCAGTCCTCTGCCTCTACCTCCTCAAAGATCCGAGGTGATAGGCTGTTGCCGTCCATGCTTGGGTAAAATACACTGTTTGAATATCCACGACCTAGCGGTGTTTGATGCCTTCGCTGTGCTAGACAGCAGTCACCTCCAGTTCCTGTGCAGCGCCATCAGCTCAAAGGAGACCCACGGAAACAGTCCTCCTCTGCAGGACCGCCTCCACTCTGTGGTGCTCCTATTAAGCCTTTTTCTGACTGTGATTTGTTTGCTTCAGACAGCTCATGTGGATGGAGACATGTAACTTATTATCTTATCTGTCTGGATACTTCCACTCAATATAAAGTTTTCAAGGCTCATCCATGTTGCATGTACTAGGACTTCATTCTGTTCTGTATTATATTCCTTTGTCTAGATATTACACATCCTGTTGATCCACTTATGCAGAAAAGGCATTTCTTCCCAAGTTTTGGTATTTTTATAATGCAATTATGAACATTTGTGTCAAATTCTTTTTTGGGTGGTGGGGTGGGTATAACATGGGAATGAGATTACAGATAAAACAGTAATTATATATTGAAATCTTGGGATAAACCCAAAATCTTCTGTCTATACCACTTGATATAAGCAACATAAAAACAACATATAACTTTCCATTTTTTCAACACCTTCTCCAGTATTTGTTGTTTCAAGGTTAAGGCATTTTTTTTTGTTTGCTTATTGATATCGAATTTTGCTATAAAGATCAGAGTGGCCTGGGATTCCCAGAACGTGGCCTCTCTTCCTCAGCCTCCTAACAGACGACAGCAGCTCTTATTTGCTGATACAGCTATGCTGTAGGCAAGACATGGTATGTAACTGGGCTTTTTTTATTTATATTTTCCCACTAACAAATGATTTTGGTTTTTTTTCTTCTGCTTGTTTTTCCCCCCATTTGTATTTTTTGGGGTAAAAAGTCCACCCTGGTTCTTTTACTTAAGTTGGATTGTCTTTTTGTTGTGGAGTTGTATGTTTTCTTGAAAAATCATATCTGTAGTGGCTATTATACCTCATCAAATACAAAATTTGCAGAAGTTTTCTCTTACTCCTGCGTTTTTTTCCCTTTCTTCTCCCCATCTTGTTACCTGTATCTTTGATGCCATTCTTTAAACTCTATGGTCGAATCTAAGGTCATCAATATTTATTCCTGTGTTCTCTTTAAAGTAGTTTAGATTTTTAACTTTTATGGTGAGGCTTCTGATCCTCAATGACTTAGTGTCTACGTGTGTTATAAAGTAAAGCATTAATGTTGTTAACCTGTAGATGTGTGTCTTGTTATTTTAGTATCATTGTTTGAAGAATTATTCCTTCCCAGTGAAGATCTTCAATGCTCTGGTCAGGGCCACTTCTATTGCTCTATGTTCCCATCTTTATGCCTGGACCGTAATGGGCTGAGTACTACAAATCCGTACATTTTGCAGACAGAGAATATGAGTCCAATCATGGTTGCCTTGTTTTTAATAACATTGCTTTGATTACTCAGGGTCCCTAGAAACATCACAATCAGCTTTTCTATCTCTGCCCAAAAGACCATTAGGAATTTAACCGGGATTGTGTTAAATGTGTAGATCTCTTAGAAATCATCACCAGCTTGATGTTATATCATCTAATCCATGAACGCGCATTACATCTCCATTTCTTTCTGCCTTTAATTTCTTTTGCTAATTTCCTGCATTTTAAAGCGGAGTGTATTTCTGCTTGTTTAAATTTACCTCTTGGTATTTTACCATTTTTAATGCTCTTGCAAATGACATTACTTACTTACTTACTTGATTTTAGTTTTGTTCATTAACTGCTCATTTATTTCCATACAATGGGCTTTTCTTTTGTTCTTGAACACCGCAGGCTTTCTGAACTTGCTGTTATAGCTCACAGCCTTTTTTTTTTTTGGGGGGGGGACTCTTTAATGCTTTGGACATATTTGCATTCATGACATATGCAAACAGTGATGGTTTGTACTTGTCCTTTGTGATTTGCACGCCTGGTAGTTCCTTACCTCGTCTGCTTGCTCTGCTCAGAGCTTGCGATGCAGTGCTGGACTGGAGTGCTGAAGGCGGCCCCTTCTCCTGCTGCTGTTCTTCTGGGAGCAAAGGGTTTAGTCTTTTGCCATTGACTATGGTGCTGGCTGTGGGGTTTTCATACATGCCTGTTGTATGAAACAGCAGGAAACTTCCCTGCTGTTTCCTAACTCATCTGTCTTTTCACTCATGAGAAAACTTTGCTTTTCTTCAAGTGCTGTTCATTTTTCCACCAGTTGAGACAAACCTGTATGTCCCTCAGTTACATCAATGTGATATAGTAGATCAATCAATTGTTGCACATCAAACCACCTCTGTATTCTTGGGATAATTCCCATTAGGGCATGATGAATAAATCTATTACTAATATATTAGTGCTTTCAAATATTACTTTGTTGTGGATCCCTGGCATCTTCAGTCATGGGAACACTCCTCTGTAGTGTTCTTTCTTGTCTGTGATACATTTGCGAAGCTTTGACATCTGCCTAATTCTGACTGCGTACACGAACTTAGGAGGTAGCCTTTTCTTTCTTTGTGAAAGAGTCTGATGCAGTGTTAATTCTTCTTTAAATGTTTCAGAGAACTACCAGCGAGGCAGCCCTTGGAATTTTATCTGTAGATATTACTAAGCATTGGAAGGAAACTTAAAGTGTTGGCATTCTGTCTAGGCTCCACCCTACAATTAACTGACAACAGCCAGGTGCTCCTGTCTCACTGTAAAAGGGGCTGCTCCTACTCTCTCTCCTGCCTCCTTGCTCCCGCTTTGTCCTTTCCCCAACACCCCCCCCCCGCCACATTCTCCTTCTCTCTTCATGTGCTCAGGGCTGGACTCGCTCTATTCCTCTTCTCTCTCTCTCTCTCTCTCTCTCTCTCTCTCTCTCTCTCTCTCTCTCTCTCCTTCCCCTCCCTCCTTCCCTCCCTCCCTTCCCCCTCTCTCTCCCTTTCCCTCTCCCTCTCGCTCTTGCTCCCCCTTTCTCTGTCTCTACTATCCTCTCAGTTCCTCTCCCCATGCCCTGAATAAACTCTATTCTATACTATACCTCTGTGTGGCTGGTCCCACAGGAGGAAGGGATGGATAGCTAGCTCAGCATGGGCCCGCAGAGGCACTCCCTTCCCCCACATCTGACTATACACATCCACCAAATGTAGTCCTTCTCTTCTTATCTTTTCTAGAAAACACAGCATAAAGTAATAAAATTCAGGTGCAGTTCTCATGAATCCAGTAAAAAGGAAAATGTGTGTGTGCAAAGGAAATGCTACCCAGTGACACTTTCAAAGTTGCTTATTTAAAAGCTCCAAGGGAGCTTTTAAGGGCATTTGAGAGAGGGGACTGGCCATCCAGATAGATGGCTAACTAGATTTAAAAATCAAAAGTCATATTTCATGCCTCACAATATAAGACTCCTGTATACAAATACTAACATCCACATTATGAACATATTAATTCCAGAAGGTATAGATCAGACAGTGTGCTCAGAGAGACAGATTAAAAGTAATGTCTGATAAGTCGTTGAGTGATGGTGATGAAGAGCTTTGAGAATCCTGAATTGAATATTAATCCATGTTTCAAGGAAATGATGCTTATGTTTAGATAGCTCCTGTCAGCATCAGAGAGACAGATCATCACCGACCAACATTCACGGGCAGAAAGCTGGTGATTTTTATCAACTTTAGAAACAAGCACACTGCACACAAAGTGCTATTTTGCTTGCTTCAAAATTAAGGCCACGAACATCCTGAATTTGCGTGCTGCTTGGGTTATTGGCAGACCTTTCAGAAGATGAAATTTATATATAGCTTCTGGGCGAATCATACTAGCTTTTCCCAGATAAGGCATTTGTTCCTAAAGGCTTGACTTACTCTGCTCTTTTACATGACAGTCTTTTATTAAAACAATTTTAAAGGTCTTCTGAACATTCTTTTCAGAGTTACCCAGCAGAAACATATACTAGCCCTTGGACTTTAAGCAGCTTATAGGCAGAACTCATCTAATTCTTTTCAATCGCTGGCACATGTACAAGTGTTCAATACATATTTATTGAATAAATAATCCTACAGTAAAGAAATGGATTGAACTGAGAATTACATCTTTCTATGTCCTCAGGTTTAAAATCATTCTAGAAGTTATATCATGAAAAGCTACAGCTGTTGCTTACATTCACTTCAGTGCTTATTAATTAAAGCTTTGACTCCCCCATATACAGACTGACTTCTATGTTCTAAATGTCATGATGTGGGCTCATACTTATGACTATCTCTCCCACTGAGTTCTCTACTCAGTGTCTTAAATCACACCTTATAAGAAATAATCTTATAATAATAAGTAATCTGATTATAACACCTTATAATAAGTAGTGTGGAGCACTACCATTTGGGAAGTGTGTGTGTGTGTGTGTGTGTGTGTGTGTGTGTGTGCATGTGTGTCTACATGTTTGTAATTTTGTTGCCTGGATAATTATAAATGTCACAGAAGTCAATCAGTACCTGAAAATTCAGGCCTCAACTTCAGACATATTTCCTAATTACACACCTGGTTTCTACTATTAAAGATTTCATACTCCATATGCATACAAAAGAAATGTACATACAAAATAATAGAACTAATATGAGGAATTCTGGATAAATTAGACAGCATCCTATAATTTCCTTGTTGAATTAAAGATTTACTTGACACTTGAAATAACATACATAGCTCTGTGGAAGTGTATCACATCAGTCTCAGAAGCAAAGATGTGTTTATGGAAAGGAGTATTTTTAAAAAGAGTGTTTATTGTCCTCTGAATCCATTTTTTAGGGTTTACTTCTCTTTCTGAGCTTTCTCCAGGTATCATGTGGGGCAACTTATAGAGCCATGGTTCTCAGTCTTCCTAATGCCACGACCCTTTAATATAGTTCCTCAGGTTGTGGTGACGCCCAACCATAAAATTATTTTCACTGTCACTTCATAACTATAATGTTGCTACTGTTATGAATCATAATGTAAATACCTGTGTTTTCTAATGGTCCTAGGTGACCTCTGTGAAAGGGTCCTTCAACACTCAAGGGGTTGCAATCTACAGGCTGAGAACCATTGCTCTAGAACATTCTTTCACAGCCTGATTATTTTTATAGACCAAGTGAATAATACCCATAACTTTTGTCTTATATCTGCCTACAAGGGTATATATACTTAAGTATTTCACTATGTACTTATTTTCTCCTTCACTTAGTTTATTATTTTTACTTAATTGGCTAGGTTTGAGAAAATGCAAGTCATTACATGTAGATGGTTTGAATAAGTGCAGGCTCACATATTGAATGCTTAGTCCTCAGGAAGTGCTATTTGAGAAGGATTAGGAGGTGTGGCTTTGTTGAAGGAAATATGGTCACTGATGTTTTGTTTAGACTTGAAGAAATAATAGAGTGTGAGCTAGAAGACTCAGTAGGGGTGGGCATCAGGGTTTCAAAAGTCCAAGTAAAGCCAAGTGTCTCTCTCTTCCTGTTTACTGTGGATCCAGATATGGAACTCTCAGCAGTGCAGCATCATGTCTACCTGTGTGCCTCCATGCTTTCTGCCATGACGACAATGAACTAAACCTCTGAACTGTAAACCAGCCCCAATCAAATGCTTTCTTTTATAAGTGTGGTTGCAGTCATGGTGTCTCTTTACAGCCATAGAACTGTGACTAAGACAGATGGTAATTATAAAAAAAAATATGTCTAGTGAAAATAAAGCAACCTAGTAAATTCTTTGTGTGTAGACGGTTTTCCTTTAAATTCTTCTCCCAAGGCTCATTCCTATTTGGATGCTGGAGTTTAGCTCATGTTAGTGAGTTTATTGAAAAGATCCTCATCCCAAGGTGAGATGGACTTTCAAATAATTAAGAAGAAATGAGGAGTTGGGAGAGAACAAAAGAGGAAAATTCTCAGCAATCATCTTTTTATTCGTATATCCTTTAAAATGGGTACATGTTGCTTATCCATAGAAAAATTGGAGGAACCACTATGAATATATGGTCACTGATGTTTTGGTTAGACTTGAAGAAATAATAGACTGTGGGCTAGATGACTCAGGCTGCATAGAATTTTGGACCTACTAGAATCCCATTTTCGACTATCGAGGATGCTAATTACAGTGAGCACCCTAGCTAAACTGCCTCACATGTGAAGGGGTAGTATTCAGGTTCTTTCCCTTGTCACTCTTGTTTAATCCGCCCAGTGATAAAAATCAATTAATTTTACTCTATGACAGTAGCAATGGGCAGACATCAAATGTTGAGAAAATAGGAACGAATTGTGATTTTAACATAGTCAAAGTATAGAGATGACACTAAAGATTTGGGTTTAAAAACATATGATTTAATGCAAATTAATTTTGTTAAGGAGAAAGAAATATAAAAACCATCAGGAACTAAATAAAATATTTCAGGAACAGTTACCAGCCCTCTAGGTAAGGAGAAGCCCTGCTTAGAGTTTTTATCCTTACTGAGCACTGGGAATCATCGATGTGGCCTTTCCGACTTGGGCCCAGCAAAATGGCAACAAAGGTTGGTGAGAAGACAGGCCAATCTGATATCAAGGAGATGGTGACCCGAGGATACACCATCAAAATTCACAAGCACATCCATGGAGTGGGATTCAAGAAGTGTGCCCCTTGAGCACTCAAAGAAATCTGGAAATTTGCCATGAAGAAGAGAAGGAACCCAGATGTGCGCATTGATCCCAGGCTCAATAAAGCCAAAGGAATAAGGAATGCTCCATATCGTACCTGAGTAAGTTTATCCAGAAGACACAATGATGGCGAGGATTCACCAAATAAGCTCTACACACTGGTAATGTACGTGCCTGTTACCACATTCTAAAATCTACAGCCTGTCAATGTGGATGAGAACTAACCAGCTGAATGTCAAATAAAGTTGAACCGTCAAGTTCGAGAGGATGATGGCATCAATATCAGCACTGGTACAGAATATATGACAACACTGTCTTACTACTGGAGTTTGGCACCCAGTTCAACCAGAATTCGAGCACTTTGGACACATTATCATGACATCATAGAGAAGAATGAAAGATGTGCGAAACAAAATCCCTGTCTCCATAAAACTTTTGACCCATGACAATACTGTCTTAACGAAGAAGGGTATCATATAAATCAAGGCAAAATCATCCTCCAAGAACTTAAAGGAGAATGGTGCTTAGAAGTGAAGGGGTGGAGGGGGTGGCCTCATGGAAGAGGTGGCAGCATCCATGTCGGTGCAAAGACAGAACAGACTTGACAAAAATACTGATGATGTAGGAGTTTCAATTGAGTGTCTTAGGACCATGCTGTAAATGATAACAGAAAGGAAACACATAAGATTTTTTGGTACTTAGAAGGAAGTCAGTAGTCGTTGGAATACAGGAGAAAAGTGAAAGTTAACTTGGAGCAGACTGATTTTCCTAACTAGGAAGAACAAACACTTGTCTGTCACTAGCACAGCATGGACATTCATGTAATTACATGCAGACTTGATGCCCAGAGAAAGGCTGATGTCTCAATGTTAAACCAGCTGCAGAGTCCTTCAGTCATGATCACTGATGGAGCCCTTGCCATTATATCCACGGGCAACATTTGCCAAGCTCATAGCACACACCAGGCACACCCTGTCTACCATTGCGTAATACCCAGTTTTTACTATCATCCTGTGATATATTTTCACAGACCCAAACAAACAAACAAAAAACCAGTCTCCTATGGACTGTGAACTACAGAGCAGTAATTTAAACCAGTCGTGTAAGATTACTTAGTTTATTACCTAGGTACCTTTGAGAAAGTGTGGGCTCATAAATGTTTTGTAGATACACTTGACATTATAGAATTGCTCCCACATGAAATTCCTGAGTAGTTCCTACCATATATAATGTTTTGTAACAAGATATTAATGACATCAAGAAACAAAAGCAAGAAAGAAACCAGTGCTATTAGGTAATCATAAACGAACTATGAGTGTGTTCTATAGAGAGTGGCGTATTCAGAGTTACAGCCACACTTGTGTATGGTCATCTACCTGTTAACAAGATGCCGCATTTCACACTGGGCTATTAATCCCATTTCATCTGCATTTCAGACTCATTTTTACAACGTGAAATTGCTATGAAACACACATTTATCAAATATCACCCACAATGGCATTGGTTTAGCATTGCTACTTTTTTTTTATACATTGGAATTTTGTTGCAGGATCAGTATGAGAACACAGCTCATTTCTCTTCATGTGAAGCTTTAAGTGGGTGACTTAGCCTACTCACAACAGTTCTATAATGACTTTTCTTGCCCCTTCTTTATCTTTATTGCCAACCCTTTTAAGAAATAAGCCTTCATTTTTTTCAATCTGTGGTTTTAAAACATAAATCCCTACTGATATGTTAATTTTTTCCCTGCCAGCTCTTTAGCCCAGTATGGGGAAAAATGACTTTGCTTTGGTCTGAACACAGAAACAATTTGTTCAGAAATTATTTTTACCTGAGTTGTAAGAAAAGTGTAGAAAATGTTCTTTAAAAATTACAGTAGATTTTATTTTAGTTTTTTCCTATGAGGAGTGTGTTAGTTAGAATTCTCCATTGAAACAGGACCAGAATCAATAAGATATGGGTGTGTGTGTGTGTGTGTGTGTGTGTGTGTGTATGTTGTATAAAATATAATTGACTTCGTATACCTACATGTAAGTAATTCTTGGAAAATATGTTCCGCTTGTTCTTGAAAGCTATTTTATCATACTTTATGTCCTGAAAGTCAAGACTCAAATGTTGAGGCTGTTGCTGTGAAGAGCCAGACTGCTTTGCTTTCTTATGGCTGTAAACTTTCCCCATAGGTTCTGTTTCCTGCAGAGAAATCTGTTTGTATTTATAATCTAGATTTAGACTGCCATGTGTATTTTGTTATTTATTTCTTGCTCTGGGAAGGCGTATGGTTTTCTGTCTAGGACATGCTTTGAGCAGTTGTATGTGGGAGCTCAGAAGCCAGGATGGGGACGTGCAGACTGGGACTAGGAGCTACCCAGAGAAGAAGGGCTGTCTTGACTTAGCGCAGTTCTTGTAAATCACCCCATTATTCTCATGGAAACTCTTCAGATCGCCTTAGTGACAACAGCCTCATCTTAGTTCTTCTCTCACCAAGAAGCGGAGAAACTTCATGCTATCAGCTAAATATGCCCATTTTTCTCAAATTTCCATGTTGAAATCCTAATCCCCAGTGCAGTGGACTTAGGGGTGTCCATTTTGACAGTTTTGAGAGACAGTCATGTCCATGAAGCTGGTTCGGAAATGATGCATGTTATATGCGTCAGGGGGCAGCAGAGTTTTACATGGTTCCAATATAGAAAGGTCTAGATACTGATAATGGTCAAAGTGAAATAAGCTGATTTGACTTGCACTGGGCTGAGGAACGAACGAAGAGGCAAGAATGAAGAGCAGTGACAGAAGTCCCATTCGGGAAGCAGGAAGTTAATAACCGAAACTAAGGAAAACAACAGCAAGGAGGAATCATAAAACTGCTGAAGATCAGAAAGTACGTAGCAGAACGTGCCTGGGTCTCTGAGCATCTCCTTAAGGTGCTTGACAAGCCCCAAAATAAGAGATCTGTGGGGGAACACACGCCCCCCGAGATACTGAAGGGTGATGGGGGTGTCTTTTCAGTGGGGAATGCGGACAGTTCAGGGTTGTCTGAACATTGTTCTTCGAAGAGCTCCATCCTCATTATTCTTAGAGCTATTTCTTTTTTGAAACTCTCCAGTGTATTCGTTGTGTATTCGCTGCCTGGAGAATACAATGCTTCCATATCTAAAGTTTTCTTTTCTTTTCTTTTCTTTTCTTTTCTTTTCTTTTCTTTTCTTTTCTTTTCTTTTCTTTTCTTTTCTTTTTTTCTTTTCTTTTCTTTTCCCTTCTTTTCTTTTCTTTTCTTTTCCCTTCTTTTCTTTTCTTTTCTTTTCTTTTCTTTTCTTTTCTTTTCTTTTCTTTTCTCTTTTTCCTTCTATTGGCTACCCTCTTTATTTACATTTCAAATGTTATCCCCTTTCCAGGTCTCCCCTCTGGAATCCTCACACCCCTCTACCTCTCCACCACTTACCCACCTGTTCACCCATCCACTCTCCCACTTTCCCACCCTGGCATTCCCCTACACTGGGCATTGAAGCCCCTCAGGCCCAAGGGCCGCCCCTCCCACCTATGTCCAACCAGACCATCTTCTGCCACATATGCGGCTGGAGCTATGGCTCCCTCCATGTGTACTCTTTGGTTGGTAGGCCAGTCCCTGGGAGCTCCTGGGGGTCTGGTCTGTTGACACTGTTGCTCCCTTCATGGGGCTGCAAACCCCCTCAGCTCCTTCAGTTCCTTCTCCAACTCCTGCATCATGGACCCCACACTCAGTCTAATGGTTGGCTGTGAGCAATCGCCTTTGAACATGTCAGGCTCTGATAGAGCCTCTCAGGAGACAGCCATTTCAGGCTCTTGTCAGGAAGTACTTCCCAGCATCCACAATAATTTCTGGGTTTGGCAACTGTATATGGGATGCATCCCAGGTAGGGCAGTCTCTTGATGGACTTTTCTCCTGTCTCTGCTCCACGCTTTATCTCCATATTTCCTTCTGTGAGTATTTTGTACCTCCTTCTAAGAAGCACTGAAGCATCCACATGGAAGGTCTTCCTTTTTCTTGAGCTTCATGTGGTCTGTGAGTTGTATCTTTCGTATCCCAAGCTTCTGGGCTTATCACCAAGTACATGCCACATGTGTTCTTCTGTTATTGGATTACCTCACTCAGGATGATATTTTCAAGTTTCATCCATTTGCCTGTGAATTTCATGAAGTCATTGTTTTAAATAGCTGAATAATACTCCGTTGTGTATATATACCACATTTTCTGTATCCATTCCTCTGTTGAGGGGCATCTGGGTTCTTTCCAGCTTCTTACTATTATAAATATGACTGCTGTGAACATAGTGAAGCATGTGTCCTTATTACATGTTGGAGCATCTTGTCTTTAATGAATTTCTTTTTGCTAGTTTATTATTCCAAAAGCAATACCTATTGGTAAACATTTTAGACAGATGATGAATAGAAAAATAATCAAATAAGTTTTAGATCTCCATTAAAACAAAGCATATATTTGTGGTTATTTTTAATTGACTTCTTGTTTATCATTTACCAGTGATGCTACTAAGAGGGTAGCCATCACATGCTTAAATACAACATCAATACAAAGATCACAACCTGCAACAAAACACATCCTGTTCTCACTATTCACTCCTTCGCATTTGATCTTCCTACACTGGCTATCAGGGTATCTTAAGTATATACACATACATATACATATACATGCATATATATGTATGTGTATATATATATATATATATATATATATACACACACACACACTCATCATTTGGTGATCTCGATTCTCTGATTGAGGTAAATGAAATGTTTCATGGGTGTATTGGCTAGTTTTGTGTGTCAACTTGACACAGGCTGGAGTTATCATAGGAAAAGGAGCTTCAGTTGGGGAAGTGCCTCTATGAGATCCAGCTGTGGGGCATTTTCTCAATTAGTGATCAAGTGGGGGAGAGCCCCTTGTGGGTGGTACCATCTCTGGGCTGGTATTCTTGGGTTCTATAAGAGAGCAGGCTGAGCAAGCCAGGGGAAGCAAGCCAGTAAGGAACATCCCTTCATGGCCTGTGCATCAGCTCCTGCTTCTGACCTGCTTGAGTTCCAGTCCTGACTTCCTTTGGTAATGAACCGCAGTGTGGAAGTGTAAGCTGAATAAACCCTTTCCTCCCCAACTTGCTTCTTGGTCATAATGTTTGTGCAGGAATAGAAACCCTGACTAAGACAATGGGGGAGTCTGCTTTGCACAATAGATGAGAAAATATCACCTGTGATGTAGACAAATTCTGATCTTGTGAATGGATGTGTACCTTAGCTACCAAAGACAACTTCTGGCTACCAATGGGGACTACTAGCAGAGAAAGGTATCTGCTGGGATTTGAGAAATAAATCCATTTCTTTGTACATGCCCTAGACCACCAGAGTCGATGCTTTCATAAAAAACAAAACAAGTGAGTACTACTTAACATCACTTTCTTACAGTTTCTCCAGGGCTTCTCTTGTGTCTGAGAGCCACAGACTTCCTTTCTTAAGGAAGCCTTTCTTATTATCCTAGTGAGAACTGAAAGGTCCAGAAAAAAGTGCTTGCCCGTAGAAAAAAGGTGAAGACCAAAGAGTCAGCCTCATTTCTGTCATGCGAGAACATGTTCAGTGTGGAAACTGAGCTCACGTTGGCAATGATTTATCTTTATCTAAATTGAATGGATTTGTGGAGATTACTGAGTTGATGTTCTCATCAATTCAGAAGAAAATAAAAGATTGGCTTGTATTATTTTGACAGTGTTATACTAAACAAACTTGATTAGTTGATTTCAAGTCCAATGCTTCTATCACCTGTAGGGCATGTGTAGTTAAAAGGATACAGTTGTGTCATGAAAATATTCTCCAATTTTAAGATTTTATCCATTGTACATGCATAAAATGTCTAGGTAGTATTCCAGTGTATCTTATAATTTTGAAATTATAATTTGATGAATTCTAGCCAAAGAGAATTAGTCTCTTCTAGTGTTCTTTTCTTTCTAACATAATCATATTTTAAAAAGAATTATTTATTTTATGTATATGAGTAAACTGTAGCTGTCTTCAGAAGCATCAGAAAAGAGCATCTGATCTTATTACAGTTAATTGTGAGCCACCACGTTGTTGCTGGGAATTGAACTCAGGACCTCTGGAAGAGCAGTCAGTGTTCTTAGCCACTAAGCCGTCTCTCCAAATTCTCTATTGGTCTTCTAACCATTGAAAAGTTTTTTAAACCATATAACTCATTACAGCATAAAAGAAGAAGAGAGAAAGAAAAATAAAAAACAAAAAGACTTGAAAAAGAAATCTTGTTTTACCTTTTAGAAGCCTTTCCATTTCAGCGTTGATGAAACTTGCCTCTTTAGGTAGTTTACAGATGTACCTGATACACACAGTGTGAAAAGGATCAAAATTAAGCTCACGGTTTTGCGTTTTCATTTGCCTAAATTTAAAATCTTGCCTTTTCCAAACCCAAAGATCTCTTTCTGATGTCTGACTCTGGCTTTGGACCTGTAAGCTGTCTACCAGATGCTGCAGGTGGACTCTCCAGCCGCTCGGAGGCCTCCTGCACGTGTTGGGAATGACCCAAGCAGGACCGTCCAGCTTTCCGTAGGCAAGCCTCTCTCGCAGATGTTTCAAATTGATTCTGCTGGTTTTCCTGCCTTGTCTTGGGGTAGCTTCACAACCTTACCCAACACAGGCCTGCAGGCAACAAGGGCACTTGGCAGGCATCGCTATGTGAGCCGAGGCTGCCTCTGAGAAGATGGAGACACTGGAGAACAGGGATCCAGCATCCATTCTAGTAGTGAGCACTGCTGTACTTACCAATCAAATATTGATTTTTAACTTTTCTTGAGGCGGGTGTGGAGAAAAGTAGAAAAGATAGTCTGAGATGGTACCGACATATCACATAGTAAGTAATAATGAATGTTTTATTTGCTTAAGACTTAACTTCATATGGATGCAATTTGTGGAAAACTCTAGAACAGTAGATCTCAACCTGTGGGTCATGACCACTTTTGGGGGAGTCACATGACTCTCTCACAGTGGTCACCTAAGACCATCAGAAAACACAGGTATCTTCATTATGGTTCATGACAGTAGCAAAATTACAGTTATGAAACAGGAAATGAAATATGGTTGGGGATTACCACAACCTAAGGAACTGGATTAAAGGGTGGCAGCATACGGGAGGTTGAGGACCACTGCTCTAGGATATTACTCCTTCCATAGAGAGCTGTTGTTTTGCAGCCGAAAAATAGCTACATGGACACTGAAACATAGTTAAACATGAAATAGTATTCTAAATTATTATGTCAGCCTTCTCACTCTGCATGACATGAGATTCCAGAGAAAAGAGTGAGCAGGGAAAAGCTTCTTGGGGATTATAACAGTATTTACGTCTTACATCTGGAACCCGCCTTTGGAGAAATATTCAGAATATATGCTCAGGATGCCATGGGTTGATGGGTCTGAAGAGTTTCATCAGAATCAATTTTAGATTTCATCTCGGAGAAAGATTCAACTCTTTCAAAGAAGGAAAAGTGCTGTTTTATTGAAATACTTTAGAAATAATTTTTAAAGATTCTAGGCATTTTAAAAAATGAGAGATAACTGGAGCCAAATAATTTGTGCTAAAGATGCTGATTGAATTGGCAAAATAATTTCACGAGTTGCTATGAGATGCAAGGCTGTGTACTAGTCTATTGAAGAATACAAAAACATGTTTACATACAGGTAGCTAGTGATGTTACAAATGAGCTCATGGCTCACGTAAACGAGAAGGCACAGAACCACAAAATGAAAGTTATTCTAATTGAGGTATTTATTTTTATTTTTTTATGATTCAATGAATGCTTCAAGAGCTCCGAGAAATCCAATACATTAACTGTGCTTGTGACATGCTCAAGCTAAGTTTATAAGCAAATCAATGACTCTCCAGTTAAAACTCCAGACTCTTCAGAAAACCATGTCAATGATAAGTTACTGACTAAGAATAGAGTGTATGATGGCTATGTTGATGATGACAATTTTCATCATAATTTTTTTCCGGGGAGATGTAGGAAGCAGAATCTTATTCCATAGGTCTAGGGTGGTACTGAACTCGGTTTGTAGTTCTAGCTGGCCTTGAACTTTTAATGCTCCTTTCTCAGCCTTCCTCATGCTAGTGTTACAGACCAGATACAAGGTTTTATATTTGGCATTTTGTCTGAAAGAACAGAACATGGTATATAATTCTAGAGCCACATTCCCTACTCTAGAGCTGACTTGCTTTTCGGATTTACATGTATAAATATCTATACCCTGCTTATTTTCCTTACCACTTATCTACAGTCATAGAAAAATATTTTCAAATAATAAGAATGAATGGGTGAACACTGGAGGAGGATTAGCATATGATCAGACCAGGTATCAGGCTGAAAAGTTGAAGTTCAGAATCAGCTAGTTGCTGGTGTATTCAGGACAGGGATAAAATTCCAAGTCTTAACTTGAAGCTTTCCTGTCACATAGGACACCTTCCTTTTCTTTTCCAGGACAAACTTTACCTTCTCCACCTTATTTATTCTGTGCTTTTGGATTAATCAGCAAGCAGTTCCTCCTCCTTCTCCTCTCTCTCTCTCCTCCCTCCCTCCCTCCGTCCCTCCCCCCTCCTCCTCCTCCTCTTCCTCCTCCTCCTCCTCCTCCTCCTCCTCCTCCTCCTCCTCCTCCTCCTCCTTCTCTCTCTCTCTCTCTCTCTCTCTCTCTCTCTCTCTCTCTCTCTCTCTCCCCCTTGCCCTTAGGCTTTGTGCTTGGTTCAACCAGTAGAGGGAACCACTAGGAATCAGAAAGTAACCTGCACACACTTTGCATGTAGGTTTTGCTTTCCCTACCCCCTTCCGCTTGGCATCAGAGCATCAGAGCTGTGCTGACTGCTCCCTCCTGATACCCTGATAGTAGAAATGCTAATTGCACCTACTATTCTTATCTCCAAAACGCTGCCCTGATCGCCCCAGTTTCTTAAAAATCCCCCCCCCTTCATTTTGTAAACGATCCTTACCCTTTATCTTTCGCCCACTGTGTATCTGGTACCATCTCTAATCAGAAAACTCCTGCTATTTTGGCCAAGAAGTGGATGTGATTTGTTATGCATCTGTGAACATTGAGTCACTGCTGCAATGCTTTGCAAGGTAATCAGACCCTCTGTGGGTAAGGGGAAGGAAAATAAGCACTTATTGTGCAGGGGTGCAATTTATTCAGAGTTTTATAAACTAAGTCAGGGTTTCCCATAGAAATTATAGTCACATAAGGTTGGACATACTGTTTACTAACGATTTTTAAAATGCGTCAATTATACTCTGTATTTCATGGCTCGGTTGAGTCCAAGAAAGACCAGTATTTGTATGAGAAAACAAGGTAACTCAAAGAAGCTAGTGGATCACTCTGAAGAAAGGGAAATGAATAACTCCCACAAATGTAAATATTTTTAGTATGCATTATGGTGCAATTGTGCAATAGATACACAGAACATAGAAGAATACTACAGAACTTTAGCATGGAAGAGTATTCATAGAGAGTAAGATATAGTGAAATATCTTAAACAGTTGCAGAATTCTAAAGTCTTGTAACAACCTGGAAAATAATAGTATGTTGCTGTATTAGACAGGTATTCTAGTTTTATTTTTACTGCTGTGGTAAAGACCATTTATGGTGGTTTGAAGGAGAATGGCTCCTATAGCCTCATATATTTAAATATTTGGTCTCAAGTTGGTGGAACTATTTTTGGGAAGGATGAAGGGACACCATGACCAAGGCAATTCTTATAAAGGACAACATTTAATTGGGTCTCCTTAGAGTTTCAGAGGTTCAGTCCATTATTATCATGGCAGGAAGCATGGTAGCATCCAGGCAGACGTGGGACTGGAGAAGCCGAAAGTTCTACACCTTGATATGAAGGCAGTCAGCAAATAACTTTACTGGGTGGAGCTTGAATTTAGATGCCTCGAAACCCACACCCACAGTGGCACACTTCTTCTAACAAGGCTACACTTCCTTCAATAAAGCCACACCTCCTAATAGCGCTACTTCTAATGGGCCTAGCATATTCAAACCTCCAGGGGAAGTGTGGTCGTATTGGAGGAGATACGTCACTGAGAGTGAGCTTCGAGGTTTCAGTCTCTCTGTATCTGTGCCCTGTGCTTCTGGATCAAATGGAAGCCCCTCAGCTATTTCTGCAGCACCATGCCTGCTTGCCTGCTGCCTTGCTTCTCACCATAGTGAAAACAGACCAACCCTCTGATACTATAAGCAAGCCCTTTGTTACACATTTTTTTCTTTTATGAGTTGCCATGGTCATGGTGTCTCTTCATGCAATAGAAAAGCAACCAAGACACCATGACAAAAAAATCAACTCAGGGAGGAAAGGATTTATCTGGTTACATACCCCAGAGCACAGTCTACTGAGTAAAACCAAGACAGGAAGACTTGTCTTGTGGTAAAATACTAATACGTCGCTATAGTGCTATAGTTCCTTACAGTCCCTGTAGTCCCCAGAGGTATGCTCACTTTCATGCAAATATTTTTAGTATAATATATATATATATATTTAGTATAATATATACTTAGTATAATATATATTATACTAAATATTTAGTATAATATATATATATATTAAATATAATAAATATTTAGTATAATATATATATATATTTAGTATAATATATATATATAATATATATATATATTATATATATAGGCTCCTTCTGGTACAGTGCATAGGAATTCTCTTCCCTAGTATGGAATCCCCAATGTTCTTTCCCATCTCCTAACCAGCTCCAGCATCTCTGCCATGGGAGATGTGATGTTCTTGCCCGCAGAATTTACCATTGTGCTTTGTGGCATGCTTCTATAGTGACTTACATCACCATGCAGCTTTATTTTACCCAGTTCCCATTCTAACTTCATTAATGGGACAGAGAATTGTCTTTCATCATTAGCAGGTCCCTTGGAAACTAGTCAGCAGCCAATAGTGTCGACCTATTCAACATTATTTAGACGTTCACTTGCTCAAGAAGGGGGCTCCATGAATACTCTTTGAGTGTGCGCATGTGTGTATATGCGTTTGTGATGGGAGGATGTATGAATCTGTACATGTATGTGGAGGCTGTGGATAGATATTGGGAGCCATCCTCAGTTGCTCTCTAAACTGACATCTCTAGTTCTTCTTTAACTTGGTATTTTGAGACAAGGTTTCCTACTGAACCTGAGACTCACAGATTCACTGGAGTACCTGTCCAGCCATACTCAGGGACCCTCCTGTCTCTGCTTTATCAGTGACGGGATAATACACATGCCATTTTGTTTGCCTTTGAGGTGGGTTTTGCAGATCTAACATTAAGTTCTGATGCTTGAGTGGCCAACTGCTTTGCCTATAGAGGATTGAACCATTATCCCAACCCCCAAAACCAACTTTGACTCCAAGATCCCAGCTATCCTAATGAAGTAGAATTCTCTTCTAGAATGTATCATTATGTGAGAGTGGAGTATGTTTGTAATTATAGTCACAGACAACTCTGTGTTCATTAAATATCAGTAAATATTTATTAAGTGAATTAAGGAAAAAAGGAAATCGAACAAAACTCGCTTCCATATAACATACTTCATCCTGTAAAATCCACATTATTTTCCAACTCCACGGTTCTTAGCTAGTTTTTTTCTTCTTTTAAGCTTATGTATACATGTGCTTCCAGAATTCTCTCTGGGTTCACTTTCAAATCTTCTTCCTTTATATATCGGCAAGAAAAGCAAAGCAATGAATGTTTCCATGTGTACATAAATGTGCACAAATGTGTGTGTGTGTGTGTGTGTGTGTGTGTGTGTGTGTGTGATGGGGGAGTGTATACTTACTTAGGAAGAAAAAGCATACCCATCCATACCTGAGAGTCTTCTGGTCCCTGGAAGAAGCTACCTTAATATTTGTGTTGCTGAAGCCATAGCAAGACTTCTTTGCGGGGATCTATCTTTGAAGACTCTCCTCTCTATTACAGTCTTCCAAACTTCCTGCAGCCCTTCTTGCCGGGGTTGACTTTGCTTCTGTGTGAATTCTTTCTGGGTGAAGGCCTGAGGGTTTTCAGGGTGCCCGAGGAAGACAGGGTTTGTTCTTCAAATTGTGAACTGTGTGTGGAAGGCACTTAAGTGCTGCAGTTTCTCAGTCTACATTACTGATGAGGACAACAGACTAAGTTTTTTTTTTACCATCTCACAGTGCATAAAATGAATCCCTTGTAATAGAGTTAGTTCAATGAAAAAATATTAATTTAACTAATTGAACTCCTGTCTGAGGCCTGGTGTGAAGTTCTAGTGCTCCCTTAACACTGTGGCAAGGCACTGTTGCAGAGAGAAGTCCAAATAGATCCTTGGTGAACTGCACTGCTCCTCCCTCCCTTTCTCCCTCTTCTTTCCTTCCTTCTTCCATTCCTTACCTCCTTAACTCTTCTCTTCCTCTGTCTTCTTCCCTACTCCTTCTCTTTCCTCTCTTTCTTCCAAAAATTTATTATCATCACTCTTCTATGAGACATATAGATGGCATTAAAAGCTATTTGATGTTCCTCCATCAGTTTCTATACAGCATCACTGAAATCTGCTTATTTACACACGTCCAACACTCAGAACACTATGGTACTAAATTCCTAGCTGCTTTTTCTAAATATACTTGCTTCAAAGCAAGCTTGTATTTTCCTTATGCCTTTTACTAGTGTTTCAGTCACCAATAAAATATAAGAGGAAAATCCTGACTAAATTTAGAACCCCTCCCCACAGAGTATCTGATGATGCTCTTTAAAGACAAATCCTGCAATGCATTCAAAAATAATAGGGAAACTCTTCTTAAAAAGGGGGGCTGGTGGGGTCATGTCTTTATTTGTATCTGAGCTGTGGATGATAGAGATTATAAATTCTTTTCCCAGCAAGTGCTATGTTCATGTTTCTCACTTTTTTATTCATTCTTTTATGATTTTGCAAGGCTGACTTCCAGTTAGTTAACTTCATGCCCTTAGAGGCTAAACCTTTGGTTTAAAGCTGTTTGAAGGCTTGGACATGCTCGTTTCTGTAATGTATGTGGTTTCAAGGCTGTCAATGACCCAGCATTGGGAAAAGCAGCTCTCTGAGTTGATTGACAATCAGCTGCTGGTATTAGAGAGTGCAAAGAAGGGCTCACCAAATAGCTAGGCATCCCTGTTTCCCATATTGCTCAGTGGTGGTGTTGGAGGACTCCTCTCACGGGTTCCCGTGACAATGTGTGTGCAGTTGTAATATCATTTGTCAACTTCAACCAGTTCTGCATCTGAGTGATTAACAGCTGACATCTAGACAAACCTCCCTGTGTCCATCCTGCCTTGCATGGACACCCTGTCTCTGTAAGCTTTGGCTCCTTTCTGTTGCTTTCAGCTTAAAAGGTTGCCTAGGGCTTTCATCCTAGGTTTGTCTCCTTATGTGCTTAGTGTAATTCTCACCAGCAGTGTTGGCTTCTTTATCCCTTAATCGGTCTGTTGTGATCACTAAACCAGTTCTGGAAGAAAACCTGCTGACCAATTTTCTCTGCCGTTGCACCACTACTAAAAGACTAAAGAAATTCTAAACCTTTGGAGGTGGCGGCTCTGCCTCCTTCCCACTGCAGTGCAGCTGATCAAAAGAAACTCTGCCTTCTCTGGAGACTAGGTTCTGCCTGTAATCTCCACCTGAATGCCATGCCTTTATTCTGGCCTTTACACTGTTATTCCCCATGAAGTCACTTCAAACTCAAACTCATGGGTAAAGTCAAGTTTATTAAGCAAAAGAGAGAGAGAGACTGAGAGAGAGAGAGAGAGAGAGAGAGAGAGAGAGAGAGAGAGAGAGAGAGGAGAAAGAGGGGGAGGAGGAAAAGAAGGAAGAGGAAGAGGAGAAGGAGGAGGAGGAGGAGGAGAAGGAGAAGGAGAAAGAAGAAGAAGAAGAAGAAAAAGAAGAAGAAGAAGAAGAAGAAGAAGAAGAAGAAGAAGAAAAGAAGAAGAAAAGAATGGAAGGAAGGAAGGAAGAAAGAAAGGAAGAAAGGAAGAAACAAAGAAACAGTTAGGAATCTGCCAGCATGCCTAAGGCCTCAGAAAATCCATAGAAGAGGAAAGAAGACAAGAACATGCTGGCAATTTTTCTTAGTATTCATTTATTCAAACTTGGGGTAAAGGATAGAACACTTTACAGTAGAGCCATTTGTGCTCCGGAGACAGCTGTTTTCTTTTTTCTCTTCTTTTCTTTTTTCTTTTTGCTTTGTTTTTTTCCAGACAGGGTTTCTCTGTGTAGCCCTGGTTGTCCTGAAGCTCACTCTGTAGACCAGGAACTCAGAAATATGCCTGCCTCTGCCTCCCAAGTGCTGGGATTAAAGGCGTGCGCCACCACCGCCCCTGTGACAACTGTTTTCTTTAACATTGGATGTGAATGAATAAAGCTAGGGTTACAGTGCTTTGTCTTTTTAAAGGAGTTAAAAGAGAGTTAAAGAGATGGCTCAGGACTTCAGAGGACTTACTGGTTTTGCAGAAGGCCCAGAATTGGTTCCCAGCATTCACCTGGTGGCCTGAAATCACCTCAGCTCTAGTTTTAGGGGATCATGCATGCAGTTCGTGAGCATTAATTCACATAGGCTCATATATATATATATATATATATATATATATATATATATATATGATAAAAAAAAACTTAAAAAGTGAAGGGTTATCCAGACTGAAGATATAAATTTCTCGGCAGCTATGTGTAAAGTTTAACATCTCCTCTCTCAAAAGGCGGTCATGGAAGAAGGCATTTGTAGCTAAGAAATGACAGATTTGTCATTTTGATTGTTGAATTTCCTTTGTGGGATTAGAACTCAAACCTAGGATGCTGTGTATGGTACATAAGCAATCACGATATCTCTGAGCTGAATTGTCATGCCAAACATTTGATATTTGAAACCCTTTGTGTATGTGTGTGCTTTAGATTATTTATGTATTACTATTTTTTCTTCACCAGAAAGCCTAAAGTTGACATTAGTATGCTTCAAGAAGAAGCAGTGTCACCTTTGAATATCCCACTCCAATCCTCGTATTAATTTTGCTGACCAGAGACAGTGGTCTCTGAACCTGTTTGTTCAGGTTCCTTCTAGATTGTTCAGGTTCCTTCTAAAGGTTACAGTCCTTATCCTGGCTGACCAACCAATACTGGTAAGGATATGAAAGACAAATGTGAACTAGCCTCCTAGTAAAGACCGATTTCTTAGTTGGGTGGTGGTGGCTCATGCCTTTAATCCCAGCACTCAGTAGGCAGAGACAGGCAGATATTTGTAAGTTTGAGATGGTCTACAAAGCTAACTCCAGGATAGCCAGGGATACAAAATGAAACCCTGTCTCAAAAGCAAAACCAAAACCAAAAACCAAACAAACAACACCCCCAAGGAAACAACAACACAAAAAACATTGTGTTTAAAAGGATACATATGCATATGAATTATTATATTAATTATATAAATGTGCATATAGATGTTTTTTCTTATAATTTGCCAGTAGCCAGCAACATTGCTCAGTGGGTAAAAGAGGTTCCTATGTCCAAGCACGGTAACCTGGATCTCCCATAAAGATGGAAAGAGAACCGATTCTGCAAAGTTCTCCTCTGACCTGTGCACACAAGCTATGGCATGCTCCTTTCTCCAACACATCCTGCACAGCACGTGCCCCACCCACACAGTTTTCTGTTGAGTAACCTTTGTTAGACCAACCAAATCATCCTGCTTAGTCCTGGGAGTTTTGAATCAAGAGCTACCTTTGCATGGTAAAAGAAAGAGCTCTGGCCTTCTGGAGGCAAAGTGGGGTCAACATCGGTATGGTAGGCCAGCAACAGTTGTTTCCAGTGGTGGCTTATTTTGTCTGCATACAGACGGAGGCTTGAAGCACACACCCTTTACCCTTTGTTACTGTTTAAATTCTTAGATTTTTATGGTTTTGCAGCTAATATCTAAGATGTGTAATCTTTTCGCAGGAAGTTCATCAGGCAACCTAATGTACTAGTAAAGTCTTTCCTGAAGGAGCACACTGGGCTTGGGTTCTGCCGTTTATGAATTACAACTGGTGTACATATAAAAGTGGGAAAGCAAGCCTCTGCCTGCCATCTCAGTGTTGTGATGAGTCACTTTTATTCTAATCAGCATTCTGTGTCCTCTCAGTCAGAGGCACAGGAGTTGAGAGATGCATGCGAAAGCTCTATAAGGGAGAACAGTTAACTGGGGAAAAAAAAACGAGGGACCCCAAAATTTCAATTTCCCAGTGATATCAAACTAAAGTAAAGTTGTGAACTTAGGCATTTTAGTTCCTATCTTTTTAAAAGATCTTGGAGGGATTGGGGGAGGACAAAGACTGTGATTAAAATACTAAATATTATTAAAAGAGCTAAAACAATTACATTAATCAGAATTTACCTTCAAGTTTGCTCTATTGGTTTTAGTTTCCAAATGATTTTTCAAGAAAAATTTTCACAAGGTTTTCAAACAAATCTTGGTCCCTTTTACAAAGGAAGTCAATTAAGGTCCTTTAAATTATCTTATTCTGTAGAGGGTACCAAGGAGATGCCATAGATGAAGGAGATAAAACAAAAGCCCTGCAAAGTAAAAACCAAAACAAAAAGAAAAAGCATTTTGTAAGGAATCACAGGACCTCACGACATAGATGTCTCCATCTCGCATTTTCTGTACAAATAAGTTATAAATACCATCCTCAGAACATTTACTCGGGAAGAGATGGACTACAGTATCTACAGCTAATGATCTTTTACATATCAATAGTTGGTTAGCTTCAAATGTGTAGATGTTTGTTGGAATACTGATAGGTGATACTTGAGCTCAAAAGACGGGTTGCGTTGCCAAGCAGTGAGGTAATGAGAACGTGCAATTATTTCCCTTCAAGATCATCAAGGTCTTTCATCAAGGTCATAAGGTTCTAGTCAAGTAAATCGTCTTGTGAGAGAAAATTACCATTTTAAATAGAAAGTAATTAGGAATGGGACCAAAGGGCGAGCTGGATAGATGACGTGTTTTCAAAAATTGAACGTCACGAATCTGTTTCCCTTTTTTTGTATTAATTAATTAATTGATTGATTAATCTTATACCTGGAACTCAGTTTCCTCTCCCTCCTCTCCATGAAGTTGTTCACCCTCCTTCCTCCCCTCCTCCATTTCTCTTCAGAAAAGGAGAGGCCTCTATAGATATCAATCAGCCCTGGATTCTCTCCTACTGAGTAGGCACATTCCTACTGAGGCTAGATGAGGCAGCCTAATAGGAGCACAGGGTTCCAAAGGCAGGCAGCAAGAGTCAGAGACAGCCCCTGCTCCTACTATTAGGAGACCCACATGAAGACCAAGCTACATACACTTCTGTAACACACGTACAGGGGTCCTAGGTCTGTCCCATGCAGGCTCCCTGGTTGGAGGTTCACTCCTTGTGAGCACCTATCCCACCCCCTCTTCTTAGGATTCCTCAAGCTCCACGTAATATTTGGCTGTGGGTCTCTGCATCTGTTCTATCAATTGCTTGGGGAAGACCCTGATGACAGTTATACTAGGCTTCTGTCTGCAAGTATAGCAGACTATCATTAGCAGTGTCAGGTGTGGGTTTCTTCTCACAGCATGGGTCTCAAGCTGGACCAGTCATTGGTTGGCTACTCCCTCAATTTCTGCTCCTTCTTACCCCAAGCACATCTCGTAGGCAGGACAAATTGTAGGTTCAAGGTTTTGTGGCTATACAGGTATACTAATCCCTCCATTGGCAGTCTTGCCTGGTTACAGGAGATGGCCCGTTCCATTTGGGCTCCATAACCCCCATTACTAAGAGTCTTAGCTTAGGTCACCCTCATATATTTCCGAGAATTTCTGAGGTTTCTAGTTTGTCCCAGAGATGCATCCCCTACCCCCCAAACCCGTGGTGGTTTGAATATGCTTGTCCCAAAGAGTATCGCTATTAGAAGGTGGGGGAAAGCCTTGTTGGGGAAAGTGTGTCCCCGTGTGCATGGGTTTTGAGACTCTCTTCCTAGCTGCCTGAAAGCTAGTCTCCTGCCTGCCTTTAGATCAAAATGTAGAATTCTCAGTTTCTCCAGTGCTTCCCCTGCATCGATGCTGCCATGCTCCTGCCTTGATGATAATAAACTGAACCTCTGAACGTGTAAGCCAGCCTCAATTCGATGCTGTCCTTATAAGAGTTGTCTTCGTCATGGTGTCTGTTCACAGCAATGGAAACCCAAACTAAGACACCCCACATCCCATTTGTGTCTTTCAGTACTCCCCCCTCCATCCTCATCTCACCTGATCTCTCTTATTTCCAAGCACACCTCAACCCCATGATGGCTAATGTATTTTCTCCTCTCAATGAATCTGAGCTTTCTTGTAGCTCTTCCATATTTTCTTTTCTTTTTTGTCTTTTTTTTTAAAAAAAATTAGATAATTTTTTATTTACATTTCAAATGTTATTCCTTTCCTGGTTTTCCCTCTTAAAACACCCTATCATATCCCCCCTCCCCCTGCTCAACAACCTACCCACTCCTGTCCTGGCATTCCCCTATCTTCTCAGGACCAAGGACCTCTCCTCACTTTGATGTCCAACAAGGCCATCTTCTGCTACATATGCAGCTGGAGCCATGGGTCCCTCCATGTGTACTCTTTGGTTGGTGGCTTAGTCCCTGGGAGCTCTGGGGGTACTGATTGGTTCATATTATTGTTCCTCCTATGGGGCTGCAAGCTCCTTCAGCTCTTTTGGTCCTTTCGCTAGCTCCTCCCTTAGGGACCTTGGGCTCAGTCCAAAGGTTGGCTGAGATCATCCACTTCTGTATTTGTCAGGTACTGGCAGAGCCTCTCAGGAGACAGCTATATCAGGCTCCAGTCAACAAGCACTTGTGGGCATCCACAATTGTGTCTGGGTTTAGTGACTGTATATGGGATGGATACCCAGGTAGGGCAGTCTCTGGATGGTCTTTCCTTCAGTCTCTGCTCCACACTTTGTCTCTGTATCTCCTCTCATGGGTAATTTGTTCCCTTTTCTAAGAAGGACCAAAGTATCCATAATTTGGTCTTCTTTCTTCTTGAGCTCCATTTGGTCTGCGAATTGTATCTTGGGTATTCCAAGCTTCTGTGCTAATATCTACTTATCAGTGAGTGTATACCATGTGGGTTCTTTTGTGATAGTTACCTCACTGAGGATGAAAATTTCTAGCACCATCCATTTGCCTAAGAATTTCATGAATTCATTGTTTTTAACAGCTGAGTAGTACTCCATTGTGTAAATATACCACATTTTATGTATCCATTCCTCTATTGAAGGACATCTAGGTTCATTCCAGTTTCTGGTTATTATAAATAAGACTACTATGAACATAGTGGAGCATGTACCCTTATTACATGTTGGAGAATAATCTGGAAATATGCCCAGGAGTGGTATAGCTGAGTCCTCGGGTAGTACTATGTTGAATTTTCTGGGGAATCACCAAACTGATTTCCAGAGTGGTTGCACCAGCTTACAATCCCACCAGCAGCGGAGGAATGTTCCTTTCTCCATGTCCTCTCCAGCACTTGCTGCACCCTGAGTTTTTGATCATAGTTATTCTGACTGGTATGAGGTGAGGTGGAATCTCAGGATTGATTTGATTTGCATTTCCCTGATGACTAAGGAAGGTGAATATTTCTTTTCTTTCTTTTCTTCCTTCCTTCCTTCCTTCCTTCCTTGCTTCCTTCCTTCCTTCCTTCCTTCCTTCCTTCCTTCCTTCCTTCCTTCCTTCCTTCTTTCTTTCTTTCTTTCTTTCTTTCTTTCTTTCTTTCTTTCTTTCTTTCTTTCTTTCCTGAGACAGGGCTTCTCTGTGTAGCCCTGGCTGTCCTGGAACTCACTCTGTAGGCGCTTCTCAGCCATTTAGTATTCCTCAGTTGAGAATTCTTTGTTCAGCTCTGTACCCCATTTTAATAGGGTTATTTGGTTCTCTGGTGTCTAACTTCTTGAATTCTTTGTTATATATTGGATATTAACCATATATTGGATATAGGATTGGTAAAGATTTTTTTCCCAATTTGTTGGTTGCTGTTTTTTCCTATTGACAGTGTCCTTCGCCTTACAGAAGCTTTGCAATTTTATGAGGTCCCATTTGTCAATTCTTGATCTTAGAGCATAAGCTATTGGTGTTCTGTTCAGGAAATTTTCCCCTGTGCCCAAGTGCTCGAGGCTCTTCTCCAGTTTCATTTCTATTCCTTTCAGTGTGTCTGGTTTTATGTGGAGGTCCTTGATCCACTTGGACTTACTTGAGCTTAGTACAAGGAGATAAGAATGGATCAATTTGCATTCTTCTCCATGCTTATCTCCAGTTGAACCAGCACCATTTGTTGAAACAGCTATCTTATTTTTTCAACTGTATGGTTTTAGCTCCTTTATCAAGATCAAGTGACCAAAAGTACGTGGGTTAATTTCTCGGTCTTCAATTATTCCATTGATCTGACTGCCTGTCACTATACCAGTACCATGCAGTTTTTATCACAAGTGCTCTGTAGTACAGCTCAATGTCCAGGATGTTGATTCCCCCAGATGTTCTTTTACTGTTGAGAATAGTTTTAGTTATCCTGGGTTTTTTGTTATTACAGATGAATTTAAGAATTGCTCTTTTTAATTCTATGAAGAATCAAGTTGGAATTTTGATGGGGATTGCATTGAATCTGTATATTGCTTTGAACAAGATGTCCATTTTCACTATATTAACCCTGCCAGTCCATGAGCGTGGGAGATCTTTCCATCTTCTGAAGTCTTCTTCATTTCTTTCTTCACAGACTTGAAGTTCTTGTCATATAGATATTTCACTTGTTTAGTTAGAGTCACACTAAGATACTTTATATTATTTGTGACTATTATGAAGGGTGTCTTTCCCTCATTTCTTTCTCAGCCTGTTTATCATTTGAGTATAGGAAGGTTACTGATTTGCTTGAGTTAATTTTATATCCAGCCACCTTGCTGAAGTTGTTTATCAGCCTTAGGAGTTCTCTAGTGGAATTTTTGGGGTCACTTAAGTATACTATCATATCATCTACAAATAGTGATAGTTTGAGTTCTTCCTTTCCAATTTGTATCCCCTTGACATCTTTTAGTTGTCTCTTTGCTCTAGCTAGAACTTCAAGTACTATATTGAATAGATATGGAGAGAGAGGACAGCCTTGTCTAGTCCCTTATTTTGGTGGAATTGTTTTAAGTTTCTCTTCATTTAGTTTGATGTAGGGTATGGTTTTCAGTATATTGCTTTTACTATGTTTAGGTATGGGCCTTGAATTCTTAATTGTCCCAATACTTTTATCATGAAGAGATGTTGAGTTTTGTCAAATGCTTTTGAACATCTAATGAAATGACTATGTGTTTTTTTCTTGGAGTTGATTTATGTAGTGGATCATATTGATAGTTTACCATATATTGAACTAACCCTGCAACCCTGGGATGAAGCCTACTTGTTCATGGTGAATAATCGTTTTGATGTGTTCTTGGATTCAGTTGGCAAGAATTTTATTAAGTATCTTTGCATCAATCTTCATAAAGGAAATTGTTCAGACTTTTCCTCTTAATGCTGCTTTTATTGGGTCCCACAAGTTTGGGTATATTTTACATTCGTTTTCATTAAATCTTCTCATATCGGTTGAGGTTTGTTTTGTGACCCATTATATGGTCAGTTTTAGAGAAGGTACTGTGAGGTTCTGAGAAGGTACAATCTTTTCATATAGGATAAAATGCTATATACATATATGTTAAATCTACTTGGTCCATAAGTTCTGTTAGTTTCACTGTCTTCATTTATTTTGTGTTTCCCTGATCTGTCCATTGATGTGAGTGTGGTGTTGAAGTCTTCCCCTATTATTGTGAGGTGCAATGTGTGCTTTGCGTTTTAGCAAAGTTTCTTTTATGAATGTGGGTGCCCTTGCATTTGGAGCATACATGTTCAGAATTAAAAGTTCTTGGTAGATTTTTTTCCTTTCATGAGTATGAAGTGCCCTTCCTTATTTTTTTGATGACTTTTGGTTGAAAGTCAATTTTATCTGATATTAGAATTGCTACTCCAGCTTGTTTCTTGGGATCATTTGCTTGGAAAATTTTTAGGTTTGGTCTTCTGAGTGTGTCCTGTATTTCCTGGATGTTTTGGGTAGGGAGCTTTTTGCATTTTCCATTTTCTTTGACTGTTGTGTCAATGTTTTCTATGGTATCTTCTGAACCTGAGATTCTTTATTCTACCTCTTGTATTCTGTTGGTGATGTTTGCTTGCATCTATGACTCCTGATCTCTTTCCAAGGTTTTCCATCTCCAGGGTTGTCTCCCTTTGTGCTTTCTTTATGGTTTCTATTTCCATTTTTAGATCCTGGATGGTTTGTTCAGTTCTTTCACCTGTTTGTTTGTGTTTCCTTGTAATTTTTTAATGGATTTTTGTGTTTCCTCTTTAAGGTCTTCTACCTGTTTACCTGTGTTCTCTTGTATTTCTTTAAGGGAGTTACTTATGTCCTTCTTAAAGTCCTCTATTATCATCATGAGATGTGTGCTTTTCCGGTGTGTTGGGGTAACCAGGGCTCACTGTCGTGGGAGAACTGGGTTCTAATGATGATCCTTTGTTTCTGTTGCTTATGTTCTTTCGCTTGCCTTTTGCCATCTGTTATCTCTGGTTTTAGCTGGTCTTGCTGTCTCTGACTGTGGCTTGTCTATCCTGCAAGTCTGTGTGTCAGTACTCCTGGGAGACCAGTTCTTTCCAGAGTAATTTAGGTATGGAGAACTGTGGTACAGGGTCAACTTTGGGGTGCAGACAGAAACCAGAAGGATCCTGCACCAGCTGATGCTTGCTTCCTGTGTCCTGATGGCTCTGAACAGGTCCCTCTTGGGCCAGGAATTTGAAGAGTAGTGGTCTTACCTGTGCTTGCAGGTTTGTAGGCGCTCCTTGAGACCAGCTCTCTCCTGGCAGTATTTATGTATGTAGCTCTGTAGCCCAGGATCAGCTCTGGGCACAGACAGAAATCAGAAGACTCCTGTCCCAGGCAGCCCCTTAGTTCCTTTGTCCTGAGGGTTCCGGGCAGGTTCCTCTGAGCAGCAGTGTTGATCCTACCTGCACTCACAGGCTGGTATGTACTCCTGGGAGGCTTGCTCTCTCCTGGAGCTATTTGGGTATGGAACCCTTTGGCAAAGGTTCATCTTCCAGCAGCAGACTGAAATAGGAAGGGACTTGTCCCAGGCTGCCCCGAGTTCCTGTGTCCTGAGGGTTCTGGGCAGGTTCCTCTGAGCAGTAGTGGTGGTCCTCCCTGCACTCACAGGCCTGTCTGCAGTCCTGCGAGGCTAGCTACCTCCCTGTGCCACCTGGGTATGGAGCCCTATGGCAAAGGATCATCTCCAGCTGTAGAAATAAAGCCATATTTTTATATAATTAAGTGATTGCTTATTAAATGGTCTAAGAAAGTCCAGAAATAATCTTCCCTTTCTCTTTAGAAGTTACAGAGGTAAACTGTTCATTTTCTCTGCTGTTTGTTTGTTAAGGTCCATAGTGCTCCCTCACCTTAAGGTGGAAGGAACCATTCTCCCTCTGTGGTCATTGAACTCTATGTGCAGCCAGCACAGTGGATTCAGCAGAGGCAGCTGAAGGTTGCTTCTTGTGTGAGCCTTGAAATTAATCATTTTGGAGTCACAATCTGCCTTTGGTGTTTATGAATATCTCCAAAATAGGGTCTATTCTCCATGCAGGTTTTACCTACAGCAAAAAAGCCCTTTCCATGTTGGCTAGAGCTGGGAGAACATTCCTATTATGGGGTGATTCTCTATGAGAAAGTTTTTGTTTCTCTGCTCTCAGGGGAGTTGTTTGTGACCATTTACACTTTTTGTATAATGAGGACACCAGCTTGCTAATAACTGAGCTGGGGGTATTGTATAACAGTACATTAAGAAAGTAGCCCCCGAGATCACACACACAGGTCTTTGCTCATGGCAGCTTAACGCGCCATAACTTTCCTAAGTAGCTAAATTGACTTACAGATTTTTATGGTATTTATTGCATTTCATTTTAATAAGAAGCCATTATAGTTGAATAACTAATTACTTTATAGCAGGTGTGACAAATATCACTGGGGTGCCATCAGTAAAACATGCTTTATGGTGGCTTTCCTCTTGTCACGAAGAGATAATCAAAGCCAGAGCTCAAAAGAAAGAAAAATAAGCTCTATCATGCAACAAATGAAGATTTCATTTTCAGTGCATCTCAATATGCTTTATTGTTCCATTAATAAGCCAGCTAGGGCTGGAAACAATAACTCCATTGAAGCAATTATATTAAATTAATAACTAAACAGAGGGGAAAAGAAGCCCCAAATGAAACAACAATAGCAAAAATGCTATTTAAGCTCACTCAGGACCTGGCCACTCCTGGAGGAGGCCTACGTTTGGATATCTTGTTGATTTTAACTGGATGGCTTGCCATATATAGAAGGCAAAAGCTTGGTTTCATCTTGTTTTGGACCATGATACATAGAATATTACAAGAATTATAATACGCTGAAACCAGAAAGTTTTTTCCAGGTTAGCAAAGTGTTCTTATGGCAGCTTACAGTGGCTTATCCCTGCAATGTTAGCACTTGGTAGCCAGAAACAGGGTCATTAACAAGTTTGAGACCAGCCTGGGTTATGCACAGAGTGAGCTAGAGCCACATAAGGAGATTTTGACTTGTCTCAAAATCAAACCCAAAAAGACAAACAAACAAATAAACAAAAACCCAAACCAAACTAAAAGAAAAAAAAAAACCTCTTATATTTTGAATATGTAGAAGCAATGATTAAAATTAAAAATACCTACGGTTAAGAATTTTGATTTTCATTTATATCCTTTAAGAAGATCAGGAAGTCAGGTAAACTCTAGAAGGTATGTAGGGAAGCTTGGAGTTGGCTCAACACTCCTCAAGACCAAGTTTTCAGCACAGAGGAGATTTATTTGCCCCAGCGGGACAGAGGGCAGGGAATAAGAGACATGGACAGGAGCAAGAGGATGAGGGAGAAGAGGAAGGGAACAAGGAAGAGGGGCCAGGGGTATTTGTACTGAAGTGGGACAAAGGCCTGCCTCTGGGTAGAATGGAGACAGACTTGGCTTGTAGGCAAATGGTGGTTTTGTCTACAAAAAAGGGTGTCATCACGTGTTAGGATGGCTTGTTCAGTTTTAACTGGTCAGGTTCGTTTGGTAAGCCAAAGAGAGCTTTTGATTGCTGGACTTGAATGCTTTAATAGCTGGATCTTAATAGTCAGTCTCAGGAGGATGAAGTAGCCAAATTAGGGATTAGGCCTTGATGACTAGCTTTAAGAATGTAATCATATAACACATTACACTGTAATCAATGTAATGTATTGGTTTGTTGCAAGACAGAGGGAATGGGAGAGAAAGGGCAGGGCCTGCCGGAGCCACACCCACCATGCTTGAGCTCGCCAGAGTCCCTTCAAGGTGTATTACAGAAAAACATTGGTTATGCAAAACATTAAAGAGAAAAGCAAACAGATGATCAAAGACCCCATTACTCTGATAATCAATCCACTATGATTTCAATATAGATATATAATCAATAAACCAACAAAAAGCAAATAGTCCATATGATATATACATTTTTTTCCCTAGAAGGAGCTGATAGACTCATGGAACACTATAACTTTCAAAGGGCTTTTGGAATTGATTTATTTATCCTCTTATTATGCAATTAGGAACAAAAGCTAGATTATTGAATTTGCCTTGCCCAGTCTATTAAAGGTATTAGCTAGGTCTAATACTATTTCAAACTATAATAATGAACTAACACATCAGTGGCAATCTTGGGATAGCGCTACTTCAAAACTTCACATTGAAATTTAATTTGCCCTTGGGAAAAAAAGTTTTAATTTTGCTCCAGGTTTAATCTTTTTTTTTTTATTTGTAAGGCAGACTGTCATTGAAGTCATCATACAGGGCTCATCTAAGTTCCTTTTCCAATTTATCTGTCTGCTCATGTAAAGAGCTGGACATTCACCAGCACTGGGCAGCAATGTGATCTTAGTTAGTGACATCAGATCTTCTAAGAAAGCTTCAGTAGGTTTCCAAGAGATCTTAGGACTCTCCTGAGTGGTCCTGACTTAGGAACATAGCTCACAACTTGATTGTTCTTTATTTCAAGTTCTTCCTGGGTGTCTACTTGCCTAAGATATCAGCAGCTGCTCTGATATACTGCCTAGAACATGGCTTCTGCTGCTCCACCTCACATATCCACACACTTTGTGAGTCCTGGAAACACAGCATCCAGATTCTAACTCTTTTCCATTGAGAAAATATATTTATTTTTATTTTTTTGTGTTTCTGTGTCTGTATGGCTCCCCATGAGGGCCAGAGGAAGTCGTTGGGCTGCCTAGAGCAGGCATTACAGGTGACTATGAAGTAGCTAATGTGGGCACTGGGAATTAAACTCTGGTTCTCTGGAATTCCAACAAGCACTCTTAACTGCTGACCCAGACCCATAATTCTAACTCTTTCTATTTTGTATTCTTAAAAAAAATTACTCTGTTTCTGTGTTTGGAAGATCTCCTATTTTCCCAAGACAACAATCTAGGGCATTTGGAGTCCTTATATAGGAGGACAGAGTTGTTCATTCGGTACCTTTGAAAAGCATTCATGACCTCATCTTTGCCCAGGAAAGAGAAACACTTTGGAATATTTTGAGATGTACTTTACTTTCTGAGAGGTGGCAAGAGAAAATTTATCACCACTACCTCAATCAATTCCTTCTGTTTGCAAGAATATGGTGTGGTTTGGCCAAAGTATTGGACCCCTATTAGAAATGTCATTAAATAGAAGTCCAACTCTGAAACAGAGAAGAAAATTCCTTTAGCTGGTGCTTCATATGCCTTACTTTACTATAAATACCAAAGATGTTTTTTCTGATTCAGTGACATGGAAAATAATACTTGGCAATCGAAGGTCATTAAAAAAGCATTCTGGAAGTATTGCTGTAGCTTAAGGTGGCCATTAATGTCAGGTTGTGCGGAGAAAGGTAGAATCAAAGTATTTTAAAAGTGGAAGGGAACTTAGAAATAATTTTGTTCAACTCCCTGGTTTGTAGATTAAAGTAGTCATGGGACAATTTGTCATTTTATACCCAATTCAGAAGTTTGCAATATTCTTCTATAACATGAAAACATACAATCAAATAAGGTGCTGTAGCTTACAGAGACCCTTTATTTGAATAGCACATGTATTCTATCTACCTGTGAATCTGCAGCAATTCCCATCCTTGATATCCAATAATCTTGGGTGCATTTTAGACTCTATTCATGAAATTATTGAACCAACCTAAAATGTAACTCACATTTTAATAAAGAATCCAACAAGAATACCTTCACCATAAGGGAATATTTTTGCAATAAAATAAGATTAGGTGGATAGATCAGTTCCTAAAAATACTGCGACTCCTGGAACACTGATAAAATTAGTTGAAAATTGAAAAAAAAAATCTTGAAAGGTGAAAAAAAAAAAAGAAATCAAAGATACCAGAGTTTACTTTGTATCTCCATGGATAACATGTGATAATATTTAAGTTTCTGAAAATTCCATCAGGATGTTCAGTTTCATTTCCTAGTCAATGGACGGCCTTGTTCCCTTGTGTTCCATTAAATCAGCTTTGGATCTTCCTGGCTCTCCAAGGAGCTTCTAACTCTTTACCCTTCCTAAGAGCCATCTGTTGCATGGAAGTTCCCCCTGGGCCTAACATAAATATTTACATGTGAGTTCATCTAGGGGGGGGAGTGTGCCTAATAAATCGCTGAATTCTGTCCTGCCCAATGTGTAGTTAGAGTTTATTTTTCTCAAGGTACCACCAGCCTGAAGCTAACACAGTGATTCTTTTTCTAATTAGTTCAACCATCTAAACAGGTGATAAAAACCCTTGCAGTCATTGAGTGCCCTAGATGGCCAGAACTTTCCTCAGGGGTTGAAAGATCGCTTATCTAAACAAATAAAGTGGTCATATGAATTGAAAATATTTAGACAATGTTCTTCCCATGAGTCAAATTCAAAGGATGTCACCCCTCGAGAGTGATTGTCCTGGCATGGTTTATGTAAAGCCCATCAAGTTACCATTGACTTGAAGCAAACTGGTTATAAATTACTTCAGAATGCTGTGATATCCATTTTCATTGTCTTCAGAAGTTGGCTTATAAAAAATCAAAAGAGTTTTCCCCTGAATATACTTAATAATGCATTCAAGCTGGCAGTTTGCCAGATTCCTCCGAGGCCATATTAAATTGAAAGATATTTTAAACATTCATTTTGATGAATGGCATGTGCGTCATGACCTTGTGCAATCTGCAGTCAAGTCTGTAGTAAAAGCATTGGCTAACAGAGAATTTATCATGGTGGTGGAATTAGTTTTTAGTGTACTTAATATTTATTTATTTATTTGCTTATTTATTTAGTATGGCCTTTCTTTCAATTTAAGAGAAATTTTTTTTTGTTTGTGAAATTAGCAAATATTTCTGCAAAAACCTAGGAAGTTAAAAGAAAAGGTGAAGATAAAATTAAAAAATGATTTTCAGTTTTCAAAAATACCTACTGTTTTGGTACAAATACTTCTAGGTAAAATATATGTATGTATATCTTATGTATTTATTATATTTATATACTTTATTAAGTTTACTTCTATAAGCCTAAAATTTAATAGTGTGCATCGTTATCTACTATTTTATATCATTTATATTTAATATAAATGATTATAAATATATCATATATTTCATGGAAGTATAAATTGTGTGTAAGCATTATTATTTATTGCTCTCTATGATATTTAGGTCATTTCTCTTTTTCTTTTTGAGTTGGTTCTTTGATGAGTATTCATTACCTGACTCACATTAAATCCTTTTTCTTTTTTGTTATTTATTTATTTATTTATTTATTTATTTATTTCAAGAGACAACAAGTGCTGGCGAGGATGTGGAGAAAGAGGAACACTCCTCCACTGTTGGTGGGATTGCAAAATGGTAAAACTGCTCTGGAAATCAGTTTGGCGGTTCCTCAGAAAATTGGGCATGTCACTTCCAGAGGACCCTGGCATACCACTCCTGGGCATATACCCAGAGGATTCCCCTGCATACAATAAAGACACATGCTCCACTATGTTCATAGCAGCCTTGTTTATAATAGCCAGAAGTTGGAAGGAGCCCAGATATCCCTCAAAGGAGGAATGGATACAGAAAATGTGGTATATTTATGCAATGGAATACTACTCAGCAATTAAAAATAATGAATTCATGCAATTTGTAGGTAAATGGTTAGATCTGGAAAATATCCTAAGTGAGTTAACCCAATCACAAAAGAATACGCATGAAATGCAATCACTGATAAGTGGATATTAATGAGCCCAGAAGCCCTAAATACTCAAGGCACAATTAGCAATTCAAATGATTCCCAAGAAGAAGAAAGGAGAGGACCCTGGGCCTGAAAAGATTGGATCCAGTTTTATAGATCCAGAACAGAGAAATGGTGGTGGTGGGGGATGATTGGGGAATAGTTGGGGGGGGGAGAGGACTTATGGGACATATGGTGGGGGGGGAACTGGGAAAGGGGAAAGCCTTTGGAATGTAAACAAAGAATATAGAAAATAAAAAGTAAAATAAAATAAATCCTTTTTCTCTTAAGACATTTTAGCATACCCCTATATAACCATATTATGTGTTGCTATATAAGGCCATTATTGAACCTAACACAGCCATAAAATAATTATGTCTTTGATGAAAACATTGCATATTCTAGTAGAGATTCCACATTCCTGAAGTACACACAGTTTAATTCTCAAACTGCAAAAGAGATTATTTATGATTGTTGTGGATAGATTATAGGCAAATCTCATCATTCTCACATGAATTTGCATGTAAATATAAATTTCCATGTGCTAGGCTGAATATTGGGTTGTATTATGCCAGATCACAAGAGGTAGATTTCCCATAGAGGAGAGGTGTGAAATACTCCTGCAGGGAAATGTTCATGTTGTTCTCCTTAAATTCTGTCCCCCTGTTGCCTCACAACATTGGTTCAGCTTGATCCATGTCTCTTGGCTCAATAAGTTTGATGGATTCTAGTAATCTATCATAAAGAATGTATTTCTGTGAATAAAAAATGTTTTCCAGTAATATAATGTGTAAATCTTGTTTTAACCAATCTCACAAAGTTGTATTGTCTTTGAGTGTGCATGGTGTTTTGTTCAGGAAGAATTGAGGATGTATTCTCTTCCTTTTCAGTTTCATATCTGAGTTTTCTCTTAAGCATACTGTCCTCTCCATGTTATATTTTGGCTCTTGGCTAGGCCCTTATTTCTGTTCTTCTGGGACTATGAGTCATTCCCAGCTCTTCTGTTCTCCTTCCCTCTCCCGAGCCCAGTTTTATTCTTGAGCCAGACATCAACTTTTGTCCTTGGCAGAGTACATTAGTTACCCATTCTCTGTGTTCTTCTGTGTTTTATTTCAGTTCCAATGTGTATGTATATGTATATTCAGTTCCTATATATGTATGTATATACATACAAATATATATATTTTGGTTCCTATATATGTATATATTTTTAGTTCATATATATGTGTGTGTATACATATATATATATATATATATATATATATATATATATATATATAAACACAAATGCATATATCTGAGTAGCATGAAAAATATTCAGCACAAGGAAAAGGTAGCAAATAAATACTGGAAGAGATGCTTACATACATCCATTTCTTTCAAGTCACTTTGTAAATTAGGATTTTCTTTCTAAGACTAAAAAAGGGGGAAAAAACCTTTCATTCTGTTAGAAATATTCTTTTCAGATAGGATCTGTCTCATCAGGCTTCCCTGGACAGACTGGAATTAACTATATAGACCAGGATGGCATCAAACTCACAAATCTACCTGCCTCTGCCTCCAAGTGCTGGGGTTAAAGGTGTGTGCCATTATACCATGCAAAAATATATATATTTTTTAAATTTACTACTACCTCTTAGCACATTTCTATCAAGCTTGAATAAATGTCAACATTCTCTCTAAGTCTTTTTTGGATTGGTGGCAGCATGATTCAATAAAAATCTTACCTAGTCAATTATTAAAACATAATTAGAGATAAGATTGTGTGTATGTGCAAATAATATTTTAACAGTTTTATCTGTTTCTTTCATAATGTATTATTTGTAAATGGATAATCCAATGGGCTATCAATTGAGCAAAATCTTATTGATGAGAAACAGTGCTCTGAAATCCATGATGGGAAAGATATCGAATAGGATTTTATCACAGAAATTGCCGTGGTATTTGTAAGATATGGTATTTGGAAGGCCTTTATCAATTTCTAAAATACTACTATACTTTGATTTTTAGAATGAAATAAAAACACCTCCCAGTTATATAAATGATGATTAAGTAGGGTCTATGCTATTGAATTATAGTCTCCATTGATAATGATGTGTTAACACCCTGAGTTTTCATCTCTTTCTCCTCTAATTTTAATCAACAAGCCTGACTTGGGTGGTGTGGTCCCCATCCCTGGCTGAATTTAAGTGTCTATTGGGCTTTGTATGTCTAATGACTGCAGTCACCTTCCACTACAGAAGCAGATGCCTTATGAATTATAGATTTTTGCATAACCCAAGTCAATGGGCATGGGTTCATTTGGATTTTAATAATTCAGGACTAATCTGCTGTAGTTAGAGGGGGACAAATCTACCCTCACGGCCAAACAGTAAAAAGTGGCCATATAGGATTTGCTGGTTACTCTGTAATACTTTAAAGGGTTAAAATGATATTGCACAGTAGAAATAAGCTGCTTAGACACTGTGATTCACATGGAAATTCATGTGAGAATGATATTTGCCTATATTCTGTCCACAACAATAACAAATAGTCTCTTGCAGTTTGAGAACCAAACTGTGTATACTTCCGGAATGTGGAATCTCTACTAGAATATGCAATGTTTTCACCAAAGACATAATTATTTTGTGGCTGTGCTAGGCTGAATAATGGCCTCCCCAGAGATGTCTGCATCATCATGCTAGGAATTTGTGAATGTTTCTTTGCATGGCAAAAGGATTTGCAGGAGTCTTAAAATTAGGGATCTCAGTAAGGTAAGATCATTCCGTATGTGACAGTTTTTTTTAAACGTGTCAAAATACCTGTGAAAAGTTAACTTAAGGAAGAAAGATTTCATGTTAGTGCTGGATCTCAGTGGCATCATTCCATAGGTGGGCACCTCGCTGCTGTGGCAAGATAGTACATCCTATGAGAAGCACATTGTGAAGGAACTAAGTGGTTGGGAAACCAAAGGAGAAGAAGGGTCAGGCTCCACAATTCCCCTTTCATTGCATGCGACCAACAACCTACTTCCTTTATCAGGCTATGCCCACCAAAGGGTTTACACCTTGTAATAACAAGGCAGGTTCAAAAACAAATCTGTGGACATGAGCCAATAAGAAAATTTAAGACCCAAACCACAGCATCTGGTTTTAGGGGCCCAGATGGCCCCTAAATCTAATTACAGGGATCCTCAGGAAAGAGAACAAAGGTGCTTGACTACATAATTCAAAAGCAATGTGATGACAGAGAGATGTGATATTCCTCTGCCTTTGAGTGTAGGTGGTCATTAGAAGTGGGAAAGGCAGGGAAAATGGATTCTCTCTATGAGAGTCAGACATGGCATCATTCTGTGAATACAGTGGTCCATGACCCACATCTGGGAAGAATTGCTTGGGTTGCCTCTTTACACCCAGATTCCCCATGCTCTCTTATATAGGCAAGACAGTCCATAGGTAATCCTTAGATAAAATAACGCCAAATTGCAGAAATTCCAGAAATCATTTTGTTACAGGACATAGATATCCAGGATGATAAATCCCAGAACTTTCCTAGAGGGGCATGGGAACATTATTTGAGAATGAATTCTTCAAACCATTTTACAGATAAGTAGTAAAGTTTGGGTTGCAATGGGAGTCTTGACTAAATCTGGAAAGAGTAGATGAAGTACTGAGTTAATGCAAATTATTGACAAGGACCACTTGGAACTAGCCAAGCGCACCTGGGCACGGCTCTGGATATGAGCAAAGACTTTCTCTGGTTTGTGTAGAAAAAAACAAAAAACAGAAAACAATCAACAAAAAACAAGAACTGTCAGCTGCCTCTTCTTCCTAGATGACTGCAACCTTAACACAACTCCCCTCCAGACCTCCTAGTGAGATCAGCTAGCCTTTTCTTCCTGTGCTGTGTGTAATGAACTTGGTGTGTAGTTGGTGACACGCCATCAGAACAAGCACAGCCCACTCCATCCCAGGTTTTCTGTATGCGGTTGGGTTTCCAGGTCCTGCCATGCTTCATGAGGCAGTAAAGAGAAGAGAAAAGCTAACATTTGATGTTTAGGGACCTATGCTTGATTTATCATGCACGACAGTCTTTGGTTTTTTGTTTTTTCCCCAAAGTCAAGACTGACAAGGAAATGCTGATCACAAAGCAGCTATTCAGTGCGAAGCTGGATGGCCATGGGTAGATGCAGTAGCATCCATATTTGAGCCATTAACTCTCACATCTTTTGTGGGGGCTTGTGACTTTAAAAAGTTGGTCTTTATAGCAAGGAGCTTACATTTCAAGCCTAGAGCCTCTACTGGATCCAGATTCATTTACTACTTGTCATTTTGCCCTTCAGTCCACTTAGTGGAGGCCAAGTGTTTAAACCCAACAAACCTGAACTATCTTCCAGGAAGATTCTTAACCCAATGGATATGGAATTGCACAGGGATCTGGTATTGACTTGACAGCGTTGATGCGAAATGCATGAGATCCTGAAATGGACACATACAACATAACTATGAGCAATGCAGATTCCTTCTACAGGCTTAATATAAATACAGATGTGTGAAAATATATATATAAAAAAAGAGTTGCCTGCTGTGGTCACCAGGCGTAGTCTGACAAAAGTGGCTCAAACTTGTGAGTTCCAGGGAAGTATCTGGGAGCATGACTTTGAAGCCCAAGGTGAACATTCTCTTTGATCTGTTCAACTTAAGACACTACCCTGCTCTCTGGCTCTGGCTGGGTTTTCCTCTCCTGTCACTGTCTCTTGCTCTTTGATGGGAGAGGTGGTCCGTTGAGAGGAGGCGTGTGAGATGGGGGATGAAGGCATAAAGACAGGATTGGCTTCTGGAGAACACTCGTATTTTGTGAGCTAAAGGTCCAGAGAAGCTAGGCGGTAGACTGAGTGATGTCAAGCACATCAGAAGATGTGCCCAGAGCATGGATCTCAGGTCTTTGAGGGCTTGGTATCCTCAACAGTGGTTAATTGATAGGTCATGGACATCATCGTATTTGTAGATTTAAAACATTCTATGTCATTCTAATCTAATACTACATTTTTCATGGAACTCAGATCCTTGAGGTTTTGGAATCCTTCTTTTCACAATATCACAAAATCTGAATCCATTTGAAATGCTAACAAATTTATGTAGACATATTGCTTTTCTTTTTTTTTTTTATTGACTCCACAGCATTTTATAGCAAAGTAATGGGATGTGTGGAATTCTTGGAAAAAAGTGCTCTTTCTTTGAAATTCTGTTTAAGTAGAAACATAAAAGTCCTCCTGCCTTAGAAGGATCAATTTTTTATTGGATAAACAGAGCCATAACTTCTCCAAGTATAAAATATTCTATTTATGCAACATAAAATTAACATTGGATGGGCTTGGTTCACTTATAAAAAACGTACAGCTAGAAATTAGACTGTGTGGTTTCTCTGAAAGCTAGTTCATCATACAGGCATTGTTAAAAATGGAAATATAAATTTTATGTTTTTCTGTTTTAGAAAAATATTATATATTAATTTACATGTACAAAAGTGAAAAATGGACTTCACGGATTCATCACTCAATATTTGATATAAATATCTCAGTATATAGGCTTCTTGAACTTTTAAATGTATATATATATAAACAAATAAGATCTATTCTAGGCTTTGCTGATAACACCCTCTTTTTTTCCACAGTAGTCAGCTTAGAGTCATATATATATATATGTATATACATATATATACATATATATGTGTGTGTGTGTGTGTGTATGTGTGTGTGTGAGAGAGAGAGAGAGGGAGAGAGAGAGACAGAGAGAGAGACAGAGACAGAGAGAGGGGAGAGAGAGAGAGAGAGAGAGAGAGACTATGTTAAAACTTAGAATTTTTCTATTAAATTCTAGAGATTAGTTTCCTTTCAGAGTCTGCCTGGCAGGTGTGGTGAATTAATCTGGCTGCATGGCTTTTATTTTTCTTCCAAACAGGTTCTCCCCTTCTGAATGATATGAATTCTTTCTTATCATGCACGTTTTATGCTTTGTCTTCACCATCTGAGATCAAACATCTCTAATTGGGAGCTATAGAATACACTGAATTTGAGATTCATTTCAAACTAATTGGCTTAGACTCATGCTAAACCCTCACTGCTTTGTCATCTACATATCGAGGAGTCTGACACCACATAGATTCCCTATTTCTGGGAATGAAAGACTCTTTATAATCTTATCTTAAAGGCTCTGAAGGAGCATACAGACTGTGAATATTACTTCAGTATTTGGAGGAGTTAGATTTAAATAAGATAGAATCATCTGAACTAGATTTCTTTTAATAAACACATAAGCTTACATATTAAAGACTATAATGCATCTGTGGCTAGACTCAGAAAGGAAAGCTATCTCTATATAGGATGAATTTTAAGCTGAAGGAACATAAGGACTTAGTTGGGTACTAAATAATAAAGGGCACAGGAAATAGTTCCCGCCAGAGCACAGCGAGAACTGCCTGCCCTGTTTCTGCTAAGATGACTGTTAATGATTCGGATGTCATATACATTCTATGTGGGATAACTGTGGACAAGCTGATTGGATAAGCTGATAACTACTGTGTGCAAAACGGGAAGAAACACCTAGTTCTTACCCCTGAAAGGGAATTTTTAAAAGTATCATTTATGTAAAAGGCACTGAATTTGATGGAAAGTACATCAGAGAGAGTGAAGATCTACAACTTAAAGGGCCAGCAAATATCTTCAACAAAATTATGCAAGAAAACTTACCCAACCTAAACAGAGAGATGCCCATGAACATACAAGAAGCCTACAGAATTCCAAACAGACTGGACCAGAACAGAAATACCTCCCGTCACATAATAATCAAAACCCCAAATGTACTAAACAAAGAAAGAATATTAAAGGCAGTAAGAGAAAAAGGCCAAATAACATATAAAGGAAGACCTATCAGAATCACACCAGACTTCTCTCCAGAAACCATGAAAGCTAGAAGATCCTGGGCAGATTTCATGCAGACCCTAAGAGAACACAAATGTTAGCCAAGACTACTACCCAACAAAACTCTCAATCAACATAGATGGAGAAATCAAAATATTCGATGACAGGACCAAATTTACACAATATCTTTCCACTAACCCAGCTCTACAAAGAATAATAGGAGGAAAACTCCAATATAAGGAGGGAAACTGCACCAAGAAAAAGCAAGATAGTAACATTCTTCCATCAAACTCAAAGGAAGATAACTACTCAAAAACAAAAATAGCATCAAAAATGTCAGGAAGTAATAATCACTATTCCTTAATATCTCTTAACATCAATGGACTGAATTCCCCAATAAAAACACATAGACTAACAGACTGGATACGGAAACAGGACCCTACATTTTGCTGCATACAGGAAACACACCTCAGAGTCAAAGATAAACACTACCTTAGAGTAAAAGGCTGGAAGACAATTTTGCAAGCAAATGGCCGCAGGAAGCAAGCTGGAATAGCCATTCTAATATCAGATAAAATTGACTTTAAACCCAAAGTCATCAAAAGAGACACAGAAGGTCACTTCTTGCTAGTCAAAGGAAGAATCCACCAAGAAGAACTCACAATTCTAAACATCTACGCTCCAAATGCAAGGGCACCCTTATTTGTAAAAGAAACTTTACTAAAGCTCAAAGCACACATTGCACTTAACCCAATAATTGTGGGGGACCTCAACATTCCACTATCCTCAAAGGACCGATCAGGAAAACAGAAACTAAACAGGGACACAGGGAAACTCATTGAAATGTTGGACCAATTGGATTTAACAAATATATATATATAGAACATTTCATACTAAAGCAAAAGAATATACCTTTTTCTCAGCACCTCATGGTACCTTCTCCAAAATCGACCATATAATTGGTCACAAGACAGACCTCAACAAATATAAAAAGATCGAACTAATCCCATGCCTCCTATCGGATCACCACGGAGTAAGAGTGTTCTTCAATAGCAACAAAAACAACAGAAAATCCCCATACACGTGGAGGCTGAACAATATTCTACTCAATGATACCTTAGTCAAGGAAGAAATAAAGAAAGAAATCAAAGACTTTTTAGAATTTAATGAAAATGAAGGTACAACATACCCAAATCTATGGGACACACTGAAAGCAGTGCTAAGAGGAAAACTCATAGCCCTGAGTGTCTCCAAAAAGAAATAGGAGAGAGCATATACTAGCAACTTAATGGCACACCTGAAAGCTCTAGAACAAAAAGAAGCTATTTCACCCAGGAGGAGTAGAAGACAGGAATTCATTAAACTCTGGGCTGAATTCAATCAAGTTGAAACAAAGAGAACCATACAAAGAATCAACAAAACCAGGAGCTGGTTCTTTGAGAAAATCAACAAGATAGATAATCCCCTAGCCAGACTTACCAAAGGGCACAGAGACAGTATTAAAATTAACAAAATTAGAAATGAAAAGGGAGATATAACAACAGAAACTGAAGAAATTCAAAAAAAATCATCAGATCCTACTACAAAAGCCTATACTCAACATAACTGGAGAATCTGGAGGAAATAGACAATTTTCTAGACAGATACCAAATACCCAAATTAAATCAGGATCAAATAGATCGTCTAAACAGACCCATAATCCCCAAAGAAATAGAAGGGGTCATAGAAAGTCTTCCAACCAAAAAAAAAAAAAAAAAAAAAAAAAAAAAAGCGCAGGACCAGATGGTTTTAGTGCAAAATTCCATCAGACCTTCAAAGAAGTCCTAATACCAATACTCTTCAAACTATTCCACAAAATAGAACACTACCCAACTCATTCTATGAAGCCACAATTACCTTGGTACCAAAACCACACAAAGATCCAATTAAGAAGGAGAGCTACAGGCCAATTTCCCTTATGAATATCAATGCAAAAATACTAAATAAAATACTTGCCAACTGAATCCAAGAACACATCAAAACGATCATTCACCATGATCAAGTTGGCTTCATCCCAGGGGTGCAGGGATAGTTCAATATATGGAAATCCATCAACATAATCCACTACATAAACAAACTCAAAGAAAAAAAACACATGGTCATCTCATTGGATCCTAAAAAGCATTTGACAAAATTCAGCATCCTTTCATGCTAAAAGTCTTGGGAAGAACAGGAATTCAAGGCACATATCTAAACATAGTAAAAGCAATTTACAGCAGACCGATAGCCAACATCAAAGTAAACAGAGAGAAACTTGAAGCAATCCCACTAAAATCAGGGTCTAGACAAGGCTGCCCCCTCTCATCATATCTCTTCAATATAGTACTTGAGGTACTAGCTACAGCAATTCGACAACATAAGAAAGTCAAAGGGATACAAATTGGAAAGGAAGAAGTCAAACTATCACTATTCGCAGATGGTATGATAGTATACTTAAGTGACCCAAAAAACTCCACCAGAGAACTCCTGCAACTGATAAACAACTTCAGCAAAGTGGCTGGTTATAAAATCAACTCAAGCAAATCAGTAGCCTTCCTATATGCAAAGGATAAGCAGGCTGAGAAAGAAATTAGGGAAATGACACCCTTCACAATAGCCACCAACAATATAAAGTATCTTGGTATGACTCTAACCAAACAAGTGAAAGATTTATTTGACAAAAACGTCAGGTCTCTGAAGAAGGAAATTGAAGAAGACCTCAGAAAATGGAAAAATCTTCCATGCTCATGGGTTGGCAGGATTAATACAGTTAAAATGGCAATCTTGCCAAAAGCAATATACAGATTCAACGAAATCTCCATCAAAATTCCAACTCAGTTCTTCATAGAGTTAGAAAGAGCAATTCTCAAATTCATCTGGAATAACAAAAAACCCAGGATAGCTAAAACTATCATCAACAGTAAACGAACTTCTGGGGGAATCAATATCCCTGACCTCAAGCAATACTACAGAGCAGTAGTGTCAAAAACTGCATGGTATTGGTACAGTGACAGGGAAGCAGATTCATTGGGATAGGATTGAAGACCCAGAATTGAACCCACACAATTCGACAAAGGAGCTGAAAACATCCAGTGGAAAAAAGATAGCCTTTTCAACAAATGGTGCTGTCTCAACTGGAGGTCAACATGCAGAAGAATGAGAATTGATCCACTCTTATCTCCTTGCACTAAGCTCAAGTCCAAGTGGTTCAAGGACCTCCACATAAAACCAGACACACTAAAACTAATAGAAAAGAAACTGGGGAAGACCCTTGAGGACATTGGCTCAGGGGGAAAATTCCTGAACAGAACACCAATAGCTTATGCTGTAAGATCAAGAATAGACAAATGGGACCTCATAAAATTTCTAAGTTTCTGTAAGGCAAAAGACACTGGGAAAAAGACAAATCAGCAACCAGCAAATTGGGAAAAGATCTTCACCAACCCCACATCCGACAGAGGGCTAATATCCAATATATACAAAGAACTCAAGAAGTTAGACCCCAGAAAACCAAATAACCCTATCCAAAAATTGGGTATAGAGCTAAACAAAGACTTTTCATCTGAAGAAATTCGGATGGCTGAGAAACACCTTAAACCATGTTCAACATCATTAGTCATTAGAGAAATGCAAATCAAAACAACCCTGTGATATCACCTCACACTAGTCAGAATAGCTAAGATTAAAAACTCATAAGACATCAGGTGTTGGCGAGAATGTGGAGAAAGAAGAACACTCCTCCACTGCTGGTGGGACTGCAAGCTGGTTCAACCACTCTGGAAATCAGTCTGGCGGTTCCTCAGAAAACTGGACATGATCCTTCCGGAGGACCCAGCCATACCACTCCTGGGAATATACCCAGAAGATTCCCTAGCATGCAACAAGGATACATGCTCCACTATGTTCCTAGCAGCCTTATTTATAATAGCCAGAAGCTGGAAACAATCCAGATGTCCCTCAACGGAGGAATGGATACAAAAAATGTGGTATATATACACAATGGAATACTATTCAGCCATTAGAAACAATGAATTCATGAAATTCTTAGAGAAATGGATGGAGCTGGAGAACATCATACTAAGTGAGGTAACCCAGTCTCAAAAGAATACCCATGGTATGCAGTCACTCATAAGTGGAAATTAGCCTAGAATCTTGGGACACCAAAGACACAATTCACATACCAAAGGATGTCTGGCAAGAAGAAAGTAGTGGACACTGGTGCTGGAAAGGATCAAAGCATCAGTGTAGGGGAATACCAGAACAGGAAAGTGGGAAGGGGTGTATGAGGGAGCAGGGGGAGGCAAAAGGCATGTGAGACCTTTGGGGGATGTGGAACCAAAAAAGGGAAATGAAATGTAAATATAGAATATATCCAAAAAAATATCAGGAAGTAAAAAAAAAAAAAAAAAAAAAACCAAACATACCAACACCATAAATGTTCTGACAAGGCTGCTCTGGGCTATCACCACAGAGAATCCCAACTGGTACAGGCTATAAAATAATTGCTTTCTATTCTAAAATAACAGCGGCAAGCCATTAGATGGAACACAATGTTCTAAGGGCTTTCTGGATATCACCTTATTTGGTTTCTACAATGAGGAGCATTATCATTATCTACAATTCATAAGTAAGGAAACAGCCACTTGGAAAAAATGACATGGAACTTAGCAGAGCCCCTAGCTGTTAATAGACAATGTATGCTTTCTATATCAGCGTTGGAGAACTCCATTTCCCACTCTCAATCCTTATTATGAATTGAATGTAGTTGTCATTCCTGGTGGGCTCTTCACTCCCCACTATATAAAATGCCTAAGGAAGTCAGTGGTAGCTAAAATTTCTGGAAGACAAGGGTAGAATTGTTGAGATGCAAACAGCATCAAACTCATCTGGTTCCTGAACAAGATTGGTACCCAACATTCCTGTGGAAACAAGTGCAGTAATAATTGTTTGTGGTGGTTTGAAAAAAAAGTGGCCCATACAGACTCAAGTGTTTGAATGCTTGGCCTATAGGGAGTGGCACTATTCTGAGGTGTGGCCTTGTTGGAGAAAGTGTGTCACTGTGGGTGTGTGCTTAAAGGTCTCATGCTCAAATTATGTCCAGAGTGATGCACAGTCACTTCTGCCTGCAGTCCAAGATGGAGAAGACTCAGCTCCTTCTCCAGTACTATCTCTGTACACCACCATGTTGATGCTGGACTAAACCTCTGAACTTTAAGCCAGCCCCAATCAATGTTTTCCTTTATAAGAGTTGTCATGGTCATCTTGTCTCAACCAAGCAATAGAAACCCTAAGACACTATTCAAAGGCTTACCTTGGTTAGCAAACGCTTTGCCTTCCCATGGAATTTGTAAAATGGATAGTCATGAACTATTACTAAGCACACACATACAGACACGCACATATGCCTTTAGTAAATAGTACCTGAAAACATTAATGTTTACAGGATCCAGAACAGTTTTGTGAAAACTTAGCAGCACCGCAAATATTTGGCTGACACAGAATCTCTAGAATATGGACGTTACGTAAGCAGGAATCTGTCATTTTACTTCTGTGCCGCTCAGCTTCTCATTGTTAACATTATCGGAGTTGGAATTACTTTATGGACACCAATCTAGGTAAATGCCTGAATGATATGCCTGTAGAGGTTTCACCCAGCAGTGAAGAGCTACCATGAATGAAACTGGCACTGTATTGTGGGCTGAGATCTCACACTAGATAAAAGGAAACAAAAAGAAAAACGTTATCAAAAATCTCTCTCTCTCTCTCTCTCTCTCTCTCTCTCTCTCTCTCTCTCTCTCTCTCTCTCTCTCTTCTTCCTGACTACCAGTGAAGTGTAACTGACTCATACCTGCTGCCATGCCTCCCCTCAGGCCCCACCCCCACCATGATAGACTGCATCCCTTCAACCATCAAACAAAATAAACCCTTGTTTGGTAAGTAGCCTATGTCAGGTGTTTTACTATAGCAACTGGAAGAATCACCAATACAACTTCTCACCATCCAGCCTTGTAAGGAGAGGGGTTCTTATTTTTCAGACCCGTGGTGTAGAGGCAATGTCTTTAAAGCACTCATCCTAATCCTTCGCATGGTTGAGAACCCCAGCTAATGAAAATGATGTTCCGATCATTTTGGCAGGATTTTACTCAGTATATTTACCAATAGTTGTTTTCTCTTTGGCCCTACCCACTTGTGTGAAAAGGATTGTTCATGCTGGAGCACGGCCAAACTACTGCAGAGCGTGCCCATAATTAAGACAGTGCTGTGGGTGGTGTAGTCAGAGGGAGATGGAGAGGGACTGCATGTGTTGTGGCAGGCAGAACACTAAGCCTTTTTCTACCTTTGCTGGATCGATCTGGAATTTTTGTTTCTTCCATTTTTGTTTCTGGTCATGGCTTGCTCTAATGTCGTCGTCATCATCATCATCATCATCATCATCATCATCATCATCGTCATCATCACCATCATCACCATCATTGTCATTTATTATTATTATTGCCTTCCTGCTGTATCCAAGGCCAATGTAGCTTCTGGATGGCAGGAATGCTGTTCAGTACTGATTGAAAACATGGCCTGTAACTGTGGTGGGAGACACAACTCAGCACAGATGTTACTCTGCATGAAGGCTACTCCGCATGAGGACATTTTCATGTATTTCTATTAATCATTCTCTTGGCAGATTTTCACTCTCTGACAACTTGTTTTGTAGCAATCAAATAACGCGACAACACAGGATTAAAAACAGTGTTTTTCTTATATAATTGTCACCTATTGGATTCCACAGCTCTTGAATCATCACTCAACCTCCTTAATGTTCCCTTCAGTTATTAGGTGTCGTCAGAGTTCAAAACCCATGTGCGGTTCTAGAGTAGTATTTACGGTGACACATCCCCACCCACTCCTTTCTCCTCGATGTCACTTTCTCTACAGATTTTCCCTTTGACACTCCCCAGACACGTCCTTGTTCCTCATGGGAAATGGATGACTGCAGACCCTTGCTTCTAAGCTGCTGCCAAAAGTCTATATGCAAGAAAGAAAGGGGGTTCACGCTTGCTAACCTTAGACGTCAGGCTCCTCCTCTTCAGTTTGATGCTTCAGGAGAGGAGTGCTTTGCCAAGGAGTGTTATGGAGCGGTGGAGGCGTGAGCAGCAGTGAGCGACACACAAACATCTGAAGTTGTTTACCCACTCAGCAGCAGAAACGAACGTGTAGGCAGACGCCGCCTCACTTTCTGAAGTAACTCTTGCTTGCTGACTGCTATTTTAATCACCTCAGCCAAGAACAGGGATGATGACCCAGAGGGTAGAGCGCTCGCCTCCTGTGAAGAGCTGTGTTCAGATCCTCCAAGCCCCCACAGAAAGCCTGGCTCAGCAGTGCCTGCCTGCAATCGATACATTGTGCTGTGAGATGGGAGGTGGAGAGCTCTGAATACCTGGAGGTCTGTGAATGAGCTAGCCTGCTCTATGTGGCAAAAATCCTAGGCTAAAGGAAAGCCCTATCTCATGCAAATGTCAAAAAGCACTTGAGGACAGACACTAGAGGTTGTCCTTTGACCTTTACATGGTCAGGTGTCAAACCTTCCCCCCCACTCTCTCTCTCTCTCTCTCTCTCTCTCTCTCTCTCTCTCTCTCACACACACACACACACACACACACACACACACACTAATGAAAGAAAAAGGAATCTGTGGCTACACAGATGAAAGAAAATCTAAGCAAGAAACAATTCTTTTTTCAAAAGGAATCGGTCTTCAGGGTTGTGTGTTTGGAGTGAGGAGACGGTTTGGTAGGCCTTTCGACTGCAGCTTTTGAAATGAAGGTGAGTGTTCTCTGATGACAATATGTCCGTGAGTCAGAGAGAGGCTGGGGAAAAGATGTGAAGGACTGGCTGTTGTAATTGTGCTCATGTTCTGCTTTTCGTCTGCATTCTTTGAAGGAAAATGTCAAGCTCTGTTTGGGTTTGGGGATAAATCATTTCAGAAGACCTGCTTTACTGGAATATGTCTTTCCCCTCTGTTTCTTCTCCTGCCAATACCCCAGAGTTCCACATGAGCCTCCGTGAGCATGGCAGCAGCCGCGGTGCTGATGTTAGCTTAAATGAATAAGCAGACAAGGCCGCTGGGCGATGGAGTCTTCAGAGTTCAAGTTTCTCCCTGTGTTCAACTCAACACCTGCCTTTATTTGGGATCTTGTTATTGGCATGCCCCTCTGATTACTTCTTCCTTTGAGCTCTCATGGCAATTTGTACATATCGCTATTGCAGAATTCATCAAACCGGCCCATAACTAGCTGTTTATGTGTATTCAATACAAATAATTCTTGATAACAGGAAACGCTATTTCAGCAACATTTTCTGTCCCTAATGACTAATGACTAGACTAATAATGGTGTGTGTGTGTGTGTGTGTGTGTGTGTGTGTGTGTGATATCACAGCCATAACAATCACTTAGGAGACAAAACCTTCTCGTATAATAAGTTTTAACAGTCGATCTCTTGAGAGACAACTATGATACACAGTAACCAGCATGCATTCCTCAACAATGTAGCTTTAGACCACTAGTGTGACTTATTAGTGTGTGTTGGACTCAGGCTACTGCTTCCTTCTCAATGCAAGGGAGTGACCCTAGCAATGACTGGGTCTGGTGCCCTGGAATGCCCAGGCTGGATATCAACCAGGTTTTCTTTGAGGGCATATGGTAAGCGAACAGGCCAGGAGATGGCTAGACCTCATACTTCACTCCCCTGAGGACCTGTCTGAGCATAGATTGCCACTCCACACCATGCCCTTTAATCTAGACTTTTGCAGGAACTTCATGCAATTCTCACTTCCATATCTGCATCTTTAATCAATGTCATGACTGTGGCATTGCTTCTTGAAGACCTGAGCTGGTAAGGATTGCCATTTGCTGCTGGTAGCTAGTGGCTCCCCAGAGAGTCTCCAGCTGACCAAATGAGCCAATCTCTACCAGTCAAGGTACTCCCAAGAAGGTGCAGTGTTCTGGAACCTGTGAGGTGCCACTAACTCCTCTTGAGGTAGGAGGCACTTCTTCTGACAGTTTCTAGAAGTATTGTTAGCAGAAAACTGTTGGCAAGTCTATGCTGTGGCTGGGTGACAGTTCCCTCCTTCCATGCACCCAACCTCTTCCTTCAGTTGTACAGGAAGGACTTTTCCAATGCAGTTCCTTGAACAAATCTATCTTAGATCTGTTTCTCAGCTGAGCTAGCTGGCTTCAAGCTGGTAGCGATGTGAATCTTCCTGCACACCTGGACTTCAAGATGGTTGCAGGGAAAGGAGAAAAGAAATAAAGTGGCCCTCTTGAGACTCTTGGTAATCATGTTTGCTGCATTTGCTTAGTTGGGGGTCCTGAATCCTCCAGCTTTGAAAGGTAGGACTCTGACATCAGTCGCAGCTTAAGCTATCTACAGGGCAAAATCATCCAGTTATGACCCCAGGAAACTTCCTCCACTGATGCCTGTAAAACCTTTGTGGAAATCCAGATTTCAGGACTCTTAACAGAATGAACAGAAAAAAAAATCCCCAAAGACTTCAAGGAAATACAATTTGAATCTTGCTTTAAAGTTAATGATATTAAGCCATTTATTTTATAATTATGGTTTCAATGAGCCCTGACACCTCAAATAACCCTTGTGACATTTATGATGGTAAATTTATATGAATTGTGTAACGCAGTGCCCTATATAAGAGCACATGGGCTTTTAAAATTAAGACACAAATACACAACCAGCCCTTTATACATGTAAGTAGATCCCAATTACTGTTGATCCAGATATCCTTTTAAAAATAACCTTTTATTGATTCTTTGTGAGTATCACAATATGTACCCCAGTTCTGATCAATGTACCCATCCCCTCATATCTGCCATCTGCTTTTCAATCTCCCACCCCAAAATGAACACACACACAAACAAAACTAAACCAAATATAAGAAACATCTCATAGTGCAAGCTCTAGCGCGTCACAGTGTGTCCCACAATATGCTTCTTTGTCCATACATCTTCACATGCTAAAGTTCATTGCAATGAGTCATTGATCCGGTTCGAGGTCTCTGGGTTCCGTGACGCCATCAATATAGGATCCTCACTGGGACTCATCCCCGTTATCCTGTTGTTGCCCTGTGTCATGGAGGTCCTGCAGTTTTGGATCAGTAAGACTAGCCCTTTCACATGCTCTAACAGTTTACAGATGATAAAGATTTTGGGGGCGGGCCAACTCAAAGCCCTGGATCTGGGCTTAGGTGGTCGTTGAGATGAACAGCCTGCCAGTCTCCCTTATCTACCAGGGAAAACTCTCCAGCACTGCTCCAGCTAGGCCGTCCGGCAATGAAATAATGCAATCCGTAGGAGGCAGGGTCAGTTCTTCAGCTTTCACACACTTTGGCGTCAGCTTACCCACACCCATGCCTCCCCAGCCAGCTCGGTGTGTTACCCTGGTGAGTCCCAGGACCAGCTCTCCAGGGTGCTGCAAGCTGTGAGGGGTGGGGCCAGATCTGCCCAGGCCCTAGACAGTCATGTGATCCCAGATGGGCGCCGCCGCCGAGACCAGGGACATCCCATGATCTCTAGTGGTAAAACGAGCCATAGACATTGACACAGAACCCTACCTCGGTATAGCCACGGACCCAGACCTGGCCCTCAGTGCCAGCAAGGGACTCCCTCATGGCCGCAGGTGGCAAGGATAGATACGCACAACAGGCTATTCCTCTCCACTCTTGGATCTCCACGTTCCATCTCTTCATAATGCTCAAACTGTTCCACTTCTTTTCCTCCCATCCGTCTACCGCACACGTGCATATTGTAGTGGCTGCTACTGCAGGCAGACCTCTGGGTGACCTCTTCCGCTTGTGTAGGCAGCTTTCTCTAGGCATCTTCCCAGCTAGTGAAACACGCCATGGCAGTAGGCAGGTTTCTGGATGTCTTCTCCTCCGGCACTACTCGGCATGGCAGCAGGCAGGGCTCTCTGTGTCTACGTCCCGCCATGCCATGCGACAGAGGGTAGATCTGTGGCCATCTTTCCCCATACCTGCTGCATGCCAGGTCTCTCTGGATGTCTCCCGACTTTACTTTTAACCTCCACTGCCATCAACATAGCCCTGGGATTACTGTGAGGACCTCCTTGCTACGGACTTTAGCACAGCAGTCAGAGGTCCTAGCCCAAGGCAAGTCAGGCCAAAGTCTCTTTTAAAATTGTAAGGATGGCTATAGTAGTGTGCCTCTATAATCCTGACATGCAGGAGAATGGTCTTAAAAATGATCTTAACTATCCTGGGTTACATAACAAGATTCTATCTCAACAAAAGAAAAACACAGACTGACTATTTTGTCTGTACTGAGCATGTGCAAGCATTATTCTTATTTGTATCCCTTAAGCAATAAACGGCTAACACAGCATTTGTGTTGTACTCTGAAAATAATTTATACCTTTTTGAACTTCCTGCTTTATATTAAATACCACTGCCAAATTACTGAAGTCAGAAAGAAAAACGCAGAGGGTGGTGGCAGATGCCTAAGTACCCCAGACCTGTGTGGACACACAGGTACTCTTGATTTCACGAAGCACCATGAATCTGTCACTGGCCTTCCTCAGCTTATGAACTAGTGAGAGAGGATTTAGAGAGCATTGGAAGGGCCTTCGCGATGGTTCAGAGCGTGGGGATCAAGGTTGACAACATGAATCCAATCCCAGAAACTCACTGAAAAAGGGGAAACTGACTCCCCAAAGTTGTACTGAGACCTCTCCACCTGTGCTACGCCTTGCGTGTGCCACACATGAAGAAACGAATATGCACGAGGGCACACATAAGTTATATGCAGGGCCTATACCAAGGTATGCAGGAGACAGAGCAGCTGAAGACTTCATTGGTGAGGGGTAACTCTTCAAATTAATACTGATTAAATGATCTTGTGAGATATAGCTTGTGGGCCTGTTCTGATGCGGGCCTGTGTACCTGTTGAGGGAGACCTTCCCCGGGAAGGGGCGGAGGTTCGAGTTCTTGGTCCTGTTTGACAGACACAGCAAGTTTAGATAAGAGGAGAGAGCCCATGATTTTAAAGCTTTATTATAGAAAAGTAGGAGGAAAGAAAAGAGATAAAAAGGTAAAGAAGGAAAGAAGAGATGAGAGATGAAAGTCAGCCATGGTGACGTGGAAAGAGAATGGGGAGAGAGGGAGAGCAAGGGGGCAAAAGAGTAGAAGGAAAGAGGACAAGAGAGTATGGGCAAGAGAGAGTGAGGAGGGGCCACGCATCCCCTTTTATAGTGGGCCAGGCTGCTGGGCTGTTGCCAGGTAACTGTGGGGATGGAGTCCAGCCAGACTACTAGGGGCCTGGGGCATGGCCCTATGTGACTGATGGCCACAGGGTTATGTCCAACAATAGTTGATAAACCCCACCTCAAATAGCTAAGTTTAAATGGTTGTTACTACAGAAATCTTTTCTGTTCTGTGGATGTCAGATCTCCTGCCATAGTTTCTGTCCCTTTGCCATGTTCTGTCACTTTGCCAGCTGTCCGGGTCCTCTTTTTTTTTTGATTTGGTTTTTTTCAAGACAGGGTTTCTCTGTAGAGTCCTGACTGTCCTGGAACTCACTCTGTAGACCAGGCTAGCCACTAACTCAAAAATCCCCTGCCTCTGCCTCCCAGAGTGCTGGGATTACAGGTGTGCGCCACTACCACCACCACCACCACCACCACCACCACCACCACCACCACCACCACCACCTCCACTACCACCACCACCACCACCACCACCACCACCACCACCACCACCACCCGGGTCCTCTTCTAACTCACTGGACATTTTATCTAAGCTGGAGTTAGGAAGTGCAATGCAGATGCTTGTGAATCCCCCAGACTTGAAGAGGATATTCACTGGGCTGTAGAGAAGGGTTTGTAGTGACGTTTGCCAGGCAGCCTTAGTCTATAAGTTGCTATAATGAATTGTCACATGCTAAGTTGCAAACAACAGAAATGCATTGCCCTGAGAGGATGGGAAGCCCCGGATTAAAGTGACAACAGATTGTCACTTCAGTGTCTGCAGAGGGCTGCCAGCCACTTTTAAGAGAAGGCCACGCGATGTGCAAAGGTAGAAAGATGTCTGAGTTGGAAGGCAAAGGGCTAGACTTTTGTAAGGACAGTAAGCCCACATGCGCAGATCATAATCTCATAATCCACTCCACTTCCCAGGGGCTCTTCTCTTAGTCTGATCCCCTAGGAGTTCAGTCCCTATCGCAGGAGTTTTTGAAGAACGTGTACATTCCAACAATATCAAAACCAACCATCGTCGATGGCGTCTCCCTACCCTACATGGTGTGCAGTTGGAAGGTATCTAGGGATACCCAAGCAATTTTCCATCAGTTTTCTCAGAACTCTATAATTTTCTTTGCGGTATCCTAAGACTACTCCCGGCCCCTTGCTTCTTTCTTCTAAGCACTGACAAGGCCCAACTTTCCTTAGCTTCACATATCAGACCAGATGTGGCTCATTCAGAGCATTACAGCCCTGTGCAGAGGCATATCCTTTCGTGTCCATACGAAAGGCTTTACCAGTGGAGGTCTTAGATGGTCTTTTCCTTCTGCCCAGTGTACCCGCAATGATACACGAATGCACGACAGCCTGCTCTCTTTGGGCTTGGTTGTTAGTTGACTGGTCAGTCATCTCTTTTCCCATTAGGATCACATTTCCAAGTTGCCTCCCCTCTTTGCCTTCAAAGAAACTTTCCTCTGGGTTGGTTGGTCTGGGTTGTTTTGCTCTTTAGAGTGCTGGCAAACAAGAGATGATGGCATATCTTCAAAGGACTGTTCTGCTCTCCTTAGCTTCCCAGGTACATTGGCCCCATGGATAACTTGGGGTATCCCATTCCTGGGACGTGCTGAGTTTAAAGGTACAGTACCTGTCATGTAAGGAAGAAAAACAAAATAAGCAATATGTACGCTAATAACTTTGGTTTGGCAAATGTGGATGGGATACAGCTTAAACGTTTAGCTCTGAACTTGGCTTTGCGTGTTTCAGACATTTAATTTCCCAGGCAAAGGTGAGAGGAAAGGCAGGGAGGAGGGAGTGGCGCCAAGAATGAAGAGAACCATTTTTACTGACTCTCCAGGCTTGGTTGGGGCTGAACTGGGCAGCATTGGAACATTCAACTCAGTCAAGATTCTTCTCGACTCCTTAGACTTTCGGGGAGGAATGCTTGTCTCCCACTGCCTGGGGACATTCCAGCTAGCTCGGATTCTATCCCAGTCTTTCAGTCTTACTTGAAAACATTTTTTTTAATCACAAACTGAAGTGAAGAGGAATACTCATTTTTATTAAATGAGTTCTTTTCATAAGGTCAATTTATGCCCATTACTGACCAAGAGGAAAGTGATTTGAGCTAATGATCACATTCAATTAGGAAAGAAAAACAATGAGATATGGCTTCTCAGGATGAGGGCAATTTGAGTAATTAAAATTATTTCAGAGAAGCATTGATTTCCTTTAAATGATAATATACCCAGAAGCTTATTTATATTTCATATATAGTCAAAAAATTGTAGTTTTTTTGGTCTTTCTCATTTTAAACCACATGTGAGTTGACTTTCCCATTTTGCTGAGAGATGTTCTCTATCTCAGAATAATAATGGAGAATACTCCATAAATACTTTACGTTTATGAGGCTCTCTTCCACTATTGAAGCCACAATGCATTCAGTGTGGCAGCTGGAGAGAAGGACTGTGGATTCCAGGGAAACAGTTCTTGGCTTTAACATCTTTACGTTTGGCAACTTTGTTATTGTTGAAATTCTCCAAATTAAAATGCAAAAGCTGAACTTAGAGGCTGTGCTTGCTTGACTTTAATAAAACAGAAGATGCCGTTTCAATAGTTACATGCCAAACTCTCTGTGAGTTTGTCTTCCGCCCTGTCTTTTATATTTCAAAATAAAATTTCTTAGGTCTGGTAAAAGCAGACAATCTTGTTCCCATTATTTCTATCATGTTACGATACAGAATGGATTTCACAGACACAGTGCATGTCTTAAGGGAAAACAAACCTCTTCTACCCTCTTTTATGGAAATCTTTAAAATAGAATCAGTTTTCACTTGTCTGGGAGCAGTTCATGTATGGCCAGTTTTGGGCAGAAAGATGGTTTTGCTGACCCACTGATGTTGCTTTAAGACCCACAATCACTTAAATGGAGAATTTTTCTCTTTCTCCTTGCCAGATTTAACTTGCCACAACAATATGTTTTTATGGATGTAGTAAACCAAAACTCAGGTGCAATGTTTTTGTCCATTTGTAAAGTAATAAAACAGTTTATTTCTCATACACAGAATGAAATTAAACCAGGAACACATATGATTATTTTCCCCTTCCTTGAATTTCCAATTTCCAGGAAAGGTATTGAAATGTGATAATAGTACTCTATTTAAACTGGTCTTAAAAAAAATGGGCCAAGTCAGCAAAACTGAACCATGTCCTCCAGCAGGACCACCCAATGTCCCTCATGTGAACCGTGAACCTGAAGCTGGGCATCAAAGCAGATGGCAAAGACAGGATAGTGTGGGAAGGGTGGGCCGAGAGGACCATCTTCTAGGACATTTATAACCAGTACCAGCAGCCGTCACTGGCTTTCTCACACCACAGGCATTCTCACATCTTCCGTCCATTCCTTATCTTCATTTTTACACTTTACATAGAAGTGATAAAGTAAAGGTCATTCATTGTTCACTCTGGCAAGTACACCTAGTGACAATTTTGGAGGTTTGGTTGCTTTAAAAAAAAACACAGAAACAGTATAAGAATGTGTTTTTGTTTTAATTACAGGTGTGGGATATGGGGCTGTTTCACAGCAGCTGATTACGATTTGCCTCGTGCTCTAGCAGGGGAGTGATTTTGTCAGCTGGAGCTCCTTTCTGTGAAGGTGTGATGTTTGAAAGTCTGGAGACTTTTCAGATGATGTGTAAATGCTAGGGCACCAAGAGATGATGATGTTGTTGTTGTTGTTGTTAGTTTTGGGTTGTTGGTCAGTTGCTGTTGGCTGCGGTTATTTAAGTAGTCTTATACAAAGAAGAAACAACCACAAGAAGAAATAAAATATCCTGATGGCAAAGATCAAACTTTCCCCAAGGAACTTGACACCCTTAATCAGCAGGAAGTAGTCTAACAATAACATCTGTCTCTCCCTTTCCCCTCTATCCTTTTTTTCTCCATTATCTAGTGTTGAGGGGTTGAAAGAATGGAAAAAGGGTGGATAGTGGTGGTGAAAAGAAGAACCCATAAAGTAGCAAAAGACTGGCTCCACACTCGTCCTTCATACCTGTACTTCCATGAGCACGGGCAGGTGTGCTGGCCTCCTTCCAGAGTTAGGTCAGTTTTAAATGTGTGTGTGTGTGTGTGTGTGTGTGTGTGTGTGTCTGTATGTATGTTTTAGCTAAAGTCATATTCAAAATCATAGTCGCTAGGGCTTTTAAATTTCCCTTTTTGCCAGTAGAGACTCTAAAGTTTGTGTGATTTTGGCAGTTAAGATTTATTTATCTGAAAATATGCCCGGTTTTGTGTCAACTAATGTTATACATTGTGTAACCATCGCTGTGTTCACTTTAGGTCTCCTATACCCACATGTGCAAACAATCTCCATCCCATCACCAGTCCTCAGCACACACTACCTTCTCTATAGACCAGCATTATTTTAAAAAGTTGTACATTCTTTCAAATTAGTCTTTTACATAGCATGGTATTTTGAGGTTCATCTCTGTGGTGGCATGATTGGTAACTTGTGCCTTTTTTATCAGCAAATACTATTTTAAGTTATGAGTATTCTGTACCTATAGCAGTACTTTTGCACTAGAGAACCTGTGGATCATGTTTAGTATTTTTTGTTTTGAACCATGGATGTACTGCTGCAAGTCTTCACTGTCGAGTCTTTGGTAAATATAGGTTCTCATTTCTCTTTCGCATATATTGTGGCACATATTAACATGATGCTTGCTTTTTAATTTGGGAATAAAAATTAATGTGTATCTATGTTGTTCTGTCTCCATCTCTACCCCTTGGGCTCCTTCCTATCCCTAAATAGTCTACTACCCATGGATTTCCTGTCATATATTTTATTGCCCTCTCATTTCTTTCTTTCTCCTTCCTTTAGACTTCTCTGTCCCCCTCACAGTCCCCATATTCTTGGCAGCATTCATTATTGACTTTTTCCCTTACTGTCAGCCATTTTGACCAGGATGAGATGAAATCTCATTCAACTGATATTGAAAGATGTTGAGCATTGTTTTCAAATATCACTGATTTGTATTTTTTCTTTAGAATTATCTAAATAGAATTTTCTATTCAGTTCATTAATGCTGAGTGGAATTCATTGGCTGAGTGGAAGTTTTTCTTTCCAATGTATGTTTCGTATTTTATCAAAGATCAAGTGCTGTGACATTGCAGGCTTATTTCTAGGTTCTCTATTCCATCCCATTGGTCTCTGTGTGTATTTTTGTGCCAATATCAGGTTGTTTTTGTTCTTTTGATTCTGTAGTATAGTTCGATATCAGGAACTCTGATGGTTCTTCCATTCCAGCATTGATTTCTGCTTAGTAGTGTTTTGACTTTGGGGGTATTGTGTATTACTTTATGAACTACATGTTACTTTCTGGTTCTGTGAATGTCACTGGAGTTTTGTTGGAGATTGCATTGAATTTGTAGATCATTCTCAGTACTTGACCATTTTTTACATCATTTTTTTTCTGTCAATTCATGAGCAAGGTAAGTATTTTCATCTTCTAATGTTCTTTATAATTTCTTGCTTCAGCAACTTAAAGCTTTGCCTCCTCACTTTCGCTTTTCCCTGTGTGTGTGTGTGTGTGTGTGTGTGTGTTTCTTTAAGCCATTCTGAATAATATTTTCTTCCTAGCTTCTTTTATTTTCTTGTTTTTTTTGACAAGATTCTTTTTTATTTATACAGTAACTACTGAATTTTATTTGTTAATTTATATTTTGTTGTTTAGCTGAAAGTGTTTATTACGCAAAGAATTTTCTGGTGAAGTCTTTTAGGTGTCTTGAGTATAGTAGTAGGTCATCTACAAATGAGGATAATATAGTGTCTTCCTTTCTTATTTGTATCTCTTTGTTTCTCTTATCTTAATGCTTCAATCAGTGTTCAGTAAGAATAAAGAGCGTAGGTACCATTGACTTCTATTTGATTTTAGAGGAAACATTTTTAGTCCCCCAGTCCCCGCCCCAGTTTCATACAATGTTGGCTATAAGTTTGTGCTCAATAGCAGTTCTTATATCAAGACATGATCTTTTTGTTCAGTTTCTTCAGGGCTTTATATCATGAAGGGATATTGATCTTTGCCACAGATCTTTTCTTAAAAATAAAGAGATTTATTTTTATTTCTGTGTTTGGTTTTATATATATATATATATATATATATAATATATATGATATATATATAACATATATATTATATATATGTTTTATATATACATATATACACACACATATATATATACATATACACACACACACATATATATATATGTGTGTGTGTGTGTGCGCGCGTGTGCATACGTGTGTGTGATTGTGTGTGTGTGTGTGTGTGTGTGTGTGTGTATGGTGGCTGTAGACCCCAGAAGATGGTGTCAAAACCCCTGGAACTAGAGTTTACAGGCCTTTATTTGCTGACAAACATGGTGCTGGAAGCAAGATTTGTATCCTCTGAAAGAGCAGCAAGACTCTCAACACTGAGCCATCTCTCCATCACATAAATACTTGCCACTACTCTTGCTCCCCCTCCTTTTTTCTGAGTTTGAGTTCTGGGGGAATGGAATTGGGTCCTTGCATTTGTAATACAAGCACTTACTGACTGAGCTGTCTATGTGGTCTGCCACAGGCCTTTTCTTTTTTTTTTTTCATGTTTATTGGTTACTTGCCTATCATCTTTGTAGAATAGCCCATATAAATCTTTTCCCTCATGTTTAACCTGACTTGTTTTCTGAATTGAATTGTGAAGTTCTTAATGTGTTTTGGATATAAATTTGATATGAATATGTGTTTTAAAATGCTTTCAATTTGTGGTTTGTCTTTATTAGTAGTAATATCTTTTGGAAAGGAGAAACATTTAACTTTGGCGATGTTCAATTTGTCAATTTTTCTATAACTAACCATGACTTTAGGGTCATACTTAAGCAATTTTTGCCCATATCAATGCCAATGACATTTTCTTACAGCTTTTCACTAGAATTCTTATTTCAGCTCTAATGTTTGAGTCTCTGGTCCATTCAAATTGATTTTTCATGCAACATGGCAGGAGATAAAGATCCTAGGTCAAAATTATTTTTATTATTGCATAGAGACATATAATTGTCCTGGCATCATTTATTGATCTAAAAAAATTGCTTCAGTGAATTTTTCCAACTATTGAAAATCAACTGACCACAAACACATAGGCTGACTTCTGGATTTCATACGCAGATATGTAGGTCTGTCTTTGTGCCAACCCTAGGTCCTTCATTACTTTTGCCATCTGGAAAGTTGCAGAGTTGGGTCATGAGAGAGTTCTCCAACTTTGCTGTACTCTCCTATGAGGAGCTCATTTTCTCATGGCTTCTTCCTCTGTAGAGTTTAACTATAAAGATTCCAAGAAGGTGATCGTCTTCACCTGTATCCCTCTGTAAATATGTATAGGTCTTCTTATTGTCTCTGAAATGGGCTAATCTTTTTGAGGGAGCAGACCCACTCACTCAATACTAGCAAAGAAAAAGGAGAGCCACTTACCTAGCTGACAACCCTATGTGTCAGCAATTTGGAATGTGCTTAGCAAAGCAGTTGTTGGCTTGTAGTCATGTAACCACAGTCAGCTGTCAGTCACCTTGGCAGCTCTGCTTCTAGCATTTGACTGGATGTCAGTTGGGGCAATGGAGAGCACTGGGCTGTGTGTATATCATCTATCAAGCTATCAAGCTAGCTTGAGCTTGTTCCCATGGCAATAGGACGGTAAGACCTGCAAGAGGGAAATCTTTTCCAGTCTCTGCTGATATCTCATTGGTTGACATCCTCTTGTTCACTGTAAATGACAAGGCTAACATCTAAGTCCACTTGTGAGGAAGCAAAGATAATGGAGCTAATTGCAGGTATTACTTGGATGAGTCTACTACAATTTCTAATAATCTACAGGGTTTTTAAATGTGAGCCAAAGTAAACTTTCACAGCGCATTTATTTCAAAGCAACAATTTTAGGCATTAGGCACATAGTGTGCCATAGGTGACCAATTTGTAGACTGACACACCTCCTCTGAAAGTCTTAGTCACTAAGGCTAAGGGGAAACAGAATATGACCTATCCTCTTCCTTAAGGAACCAAAAGAACCAAAGTGTATTCAACATAAGAACAATGAAGAACTCCAAACTTGATTCTTTCTAGTCTGACATGTTTAACCTTTAAAGGGGCATTCTTAGTTCATCCAGAGCAAATATGAAGACTGTACATTAGCCACACGTTAGTCTCTTTACATGACAGCCTAGTCACCAGGCTACCCTGACATTAAAAGGCACTCATCATATACGAATCATTTAACTATACAAGCATCTTACAAAGCTTATTATAAAAACATTCAGAGAGGCAGGGAATATACCTCAGTTGGTAGAGCCCTTGCCTAGTATACATGAATCTCTGGGCTCAATCCCCATGCTTACATATCAGGGTGTGACAGAGCAACCTTGCACTGGTAGTACTTGGGAGGTGGAGGCAGGGGGAATCTGTAGCTCAAGGTCATTGTTGGAGACAGGAAGAGTTTGAGGACAACCTGGGGTCCAAGCAAAGCTGTCTCCAAAACAGAACAACAAACCCAAAACCAAAACAAATGCAGAAATAAAACAAAACAAAATAAAATAGAGAAATACTACAAAACCAGAAAACGAGGAAGACCCAGAAATGGTCTTGCTCAGCCCTGTAAGAAGAGTAGATTTGCTTCTGAGATATAGTACTTGAGTGAGTGAGAAAATTTAGGACCAATATACATGGGTCACATATGCTCTTTGAGACAACTGGGGAAAGCCAACTTCCATTTGCATATATATTGCAAGAAATAACTTTGGCTTTATAAATCCATTTGGACCTTATAGTTCTCTGGGTTCTGTTTATTTTAGAATTTAAGCTTCTATAAAAAATGTAGCAAACTTGGTAGATAAACTAAGTGATTCACTCAATTGGGCTTTTAATTTTTCCCCAAGATCTGACAGGTTTGCTAACTGACACAACTATTTCTTTTCGGTGTGTTACATTGGGATCCCAGCTATGGAACTGGACCTGACAGATCTAAGTAGCTTGAGTCCAAACCATTCAGGGACTGAATGAGAAATGAGTCTCTTGGTAATGACTTGTCCGGGGCTGCCATCATATGAAGAAACTTCTGAGGAAGTGAAAAGTTCTCCACAGGCAGACAGAGGCATCCTGTGACTCACCTGCAGGCATTAGGTTTTGTTTATATCTGTGCAGCAGAGCAAGAAAAAAAGATGCCCGATAAGGAAGAGTTGCTCTGTTAATTAAATTAGCAGCTGAAATTTTTACTAGCTTTAATTAGAGTGAAATAAGCCACAGAAATAAAGATAGTGATTAAAGCATGTTAATCTGATTAGAATCACAATGTGCATTTGTTTGGGGCTTCTTGATAACATGGGATTATCTGCCTGAAGCTAGAAAGCCACAGGGACCCATTTTAAAGCAGAGGACCCAACAAGCAGCACCCACACCTGCAGCTGCTGTTGGATTGCCAGGGTGTTTGGGGGGAGATTATGCTTGATAAATAGCTTCGAAGTTAGGGGTCATTTCGGAATTGATAAACGGTCTAACAGGGAGGTTTTTAAAAATGCATGGCCACCCACGTTGGCGGGATCTAAATCTAACTGTACTGTTTCTTTTAGCTGAGCAAGACTTTAGCCAGTGGGATCCCAGCTCTTTAGGAGTTTCCCATCACGGAAAGTGTATAGCGCAGAGAACTCAGAAGATGTCTGTCTGGGTTTCTTTGCCCTGGTACAAGAAAAGTGTTGCCTGAGGTATTTGGCAAAGGGCAAATCAGTCTGTATTGAGAGAAATTTCGTTTGATTAAATTCAATGCAGTTCAAGCCACATCTTTAAATGATCAGGTACATCTTTCCCCAGGCTCAGTGGCTTGGTCTTGGCACAGAATTAGTTTTAGCTCATGATGTGGATAGATGAAAGCTGTCCATTGTTTATCCATCAGCCCCTGCCATTTCTTAGTTTGTAAAATTTCTGATCACCTGAAGGGCCACCTGGTAACAAAAAAGAATTTGTCTCTGTCCCTTGCAATGTGTATAAACGATGAGTTTACTTGTGGAACTTCAATAATATTTAGACATCCATTAAAATAACAGAATATTCCACATACTTCACTATTAGCTCATAAACAAAGATTTTTTTAAAGGGGATATTCAATTATAAATTAAATAAAAACAACGCTGCAGATACTGACTTATTTGACTTCAGCTCTTTGAGATATCTGTCCCTCCAGTAGGGGTTTATTGTAAAAATGAATTTTCTTTCAGTTTTGCAAATGCCAAGACATAAGAAGAAAGTCAATTTTAGTGGCCAGTGTTATAATAGAACATTATGGCTGGTACAAATCAAATCATTTACCAAAAATAGACATTTTATTGTCAATTTGAAGGCATAGATTTCAGCCATAGTTATGCCATCCTAGCCTATAGCAATGATTTAGTTCAAAAGAAAACATTATTCAGTATGGATTTTCATTGAAAAATATAGAGAAAGAATTTTCTTTCATGCTTAAGGCTAGAATACAAAAAGGTAAAGTGAACAATTGCTGGGATATACTTAGATTAACTTTGTTCACCTACTTTCTTATATGTGACCAATTCATTAGTTATAAATCACAATAAGAAATATATAGTGATCACAAAACTGTACCGGAAGTTCAATTGTAGCTGAATCTCTATGTATGTGGTAACACAATTATGTAAGTTTTCAATCAGTTACCACTTTTTCTGAGAGTCCCAAAAGAAACAATTCAGTCCTGTGTGCTTGGTATCATTTTTAAGAGTATATACCATTCAGTGAGTAGGTAGGTGACTTGTCTTAAATATTCGTTTTTACATATTTGTGGTGTATGTGCAGGTGTGTGTGTGTGTGTGTGTGTGTGTGTGCGCATATGTGAATGCTTGCAATGCTTGCACTCACAGATGCTAAAAGAGGGCTTTGGATTTCCTGGAGTTTGAGATTTTACTGGTTGTACTTCAAACTGAACTCTAGTCCTCTGCAAGAACACCAAGTTCTCTTAACTACTGAGCCACCTCTCTGGCCCCTTGTATACATTTTGAAGAGATGTGCTAATAATGTGTGATTAATATAGAGATGGAAAAACAAAACCACTAAGTTGGTAGGACAGGGAAACTTCCTGTAAAATCAAACTTTGTTCTCTTTCTTCACCCCTTCTTTAGTCTGAATACCATGATGTGATCTTAGAAAGATGTTCTTCATGGTCAGAAGGCAGTGGTAAAGAATAGATGTCATGTTTGAAGAAGTTAAGATGGCCTTCTAGTAGACTGTATGTATGTTGAAGCTGGTGCAGGATGAGTTGGCTTTGGATAGACCTTACTGCTGAGCGCTCAGATGACTGGGACAGCCTCCTTGGAAGACGGATGTAAACATCACTTTTGTGTCCTCAGATGATGAGATGAGCCATACCCGAGCTGTGCAAATACATGGCTTGGGCTGAGTCCAGAGTATAATTTCTCTCTTCTAACTATCCCTAGACCTATGTCTGGAAGCTTCTAGCCTCCATACAATCTAATCTTCCAAGCTGACTGATTCAATCTGGATTACCTCTGCTTCTCAATGAATTGCTCTGCTTGGCCTCATGCTAACTTTGACAATATGTTTTGATGTCCCGGTTCCTTCTCATTCTCAGGCTCAATCTGTTTTCACCATGTATAGTTACTGCCCTTTGTAACCTGTCTCAGTACAATTTTCCTAGTAAGACACACACACACACACACACACACACACACACACACCATACCTTTCTCTTCCTGCACTGTTGTTTTGTTGCCCCCTCCCTTGTTCAGTTCTTGTGAGAGTTGGACTTACCCTATGTCTGATTCATTCTGCCAAATCTTTCTCTGATTCCTCACTTTGTCTGTCTCTCCATTAGATATCACTTTCAAAAATAGCTGCTTCCTTCTTTAAACCAACCTTACCTTCATTGTTAGGAATTAAAGCTGTGTACTAAAGGCATGTCTCTATTCCAGCCAGACACATAGACATGGAAGGTCTTTGTAGTAATCCCTTGCCAAGGTAGCAATGTTGTTGGATAAAAATCCCTTTACAGACTAAGGTTTTGATTGCCTAACGAATGTAGAAGGGCAGGAAGAGCCTAAGTGCTGAGATAGGATGACTGCCAGAGCGTTGCTGTTTCAGGATGCTGCTGTAAGATCCACCATGGGTTGTAAACAAGAAAATGGTTTTGGGGACAGACAAAGGCAGACAAAAAAAGACAAAAAGGAGCCCAGTCTGAGGGAGTAGCTGAGTGATGGACATGGTAAGGAGAATATCCCTGTGCACATGGGGGCTGGCCCTTGGGTGGGGGATTTTGCTACATTCTGGGAGCAGAGTAAATACTCACTGTTGGGAAGAGGGAAGGGGAGCAAATGGCAGTGGACTCTGATGTTTGATCAGAAGGATAGGAGTTGGTTTAAACACAAAGTTTTCAATATATCATATATATGGACAAAATAAGATAACTATTGCTAATGATGCATATGTACCATATATGTGTCACAGGAGCCTGTGGAGATAGACAGACAAGCCCCAGCTCTACCAGGTGGGAGGAATTGTGAGCAGTGACACCCAGCACCAGGGATTCCATCAACACTCAGATACAGACCTCCAAAGTGTGTATTGTAGTCAGAAACACAAGTCCTGATCGAAAATTCATATTGGCAATAGAGAACTTCTAACTTGATGACAGAGATGGGGTTGTTTTTAAATAAACATTGGGATCTTATGATTAATAAAAGTAAACATCTATTTACCTAAAAATTTCATGAATTCATTGTTTTTAATTGCTGAGTAGTATTCCATTGTGTAAATATACCACATTTTCTGTATTCATTCCTCCATTGAGGGACATCTGGGTTCTTTCCAGCTTCTGGCTATTATAAACCTAATCATGGGACTTATGGGGAGGCAGGAATTGGGAAAGGGGAAATCATTTGGAATGTAGACAAAGAACATAGAAAAAAAGGAATGGTGTAATTCATAGACACAAATCAGAGTGAGTGTGAGGCGGCTCTGGGGAGAAGGGGATGGCAAGTTCTTTGATGGAAGAGTTTCTATGCAGCTGCCTGCCAGAGAAAGTTTTGGACATGGATAGTGTAAGTTCTTTGATGGCAGAGTTTTCTATATGAATGTATTTATTACTACACTGTGAAAACGGGTAGTATAGTAAAATTGCAGTTTTGTGTATTTTACAATAAAAGCAATTGACTTTTAATAACCAAAAAAAGAAAAGTAAACATCGATATTTAATAAATGATTAGTATATTTCAAAGGGTATAACATGAGTTAGCCAATGGACAATTTTAACAACACACAGGGTAGTAAGCCTTTTCTTTACGTTACAGGATAGCAGGAATGAGTCAAAGCTTTTACATGAAGCACTTATTCCTAAATCAGTCTCAGACTCATTATTTCAGGAACTCAGGCATGGGAGCAAAAGCCCATGGTTACATTGATCAAAAACTGAACATGAAGTTTATGAATGCATCTCCTCAATGGTGAACAATCCCTGCCAAGGTGCCAGTGATGTTTCTGCCCAACGCACAGGACGTGAATGGGTGAATGTGATCAAGAGCATGACAAAGCCAGCATGGAGGACATTCCGAGCAACTGGCCTGGACTATTCAAAAATGTGCAAATCGTAAAAGTCGAAGCAAACCGAGGCAAAGCTGGACACTGGTGCAGAGAGCCATACAGCTTATCATATAGCCATATGGTAAGGAAGTCACATAGCTTACTTGCGTTCTTTCGCTCAAATGCACGCTCACGGTGAAACGTGAGTAGCATGGCTTGTGTGTATTAGAGGGTTTTATGTGTGTATGTGAATGTGTTTGTCTTAGCGGGCCATGTGAGGGTGTGTATTAGAGGTCTCTCTCTCTCTGTGTGTCTCTCTGTGTGTCTCTCTGTCTCTATCTCTTTCTCTCTGTCTCTGTCTCTGTCTCTCTGTCTCTCTGTCTCTCTGTCTCTCTGTCTCTGTCTCTGTCTCTGTCTCTGTCTCTCTCTCTCTCTCTCTCTCTGTGTTTGTGTGTGTGTGTGTGTGTGTGTGATGTGTTGTAGGAAAAAAAAGACACTCAAATATTTTAACAGGTAATGAAGCATTGAATAACAAAGCACTTTTGAAATTTGGTAATTGTTTCAAAAGAGACAAGAAGGAAACAGTGAAAACCCATTTCACTGGTGTCTCATTTGTTTGCTTTATGCTATGAGCTGACTATCTGTTTGTTTTTGTTTATTTCTTGAGATAGAGTTGGATTTGAACCCGGACTCTCCCTGCCTCTGCTCTGGAAGTGCTAGGGTCCTGTATCACTAACCTGGATGGCCGAACCTTTTCAAGATTACAAACCACAGTGTGTCTCCCCATCTCAGACTGAGGGAATTAGAATAAACACCCTTAAGATCCCTTCGATATCCAGGGCTACAGAGTTTCAGTATTAATTATACTTCATGGTTAGACAAGGGCAGAAAACAATCACACAGCTTTCTGGTGTCTGTGCTTCATGATAAATTACCTGTGGTGTGAGGCAGGGAATAAGGGAGTGTAAAAGCCACAATTAATGCAACCGAAGATTTTGAAGAAAGGAGACAGGAGGCTTGTGGCTTTGTTCAGGAGGTTCCTTGGTTTCTTCTTTCTCTTCTTCCTGCCCTTCCCCTCATTTCTCCTTCCAATGGACAAGTGTTTCATAAGCTTTTCTCACATTCAAGCGGAGTGAAGAGCTAGGGTGTGGAATGGGTTTAAGTGTCCAAGTTGCAGTAACAGAAATGGACACAGACCACAAACCAAAGACCGTTTCAACTGCCCTACACGCCTGCAGTTTAGTATTCCATGACTGTCCCTCTGAGGGTGACAATTAGATTAGCCTCTTAATCAAGTGTTACTTCCTTGCCCCCACACATATTTTCTCCCTTATTTGATTTGTTTATAGACCAGGTGACATATGCCCCTTTTCATTGATAGCTGTAAATTTTTATCAGGGAAAGGAAAAGCCTTATTTGACTGGGCAGTTTCCTTAACACTCTATCTGCCTAATGACTAGGAATGAAGTGGGCTTGCCACTTTGATTTTTAAATCTCAAAGAAACCCTGTTTTCCCTTTCCAACCACAGGGAGAGTTCTAATTTATGGATGAAATGCACAATTTTATTGATGCAGAATTATTAAATACAACATGCATTGAGTTCTTATGGGTATAAGTTACTTTTTTAAGTTAGTAAAATGATAGTTGTATTATTTTATATAATTATTATAAATTAGTTATAATTATTATATTATATTACAATTATATTATATAATAGTTGTATTAATAGTAGAGAATCTGTAACTATACCAGTCAACATCACTGAAGAGAGTTTATCTTTAAAATCCAGATTGTTTTCTTTTTGGATTGTTTTGGAAATGATATGAGAACTCACCATATTGAAAATATGTTTTTAAAATTCTTTCTCTTACTGGTTATCATTGTTTATTAAGCCTACATAGAAGAATGTACTAAGGAAGCTACTGAGGAGTAGCTCAATGGCTCTCTGTTTAATGCGTTGGCTACTGTTCCAGCCAATAATATGTCTATTGTCTGCGAAAATGCTAATTGTTAAATTGATTATGATATTCATGTTCTGACACTCCAGTTAAACACTGCACAGTGTACCATGTGAGGAAGGAAAATAAGTTGCTGTTTGAAGCATTTTGGAAACATCTCAATTAGGAAAGGATAACCCTATGTGCCCTGGTGATTTCTAGATGCGAATGGTTCAAACCAAGAAAGGAACGAACAAGATTTTAACTTAGCTTGTTCTCTTCATTGCTCAAGTTCTCCAGAGTAACAGATGCTGTCAAGGCAACTGTGCTTCATGTGTTTAGAGTGAAGAAGGAGATTATGAGAATTCGTAGTCAATGTAGGGCATCAGATTGTGGCATGAGGCTTAGAGTAGGGCGCCTGGTCCCCATCGTTTGTGGGAATACTCTTGCTTCATCCAACCAATACAAACGTAAAGAAAGCAGTGTCTCTAAGGTCCCTTTAGAAAATATAAATACTACTCTGTCCAAATTCATGTCTGGTACTTGTTAATTACTCACTAGTAAACTCCAACTAGCTTTTCTTTCTTTCTTTCTTTCTTTCTTTCTTTCTTTCTTTCTTTCTTTCTTTTTTTTTTTAACTTTTTTCCAGCATAATATTTTTTATTAATTCTCTGGGAGTTTCACATCAAGCAACCTGATCACACTTACTTCCCAGACAATCCATGCCTCCCCTCAACCTTGTAACTTTTCCCCCCAAAAATTAAAAATAAAAATAAGATGCAAAATCATTTCAAATTATTTTTATCTAGATACACACAGGAGCACGGTCAAACTCTCAGTGGCCTACACCTTAAATAGAACTGAGTCTTTCTCCACCAGCACCTCTGCCAGAAGCCATCAACTGTGGAGAACTAATCTTCAACATCCCCATCACACTTAGGCTTAGGTCGCTTTCAGTCTAGGCTATTATATTTTGGGGCTGTATCCAACTAACTTTTCAATAAATAGTTACTGAGTCCCTTTGATGTGGCAAGACTGTGCTTTTAGCGAAAAGCCCCTGATCTTTATGACCTAGCCAGTTAGTTAAGACAACAGGCATTATCAAGCATTTATAAGCTAGCCTAGGCAACTGAAGAGTGATTAAAAACAAATCCACCCGAGTGAAGGGACCCCAGTGTCGCAATGGAACTGAGCACAGTGCACATCTCGGGTGTGATGCTGAGTCAGGAGAATACTCCCAGAAAGAACTCAGCTGGGAAGGCAACATTGTGTTAATGGAACATTTACTGAGCGTGATCATTGCATGGTGGTCATTTAGGCTAACTTTGTTGTTAGGAGATAGGCAGAAGTTAGAAGTTTGCAGGTCATGTTCCTGCAATTTCCTTTCAAATAACTCAGAAAGTGTGTGTGTGTGTGTGTGTGTGTGTGTGTGTATGAAAGAGAGGGAGAAGAGAAAGATATGCAAGGAGGGAGAGAGAGAAAGAGAGGGAGAAGGAGAAGAGAGGGCGAGAAAGATAGACAATTTTTAGTGAAAGTAATATATGGGTATTTCACTATGATTTCTATAACTTTTCTGAAGGTTTGAAACTTTTCCAGATATGATGGAAGTGAGCAGTGGGGTGCTATGGTATATGAAAGATACAATACAGACAAGTCCAATAAGATACAATGTTATTAGCTGGAAAGAACCCAGATGTTCCTCAACAGAGGAATGGATACAAAAAATGTGGTACATTTACACAATGGAGTACTACTCAGCTATTAAAAACAGTAAATTCATGAAATTCCTAGGCAAATGGATGGATGTAGAAAATGTCATCCCGAGTGAGGTAACCCAATCACAAAAGAACACACATGGTATGTACTCACTAATAAATGGATATTAGCCTCAAAGCTCTGAATACCCAAGATGCAATTCACAGACCACATGAAGCTCAAGAAGAAGGAAGACCAAAGTGTGGGTGCTTCAGTCCTTTTCAGAAAGGGGAACAAAATACTCACAGGAGCAAATAAGGAGACAAAGTGCAGAGCAGAGACTGAAGGAAAGCCCGTCCAGAGACTGTTCCAGAGACTGACAAATACAGAATCAGATGCTTGCAGCCAACCATTGGACTGAGCACAGGCTCCCAATGGAGGAGTTAGAGAAAGGACTGAAGGAGCTGAAGGGGTTTGCAACCCCATAGGAAGAACAGCAATGCCAACCAAGCAGACTCCACAGAGCTCTCAGGGACTAAGTCACCAACCAAGGAGGACACATGGCCCTGGCTGCATATGTAGAAGAGGACGGCCTTGTCAGGCATCAATGAGAAGAGAGAGCCTTGGTCCTGTGAAGGTTTGATTAATGTCCCAGTGTAGGGGAATCCAGGGTAGGGAGGCAAGAGTGGGTAGGTGGGTAGGGAAACACCCTCATAGAAGTGGGAGGGGGAGGGAGGATGGGATGGGGGTTTGTGGGAGGGGGAAATGGGATAAGAGTATAACACTTGAAATGTAAATAAATTGAAAAAAAAAGATACAGTGTTATCTAGTTTTGTAAGTGCGAGGCTCAAAGTAACACCTCTTTCTGGAACAACAGCTCAAGAATTCTGCAAAGAGATACAAGTCGCACACAGTAGCACACAGCAGCCTCACCCAGCCCTAAGCAGAGGACAGGGGTCTAATTTAGAAAGACAGAATGGTTATCCGACAGGTTCCTAAGGAACACAACAGAGGCAAAAGATAGTAAACACCACACTTTCTGCCCTCAGTAGGCAAGTTTCTTTTTGCAACAGGCAGAAGTCGATACAAAGATTGACAGGTCCTCAAGGTGCTGAGAACCACAGGTTGTGGAGTATTCGGCTCTAAAATGGGACATTTATGCTCAAGGCTTGTAGAAGAGGTGGGCAGAAAGAATGTAGGAGCCAGCAGTCGTGGGGAAAGCACACGGCAGTATCTTCTGGATATGATACAGTTATTGCATGAACAGATTGCATGCCGGTTACCTACGCAAGACCTCATGGGACTGGACTTGTTACCATTTCATCATGGATGGTGGCAGAGGGCTCATGGATCTCCACTCCTCATCAGCTAAAGGATATCTGGCAAAGAGGGGCCAATTTTTTCTTAAAGGTGTAGCCATAGATAAAGTGATGCCAGTTCAGTAAAGAACCCCTACTCAGGTTTATGCTGGAAACCTTAAACGCTGTGGGAAAGAAAACACAGCAAAGTAGCAGGGGGATCACTGGGAGGATCCCATTGTCAGGGGTGAGGAGAGCATAAGAAGGGATGATGAGAAGGCATGGGAAATGCCCCAAACTTGGTATATACATATATGAAATTGCCAAAGAATAATGGAAAGGATAGCTTTCTATATAACTGCCTTTGTATTTTCTTTAATAATCGTTTTTGCTTTAAGCTTATTTTTCCATCTACTTTTTCAAGTTTTATTTAAAATAATGTGTTCAAAGAACCAAAATGTGGTAGGATAATTATTAGTGAGAATCAAATTTTGGGTTATCCGTGAGCAAACTGTGAGAACATGATCCCTCTTATTCTGCTTATTCAAATCACAGCATCAAAGATTACTTCCACCGCTTACCAGATCGTTAATGCCTCTGATCTGTCTTTCCCTGTGATCACAGAAGGTGATAGATACCACATCCAGCCACTGATATGAAGACTTGCAGAGCAATCAGATCTAGGTTATAACTTGAACACGAAAATATTGTTTTATATATAAACATATATTAAAGCAAACGAAAGCAATGTAATCCACTAAAATGATGTTTAAAAATGAAACGGGGGGGGTGGTGGTACAGATGTAATCCCAGCAGGTGCGAAGAGCTAAGGCAGGAGGATTAGAAGTTCAAGACCAGTCTAGGCTGCACAGCGACAAAACAAAGTAAAACAAAACAAGACTAAGCCCCACACAGTGAGAAGGATGATCGATAGCCACTCTTTATTATCAACTTGGGGACATTTAGGTTCACCATAACATGCCTCTGGATGAGGCATGAAATGTTCCCAGAAATGTTAACAGAACAGTAAAGACTCACCTTGAATGTGGGTGGCACCATTTCCTGGGGCGCAATCCCACACTGAATAAAATGGAGAGGAGAGCCTGGGTGTCACCGTTTCTCGCTCTCTGCTTCCTAACTAACCGTGGATGTCACGTGAGCAGCCACCTCAAGCTTCTGCCCCTTGCCTTCCGTGTCACGATGAACTTGTAATGGGGCACATGGGCAGAAGACACCCTCAGACTGTGAGCTTAAGTACCTTCCTTCCTCACGTTGATTTCATCAACCATTTTTTTTTGACACAGTAGCCAAAGAAAGAAAGAAAGTCTGGTGGACAATGCTGAGAATGTTTAAGAGAATATAGATCTTTTCTATCTAGATTCATGACAAGCCCAGGGAAAATCAATTAGAAACAGACATTTTCTTTTTCAGAGAAAATTGTGACTACCTAAGTGCTATTATAAAAAGCCTCATTAAAAATGTCCGTAGCACTTGGGAGGCAGAGACAGGTGGATTTCTGAGTTTGAGGCCAGCCTGGTCTACAGAGTGAGTTCCAGGATAGCCAGGGCTACACAGAGAAACCCTGTCTCGAAAAAAACCAAAAAAGAAAAAAAAAAAGTCCATAGTATTTGGCAAACAGCGCAGTAGAGAAGTGAGGTTTTTAGCAAAAGCTACAGTAATCTTCCGGCCTCTGTATTGGCCTGGATCAGTCTTCCTTTTTATTCCTCTGGTGGTTGTTTCGTTGCACTGTGAAGATTCAACCTTCAAAGAGGAATCCAATAGCCTGTGCTCTGCTAGTCTGGCCTTCTGGGAGACCTCACTCAGTGGAACGAGAGCCACAGATCTACACACTCACTTGTGATTCTCCAGTCATCTCAGTCAGTCAGCTGATAGGCTAAATAAATGAGCCTCACAGAAGCGTGTGACAAAAATAACGGAATGATGCTACTTCTAGGATTTTCTTTCTTTTTTATTTTTTCTATATTCTTTGTTTACATTCCAAAGGCTTTCCCCTTTCCAGTTCCCCCCCTTCACCATATGTCCCATAAGTCCTCTTCCCCCCACCCATTCCCCAATCATCCTCCCTCCCCACCATTTCTCTGTTCTAGTACTCTCCTACAAAACTAGATTTAGTCTTTTCCGTACCAGGGTCCTCTCCTTCCTTTTTCTTGGGAATCTTTTGCTTAGCTAACTGTGTGTTGAGTATTCAGAGCTTCTGGGCTCATTAATATCCACTCATCAGTGATTGCAATTCATGTGTATTCTTTTGTGATTGGGTTAACGCACTTAGGATGATATTTTCCAGATCCAATCTTTGCCTACAAATTGCATGAACTCATTATTTTTAATTGCTGATTAGTATTCCATTGTCTAAATATACCACATTTTCTGTATGCATTCCTACATTGAGGGACATCTGGGTTCTTTCCAGCTTCTGGCTATTATAAATTAGGCTGCTATGAACATAGTGGAGCATGTATCCTTATTGCATGCTGGGGAATCTTCTGGGTATATTCCCAGGAGTGGTATGGCTGGGTCCTCTGGAAGTGTCATGCCCAATTTTCTGAGGAACCACCATACTGATTTCCAGAGCGGTTGTACCATCTTGCAATCCCACCAACAATGGAGGAGTGTTCCTCTTTCTCCACATCCTCGCCAGCACCTGTTGTCTCTTGAGTTTTTAATCTTAGCCATTCTGACTGGTGTGAGGTGGAATCTCAGGGTTGTTTTGATTTGCATTTCCCTGATGACTAATGATATTGAACATCTCTTAAGGTGCTTCTCAGCCATCCGAATTTCTTCTGGTGAAAATTCCTTGTTTAGCTCTGTACCCCATTTTTAATAGGGTTATTTGGTTCTTTGGCGTCTAACTTCTTGAGTTATTTGTATATATTGGATATTAGCCCTTTGTCGGATGTGGGGTTGGTGAAGATATTTTCCCAATTTGTTGGTTGCTGTTTTGTCCTTCTGACAGTGTCTTTTGCCTTACAGAAACTTTGTAATTTAATGAGGTCCCATTTGTCAATTCTTGATCTTAGAGCATAAGCTATTGGTGTTCTGTTCAGGAACTTTCCCCCTGTGCCCATGTCCTCCAGGGTCTTTCCCAGTTTCTTTTCTACTAGTTTCAGTGTGTCTGGTTTTATGTGGAGGTCCTTGATCTACTTGGAGTTGATCTTAGTACAAGGAGATAAGAGTGGGTCAATTTGCATTCCATCTTGCCAAAAGCAATCTACAGATTCAATGCAATCCTCATCAAAATCCCAAATCAATTCTTCATAGATCTAGAATGAGCAATTCTCAAATTCATTTGGAGTAACAAAAAACCCAGGATAGCTAAAACTGTTCTCAACAATAAAAGGACTTCTAGGGGAATCAATATCCCTGACCTCAAGCAGTACTACAGAGCAATTGTGTTAAAAACTGCATGGTATTGGTACAGCGATAGGCAAGTAGATCAATGGAATAGAATTGAAGACCCAGAAATGAACCCACAGACTTATGGTCACTTGATCTTTGATAATGGAGCTACAACCATCCAGTGGAAAAAAAGATAGCCTTTTCAACAAATGGTGCTGGTTCAACTGGAGGTCAACATGCAGAAGAATGTGAATTGACCCACTCTTATCTCCTTGTACTAGGATTTTCTTAAAATCAAATTTATCATGCTCATCATGAGGATTAATAGAAAAGACTTTTGCATCTTTTTATTTTTATTTATTTATTTTATTATTATTATTTTCTATATTCTTTGTTTACATTCCAAATGATTTTTTTCTTTCCTGGTTCCCCACTCCCCATAAGTCCCATAAGCCCTCCTCCCTCTGCCCATTCTCCAGTCAACCCCCTCCCACTTCTCTGTCCTGCCAATCCCCTGCAATGCTGCATCAAGCCTTTCCAGGACCAGGGCCCTCTCCTTCCTTCTTGGGAATCATTTGATATGTGGGTTGCGACTTGGCTATTCAGAGCTTCTGAGCTAATATCCACTTACCAGCTACTGCATTCCAATGTGTGTTCTTTTATTAATGAGTTACCTCACTTAGTATGATAGTTTCCAGTTCCAACCATTTGCCTAACAATTTCATGAATTCATTGTTTTTAATTGCTGAGTAGTATTCCATTGTGTAAATATACCACATTTTCTGCATCCATTCCTCCATTGAGGAACATCTGGGTTCTTACCAGCTTCTGGCTATTATGAATAAGGCTGCTATGAACATAGTGTAGCATGTGTCCTTATTGTATGCCAGGGAATCCTGTAGGTATATGCCCAGGAGTGGTATAGCAGGTTCCTCCAGAAGTGTCATGCCCAGTTTTCTGAGGAACTGCCAGACTGATTTCCAGAGTGGTTGTACCATCTTGTAATCCCACCAGCAGTGGAGGAGTGTTCTTCTTTCTTCACATCTTTGCCAACACCTGCTATCTCCTGAGCTTTTAATTTTAGCCATTCTGACTGGTGTTAGATGAAATCTCAGGGTTGTTTATGATTTACATTTACCTAATGACTAATGTTGCTAAACATTTCTTAAGGTGCTTCTCAGTCATCCAAAGTTCTTCAGGTGAAAGTTATTTGTTAAGCTCTGTTCCCCATTTTTAATAGGGTTATTTGGTTCTCTGGGGTCATGAGAGGAGGAATTAAAATTTTCTGTAATTTAAATAGGAAAGTAACTAGTTTTGTTTTTACAGTAGTTGCATTTTATGTGTCGAAGGGAGAAATAAGTGTGTGCCACCTCAATCAAAAAACTTTGAACAGATTAATAATGAGGTATGCAACTATCCACTTCTATTTAATATATTCCTTTTGGTATCCTGTTGGGGTGCATTACAAGATTTAGCACAGGAATCAGCCTTTAGTTATATTGTATTGATCATTTATTAAATGCTTCTTTGCTTTCCAATTATACAGTTCTAATGTATAGAAGTATTGTATTCCTTCAGCATGAGTAGGGAAAGGGCCTCATGAGAGGGGGTGGAAATGACCCAGATAGAATTGGGGGTGGGGGGATAGGGGAGTGGGGGAATGGGGGAGTGGGGGAGATGGGGGAGTGGGGGAATGAAGGAGTGGGAGTGTGGGGGAGTGGGAGTGGAGGAATTGGGGAGTGGGGAATGGGGGAGTGGGGGTATGGGGGAATGAGGGAGTGGGGGTATGGAGGAATGGGGGAGTGGGGTGTGGGGGAGTGAGGGAGTAGAGGTGTGGGGGAGTGGGGGATGGATGAATGAGGGAGTAGGGGGATGGAGGAGTGGGGGTGTGGGGGAATGGAGGAGTGGGGGATGCACAAGTGGGAGAGTGGGGGAATGGAGAATGGGGGAGTGGGGGAATGGGATTCATTGCAGAGAATAGCTCTTCACACTGTCCTAGACTCTTTTCCATTGCTCTGATGAAACACCTTGACAAATGAAATCTAAAGAAACAAAAGCCTAATTTGACAGACAATCCCAGAGGGACTGAGGAGGCAACAGGAGGCTGAGGTACCTGGTCACACTGTGCCTAAGCAGTGCAGGCTGCTTCTGGTCCAGGATCTCACAGAAAGAATAGCATACCCAACGCGCGCGCGTGTGTGTGTGTGTGTGTGTGTGTGTGTGTGTGTGTGTGTCCATCCCTCCATCAACATTCAGTAACACATACATTCTCAGAGGCCCATATTCCTGGTGATTCTAGATAGGGTCAAGATAAAAATAAATAGTAGCCACCCCACTGGGAGATGCTGGTGTTTTGAAAAAATAACTGGGCAGCAGTGGTGTCCGCAGAGACCATGATGCGTTATATAGCAGGGTTGATATCACAGGTCCAGATCTGTTAACTGCGACATTAAGGTAGGAAGGCAATAGAGGGGAAATGCTGTTGGAGGAGAGCATTATATTAGTTGCAGGGAGGTAAATGACCTTCTTGCAGCAGGCCGTCCCCCAGAATGTTATTTGAAGGCTGAGGGACTTCCAGTGTCATCCACTGAGGGCAGAAAGTTGGAGAATGCTAAGGATCCAGAGGACAAAGCAAATGGACTGAATTTCAGAGCAGGACTCCAGCCCCAGGAGCATCAATATTGACTTTTCTCAGAAATATAAGAGAAGTAAAAACAAAAACAAAAACAAAATAGACAGTGGGATGGAGTTTGATGAGCCTGGTCTAACTCTAAATGGACACTGGAGAGTAAATATTGGGTTGGGGAGGCGGGGAGAAAAAGACATTAGGGTCTATCTTCTGATAGTCTTAGGGTATGTTTTCAAAAGAGAATCTGTTCAGGTTAGACCAGCTTTTCAGATAAAGGATCCTGGCAACGAGACTGAGCATCAGGACCCAGGTTCTGATAGATTGTGAGATTTAAGGGTCGAGGCACCTGTCTATCTTTCATTCAGAATCCAATGCCTGGCACATCATTAGTATGGCATTCTATATGTTAGGAGTAGCCACTGTGTTGATTATTTGTGCACTGTTCAATATCATTTCCTGCACACCTCCTAATACAAAGCCGGGTGGAGAATGCCCTTCACATCCAATTAGCTTGGTTTTACAATATTCATACTGACAACCTAGTTTCTTCTTCTGGCTTTAGAAGTGATCTTTTAAAATGGTTTTCTATGAGTGTTTCATTGGCCACCCTCAATGATCACATTTTCCTTTTTGAGCATCATCTGTAACCTTGTGTCTACCCCTGTAGCTTAGTTTTGAAGAATGCAAAATGGTGGCCAAGTTTGCCACAGGTAAAAATTACTGTCGCTGAATGTCTATAACTTCCAAGTTCATTATTAAAATGAGGTAGTTTTTGCCCACACAAATGATACTACTAAAATATCATGGTAGAAGAGCACCTTAGGCAGTAATAGGCAGGACTGTCCTGTCAGTCAAACCCCCTGAACACCTTGCCTTATGAATGATGCATGGATTTACAGCTAGTGGCGAATTTTGCCATTAGTGGATGGTAGACTTCATTCCATTTGCCCAGACACAGCAATGCATAATTCAGTATAGCTAAGCACATATATTTTCCTTTGCATTTATTGTATTGCAGAGGGGTTCCATGAGCCATTTTCTTTATGATATTTGCACTATTGGAAAAAAATCTTTAGTAATTATTAAGGTTTAAGATTCTTATTACATACTTGAAAATCAAAACTCAAAGAGCCAAAATAATTTTGCCTTGACTCAAGCAGCTGCTACTGGTGATCCTATTGTCATAACTAGCTTCTTAAAAACATTAGTGTCCATCTCTGATTTGAAAACCATTGCAAAATTGATTGTTTGGCTTCTTTTGACACATTGTCCCTATGCAATATCATATTGATGAACCTCTCATTCTTGCACTTTCACCTGCTTACATCCTTATTAATAATTAATTATATTATTCAATCTCTTTACTGATAATCTAGAAACCTGTACATTCATGAAAGTAAACTTTTATAAAATTAAATACTCACAGTTTAGAAATGTTAATAAATATCTAGATGTCTTTTAAGTTCCATTTGTCTGTCAGTGTCTAAAGTGCTTAATTTGCTCTTAAGCATATTACCCTGTAGATACTTTCTGAGTTTTTCTTACATTATAATATGTAAGAGTAAGAAGGGATGCTATTATTTCTCCTGAAGTAATGATCAATGGATGCTTTTAAGTTAAGTTTATTAAAACTCATCTTTCTTATGACTGCATTTCTTACAATGAAGTTGTCTGTTCCTTTATATGAACATAGCATTTTCAGTGTTATCTTCAGATCTGTGTCATCAATTACTTAATACAACCAATTTATTTCTATTATTAATTTAATGCCATAAAACATGAGTGATAGCAAAATACAATGAAATAATATGCACCCAGAGCCATAAAGTTATTAATGTACATAGCCCCCTTTTTGTCCTTTTCTTTTGTAAATTATTTAACAAATATTCCCCAATATACAAAAAACTGAAGTTTGCTTTGTTTAAAGTCATATTTTATGTGATAACATCCAATTGCCCTTTAAAATGTAAGTCTTTGTCAAGATATGTTGAAATTGTCATAAAGAGAAGTTTACTTGAAGAGAGTTGAGGGCTACACTTATCTGTCGGTACAAACACAAATGTTTATTTATTGTTGTTAGATTTTTTTTGCTTGTTTACTAAACTAGTGGTTGTACATTCTCCTCCAGTAATAATGATTTCACTAGGACTAAAGATGTAACTAGGTTGTCAGTAGCAGGTATGGTATCCCTATTCTTGAGTGGGTCTTAAGTCTATTTAGAGAGCTATTGGTTACAGATAAGTTATGTATGGAACACATGCTGCACCTATAAGGTCCCGGTGCTATGCTGCTCATTGATGTGGTTCTCAGGCACCATAGCTGGGTACTGTTGTTTGGCTCCCTTCTTCTTTTCTTTTATTAGATTGTAATATTAGATTTTATTAGAATGTAAATATTCTTTATTTACATTTCAAATGTTGTCCTCTTTCCTGGTTTACCACTCCCCTCCCCCAAATCTCCTGGACCACTCCCTCTTCTCCTGCTCACCAATCCACCCACTCCCACTTCCCTGTCCTGGCATTCATTTACACTGGGCATTTAGCCTTCTCAGGACCAGTGACCTTTGGTGTCCAGTAAGGTCATCCTCTGCTGTATATGCATCTGGAGCCATGGGTCCCTCCATGTGCACTCTCTGGTTGGTGGTTTAGTCCCTGGGAGCTCTGGGGGATTGAAATAGTTGTTCCTCTATGGTACCGCAAACCCCTTCAGCTCCTTGGGTCCTTTCTCTAGCTCCTCCATTGGGAACCCTGTGCTCAGTCCGATGGTTGCCTGGGAGCATCTGTCTCTGTATTTGTCAGGCTCTGGCAGAGCCTCTCAGGAGACAGCTATATCAGGCTCCTATCAGCAAGCACTTGTTGGCATCCACAATAGTGTCTGGGTTTTGTAACTGTACATGGGATGGATCCCTAGGTGGGGCAGTCTCTGAATGGGCTTTCCCTCGGTCTCTGTTCCACATTTTGTCTCTGTATCTCCTCTTGTGGGTATTTTGTTTCCCCCTTCTAAGAAGGACCAGAGTATCCATACTTTATTCTTCCTTCTCCTTGAGCTTCATTTGGTCTGTGAATTGTGTCTTGGGTATTCTAAGCTTCTGGGCTAATATCCACTTATCAGTGAGTGAATACTATGTGTGTTCTTTTGTAATTGGGTTACCTCTCTCAGGATGATATTTTCTAGTTCCATCCATTGTTTGGTTCCCTTCTTTGGAAGCCTCCATGAATCTAGTCCTCACGAATCTGGGAATTCATATCAGTTCCATCTCAGGTGTCTCTAGACTCTGCTTTTGAACTAACTGCACAGGGTCTTCAACAGTTAAAAACTTCCCTTCTACCTCTGTGAGGTAAAGAAGGGCAATGACAATGTTTCCTGTGGCAAGGGCAAGAGTGAATCTCTTAGACAACCCTGTTCAACAATTCAAAAGAGGGCTTTTGTCTGGAATTGGCATTTCTGTTATGTGGTCTTTGACTCTTGAAGCAAGTGCTGTCAACCTAGATGAGAAAATTCATAACAACTATATATGTATATTTATAAATGGAATCATGTGTCATAGGTAGTCTCTCTCTCTCTCTCTCTCTCTCTCTCTCTCTCTCTCTCTCTCTCTGTGTGTGTGTGTGTGTAAACAGTTAATAGCATGATGCCTTGTAGATTTTTCTGACATCCCTGGGTGGCCTAACTTTTGGATAATTTTCTAGGGTAGTTTCACAAAGACTAAAAGTAAAAATATTGGTACAGGATTGGAAAGTAGCTTTTAATTCTATTTTTATTTTTTATTTTTATTAAACTAATAAAATTTATTTTAGCCGGGCGTGGTGGCGCACGCCTGTAATCCCAGCACTTGGGAGGCAGAGGCAGGCAGATTTCTGAGTTCGAGGCCAGCCTGGTCTACAGAGTGAGTTCCAGGACAGCCAGGACTACACAGAGAAACCCTGTCTTGAAAAACCAAAAAAAAAAATTATTTTAAAATATGCAACTCAGCATTGACATTTTTTAAGTCATCAAAATAATTTATAATAGTTAAATGCCTCTTAAATATACATGATATCTTCTGGAGCTAAAAGTAGTATGCACTCAACCAGTTTTTAAAATCTATTTGAAACATTAAACATGATAAAGGTATGAAAAGATCTCTTATGAAATTCTCTATGAAAGGAAATTATGAAAAGATGCTGATTAGACAGAAACTATTCCATCTCCAAAGGAGAATACTCAGCGTAACTGTGGCTTCATAGAATGAATTGAGTAGTGTTCCTTCTGTTTCTATTTTGTGGAATAATTTGAAGAGTATTGGTATTAGGTCTTCTTTGAAGGTCTGATGGAATTCTGCACTAAAACCATCTGGTCCTGGGCTTTTTTTGGTTGGGAGACTTTTAATGACTGCTTCTATTTCTTGAGGGATCATGGGACTCTTTAGATTGTTTATCTGATCCTGATTTAACTTTCATATTTGGTATCTGTGTAGAAAATTGTGCATTTCATCTAGATTTTTCAGTTTTGTTGAATATAAGCTTTTGTAGTAGGATCTGATGATTTCTTTGAATTTCCATAGTTTCTTTTGTTGTGTATCGCTTTTAATTTCTGATTTTGTTAATTTAGATACTGTCTCTGTGCCCTCTGGTTAGTGGGACTAAGGGTTTATCTATCTTGCTGATTTTGTCAAAGAACCAGTTCCTGGTTTTGTTGATTCTTTGTATAGTTCTTTCCTTTTCTACTTGGTTGATTTCAGCCCTGAGTTTGATTATTTCCTGCTATCTATTGCTCTTGCGTGTACTTGCTTCTTTTTGTTCTACAGTTTTCAGGTGTGCTGTTAAGCTGCTAGTGTATGCTCTCTTCAGTTTCTTTTTGATATGAGTTTTCCTCTTAGCACTGCTTTCATTGTGTCCCATAAGTTTGGATATTTTGTGTCTTCATTTTCATTATATTCTAAAATGTCTTTAATTTCTTTATTCTTCCTTGACCATGTTATCATTGATTAGTGCATTGTGCAGCTTTCATGTGTATGTGGGCTTTCTGTTGTTTTTGTTGCTATTGAAGACCTGCCTTAGTCCATAATGATTTGATAGGATGCATGGGATTATTTCAATCTTCTTGTGTCTGTTGAATCCTGTTTTCTGATCAATTATATGGTCAATTTTTGAGAAGGTACCATGATGTGCTGCAAAGAAGGTATTTTCTTTTGTTTTAGGATGAAATGTTCGATAGATATCTGTTAAATCCATTTGGTCCATAACTTCTGTTAGTTTCAATCTTTCTCTGTTTAGTTCCTGTTTCCATGATCTGTCTATTGATGAGAGTTGGGTGTTGAAGTCTCCAACTATTGTTGTGTGAGGTGCAATGTGTGTTTTGATCTTTTGTAGAGGTTCCTTCATGAGTGTGGTTGTCCTTTCATTTGGAGCATAGATGTTCAGAATTGAGAGTTCTTGGTTAGATTTTTCCTTTGATGGGTATGAAGTGTCCTTCCTTGCTTTTATTTGATACTAGATTGTTTCTTGGGACCAATTTGCTTGGCGAATTGTTTTCCAGCCCTTTACTCTGAGGCAGTGTCTTTCTTTGACACTGAGGGGTGTTTCCTGTATGCAGAAAAATGTTGGGTCTTTTATACAAATCCAGTCTGTTAGTCTATGACTTTTTACTGGGGAATTGAGTCCATTGATGTTAAGAGATATTAAGGAATAGTTATTGTTGCTTTCTATTATTTTTTGATGTTATTTTTATGTTTGTGTGGCTATCTTCTTTTGGGTTTGTTGAAAGATTACTTTCTTGCTTTTGCTTGTGTATAGTTTCCCTCCTTGTGTTGGTGTTTTCCGTCTATTATCCTTTGTAGGGCTGGATTTGTGGAAATGTATCATGTAAATTTGTTTTTGTCATGGAATATCTTGGTTTCTCCATCTATGATTAGCCTGGGCTGGCATTTGCATTCACTTAGGGTCTGTATTTGATCTGCCCAGGATCTTCCAGCTTTCATAGTCTTTGGTGAGAAGTCTGATGTAATTCTGATAGGTCTGCCTTTATATGTTACTTGAACTTTTCCCCTTACTGCTTTTAATATTCTTTCTTTGTTTTGTGCATTTGATACTTTCACTATTATGTGACAGGAGGAATTTCTTTTCTGATCCAATCTATTTGTCATTCTCTAGGCCTCTTGTATGTTTATGAGCATCTCTTTCTTTAGGGAAGTTTTCTTCTATAATTTTGTTGAAGATATTTACCGGCCCTTTAAGTTGGGAATCTTCACTCTCTTCTATGCCTATTATTCTTAGGTTTGGTCTTCTCATTGTGTCCTGGATTTCCTGGATGTTTTGGGTTAGGAGCTTTTTGTATTTTGCGTTTTCTTTGTCTGTTTTCTCAATGTTTTCTATGGTGTCTTCTGCACCCGAGATTCTCTCTTCTACCTCTTGTATTCTGTTGGTGATGCTTGCATCTATGACTCCTGATCTCTTCTAGTTTCCTATCTCCAGGGTTGTCTCCCTTTGTGATTTCTTTATTGTTTCTATTTCCATTTTTAGATTCTGGATGGATTTGTTCAACTTCTTCACCTGTCTTGTTGTGTTTTCCTGCAATTCTTTAAGTGATTTTTATGTCTCCTTTTTAAGGGCTTCTAGCTGTTGCCTGTGTTCTCCTGTATTTCTTTAAGGGAGTTTAATTATGTCCTTCCTGAAGTCCTTTATCATCATCATGAGATGTAATTTTAAATCAGAGTCTTGCTTTTCTGTTATGTTGGGGGTATCCAGGGCTCATTGTGGTGGGAAAACTGGGTTCTGATGATGCCAAGTAGCCTTGGTTTCTGTTGCTTATGATCTTGCTCTTGCCTCTTGCCACCTGGTTATCTCTGGTGTTAGTTGGTCTTGCTGTCTCTGACTGTGGCTTGTACCTCCTGCAAGCCTATGTGTCAGACCTCCTGGGAGACCAGTTATCTCTGGGAGGAATTTGGGTATGGAAAGCTATGGCACAGGGTCAGCTCCAGGTTGCAGACATAAACCAGAAGGATCCTGTTCCATGCTGCTCATTGGTTCCTGTGACCTGAGGCCTCCGAGTGGGTCCCTCTGAGCAGAAGTGGTGGTCTTACCTGTGGTCACAGGCTTGTCAGCACTCCTTGGAAGATCTCTTCTCTCCAGATGGTATTTGGGTAAGGAGCACTGTCGCACAGGATCAGTCCAGGGAGCAGAAGGAACCTGGAAGCCTTTTCCAGTGGTTTTCCTAGGCAGTATCCAATCAGTTTCCAGTCATTCAAGACTTCTTCAACTTTTGAAATAAACCTTTCCTACTCCAAGGCTGTGGTGAAGTCTGTGATCTCAAATGCTTCAGACTCAGGAGGTTCAGAGGTTCAGTACATTATCATCAAGGTGGGAGCATGGCAGCATTCAGGTATATATGGTGAGGGAGGAGGCAAAAGTGATCTAACTTGATCTGAAGGCCTCCAGGAAAGAATAAGTAGCTTTTATTTTATTTGGTTAAATGGTATAGATTACAGAACTTAAGCAGATGTTTTGGTGCAATATATAGAAAAGATAAAGGCAGCTGACATGCATGCACTGCCTCTACATGACTAGTAGAGTCATCTGGCTTTGGGAACTTTTTTGTTAGCTGAGGAAAGTGTCAATTGTGTTCAGGGAACCAAGAGCCATATTTTCTTTAAGAAGTCATACCCTCTTCACCCAGAGCTATTGGCATGCACTCATGAATGAGTTGGCAAGCTTGTATTTCCAGGGCCCCAAGGGATGTGTACCACAATCATGCTTGAGAAAGCTAACTCTCTTGTATAGAAGAGATCTCTGCTAGGAAAGTAAATACTTGCTATCAATACAAGCCAATGGAAGTATGAACACTGGAGCCAGAGATAACTATTTATGTTCAAACTTACCTTGCTTGATCAGAAATGCTTTCCTGTAGGTAAGAGAACCTTTGTAGAATCAGGCTGTTCCTATAGTACCATCTTACCATCAGTACCATAGAAACTGAATGAGAATGAAATCAAGGAGAGACACTGACTAATGGCAAAATGCTGATACTGATGGTACCCAGAACAGAGAACCTCAAATAACACACAAATGTGTCTGCATGAATAAGTCAGCCAGGTATAGAATAAGAATTTTATGTACATATATGATTTTGTATTTTAACAGTTTAAAAAAATGCTCTCTCTTCTAGTTTTAACATTGTAACCATTGCCAAGTTCCAAATCTTCAAGTTATTTTTTAAAGAGTATAATGATATATTTCAAGTATTAAGAATTCTTATGTGTGGTATTATGAGTTTACATATTTGTATGTATTTATACATGTCTGTCCAAATATACATGTGTGGCAGTCCAGGTCCATGTGAGATGTCTTCCCAGATCAGTTTTCACCATATTTTTTGAGACAGTGTCTCTTACTAGACCTGAGCCCATCAATTTGGCAATACTATACAGCCAGCAAGTCCCAAATAAAAATCCTCAGAATGTTAGAAGTATTATTACGTGTTTCAATGTTTGGAATTTTATATAGATGCTGAAGATCTGAACTTAGATCTGTATGCTTGTATGGCAAACACTTTACCAACAGAGACCCCTCAAATTTTAGTTCTGAAGGGTAAATGTTCATCAGGGTTTAAGCTAATATAATTTATTAATTATTAAAGCTCAATTTGTTCAAATGATGTTTACAATATATTGAGCAATTTGTATTTAAGGATATTATATTGACCATTAATTTATGTAAGTTCAAGAAGAATATTCATGATTTCTCACTGAAGGTTAGACACAGTACTTGGGTATTTTGTTCGATTTTGGGTGTATATGTACACATGCACACATGCTTAAAATAGCTAATCTTATCTTATTTATATTCCCTAGTATGCATGCTTGCTAGCTCAGTAAAATGAATTGGAGCTTTAGTAGAGACACAGGTAGAGTGTTACCTGTTTCTTCTTAACTTCTACTCTTTGTGTAACTTTTATTAGTAACAGAGCAAGTACTGTGACCTGAGACAAGGGTATAAGGGAGGGCTAAGTGTAATAATGACTGTCTGGCATCAGGAGGGTTATAAGTGCTGATTCTGTATGTGCAAACTGCAAAATACAGACATTAATCCTCAAGAAATATGTGGCAATAAACAACATATCTTAAAATACCGATTAAAACTGTCTGTTTAGTCCAACAGTAAATGCTCTAGAGGCATTAAATTGAACTCCCAAAGAATTATTACCTACTTGAATCTTTTTAATTTCTCAAATGCCTCTAATATATTATTTACCACTTGTTAGTTTTTGAAATCATGAGAGTTATGCCATTTTAGCATTAAAAATACATAGGTAGAGCTAAATAAATAAAACAATAAATCTTTTCTTCCAGCAAGCCATCCTATCTTCCTGGTCTTCCTTCAGAGTTCAACAGTTGTACATAAGTCAGTCTTGGGAGACTGTAACAGCAAAGGTTGAACTCAAAGTTTGTGTTCCCACAAACTTCACTTTGATTAGTGCTTATAGTGAGAATCCCAGGGGGTCATAGACATAGAACATGATGTTTATAGGAGGAGTTCACATCTCTACCTTGCAGAAGATATTTATGCACAGAAGGAAACGCCTGCGTGCAAATCTCAATTCAGGAAAATAGAAACTTACTTGTTGTGGGACCAGGAGATTTAAGAATAGAAAATACAGAATTTGATTCCATTCTAAACATCAAGGTTGTCCAAATAATACATATGATTAGCTTCATAAGTAAGCTTAAGAGGTTGTGGGTTGGCTGTACTCATAGAGATTGGAAATTCTAGTCCTCGCAGGGGACTAGAAGGAGTCCCCTTTAGGGGACTGTGGTGCTTTTTCTAGCCACACAAAATGCCAGCTCACAGCTGGGCACCTAAAATTAGGTACAGCCATTTTACCTAAAGACATATTGGTATCTCTTTTCTTCCCTTAAGTTTTGTCTTCCATCCCATGTACTAAGATGGAATGGGGAAATCAGAAAGAAAAGTGTGAGTCTGTGGAAGATGGTTGATAGATGGAAGTGTATTCAGAGAAGGATGTGAGGTAGAAGGAGGCACAAGAGTCACCGGAGAAGGAGAAACCTTGCATAAGACACAGGGATGTGGAATTACTATCTTTTTAGGCCTTGCACCTCCAAGTTATTTTTTAGTTCAAGTGTTTATTTTGGGGGTGGCAAGCTTTGTGGTTTAAAAATGACTATAATTAAATTGTCTGAACTAGAAAAGCAAATAGTTTAGGGGATGTTGTAATTATAGTTTGAGAGCAAACAGGGGAAGGGGGGAGAAGAAAGGAGAGAGAAAAGGAAAGAGAGACAGAGACACAGAGATACAGAGAAAGAGAAAGAGAGGGAGAGAAAAAGAGAGATGGGAGGGAGAGAGGGAGACAGAAACACGGAGAGAGACAGAGAAAGAGAGAGAGAGACAGAGACAGAGAGACAGAAACACTAGCCCTGCTCCGAGATCTCTAGGTCACCTCTGACTTGCCTGTGGATCTCTGCCATTGTTTTCCTTCTCCCAGGGACAGAAGACAGCACCATGTCTTCTGTTTACCTTCATCTGTACCGCCCTGAACCTTCTTATGAGCTATTTCCTAATAGTTTCTTAATCAGCATTTTAAGCGGGTTTAACCAAAGTGGGTCAGGAATTCAGTACCTTTTCTCACCTGACCCTCAAATATCTTCCCTTCTCTCTGCCTTTCATCTATAGTTTCTCAGTCTGCATACTATTTAGGCAATTGACCAATCAATAGAGATTGGTTAAATTGATAATAAAGATCATAAGTGTGGGTCTCAGGAGGCTGGGGATTCCAGACAGTTCTACCAATAGAACTCCATTGTGAAAGAAATTGAGTATCATTCAAATGATATCTTGTCTCTAAAATATATTTGATTTATGTTAAAATAGAATGATTTTTGTAGAGATCCTCTTTGATCATACACATACAAACACAAACACACATGCATACACAAACAACACACACAAACATACACACATATACAAATACATATACACAAAACACACCCATACAAACATACACACACATACACACAAACACACATACACAAACACACACATACACACACACAAACACACCCACACGAATACACATACCACATACATGCACACACACATACACACCACATGCACACATACACACATATACACATACACACACATACACACACCACATGCATATACACACACTCTCTCTCTCTCACACACACACACACACACACACAAATACACATCTGAAAAAGTTTTAATAAGTCTTTCCCGAATTATATTTGGCTTACACAAACTATAATTTCTTAAATAGAAATATTAATTTTCCATGCCTATGTTGCTTTTGCATTTAAAAACATGAAAATAATTTTAGGCCTCCTAAAAATATAAGATACTGGGCAAATTTTAAATGATGCACTTATGTATTCTGATCTACATTTCCCAGAACACACTGTAAATGCTTCAAAAAAAGTTTCATTCTTGTTGGTTCATTTATAATTCTGAAGTTTTGCAGATGGGCTGGGATGGTTATTGCTGTTTTAAGATTGCTATTCATTTTTCTGGTTAATTTTCTGCTCACTTAATTGTCTTCCACTTTCTTTCAGGCTTCTATAATGGTTTCTGTTCTTTTTAAATTAAATATCTTTTGAACGAGAATATCCTCCTAAGACTCATAGATTCTTCTGTCTCAGTAGAAATCCCTTCTCAGAAGACATGAAATAAACCACACTGTAGAGACAGGACAAGGACGCGGGGCTCTAGATGAGAAGGGAGAATGTTCTCAGGGACGTCAGGATTGGAACTTTTGAAATTTCCTTTTTTTCTTTTTGCTTTTTCTTTCTGAGACAAGGTTTCTCAGTATAGCCCTGGCTGTCCTGGAACTCACTCTGTAGACCAGGCTGGCCTCGAACTCAGAAATCTGCCTGCCTCTGCCTCCCAAGTGCTGGGATTAAAGGCGAGCACCACCACCGCCCGGCAGCTTGGTTTATGGGTTTGCGCTCCATCTTTTGTTGCTTTGTTTCACTTGTCAGTTAAAATAATAATAGTTGCATCCCCAGCACCTTTTAAAGTAATTTATTTTCAATTCCTATATGGTGAACCCTATTCATACTGAAGTCTGCATTATTAGCTAGTGAAAGTCACAGCAGAAAAACTTCCTTCCCAGGCAGAGAGCCTGAGGTGCAGCTCCGTTTCCTGCTCCTTTAGCCTTACTCCCTTACATCGCCATACACTGGCCTGCAGGTCTGTAGGCACTGGATTTGCTGACTTAGCCCGGAATGATACAATTCTAGTTTCAATTTACCTATTTAAAGCATTCATGCTTTAGGTCCTAGTCAAGATTAAACCTGGCGATATCTAGGAACGAGTGAAATCATATTTTTGCTGAGAGTCAGACATTTTATTAATAATATCTGCCTTCCAGACATGATTCTTTAACAAGCAAAAGCAGAGAAAGACACTAGCTTTTGCACTGCAGTCTTCAGGGTTTGCACATGCCCGGAGACTACTCTTCCCTTGGCTATTCTGTGTAGAACATCAACCACACTTGAGCTCCAAGCCATGAACTCAAAAGTATTTTTATAGACATTTTTGTTTCAGTTTGCTTTGTTTGGCTAGTTTTTGTGTTTTGTTTTGTCTTATTGATCTTTTGCTTGTTCATTTTGATTTTTGTTTATGTGTTTATGTGTATCCTTTCTTTTTTCTTTCTTTTCCTTCTTTCCTTCCCTCCTTCCTTCATTCTTCTCTTGTTTCTTTTAAAGAAAGGGACAAAAAGAAACATAATTTTGAGTGAGTAGAGAGGTAGGAAAGCTATGTGGAACTGGGGAGGGGAAATGGCATCAAAACACATTGAATGGATTTTTTTAACTTAAAAAGAAAAAAAAATCTGGCCATTTTGTTATTCTCCTTATCTCCCACCTAAGAGAAAATAGGTATATAAAAACGAGGATACTAAAAATGGATCAATCTTAAACATCTCATAGATTTTAAGGAGGCAAAAATTAGATTTGAATACTATTTCACTTAGACATTCTCTGCATTTTTATTAATCTCTCTCCCTCCCCCTCTCTCTTCCTTTCTGTTTTCACCTGTGTACTTTCTTTAGTAATAACAACTATTAACAGTGATTGTTGCCATTAATGCCTTGATTTCAACAGCACTATTTCTCACAGAGAGTCAAGGCCTAAGCAACCTATTCACATGTGCTCTTTTCAAGAAGACCCTCACCAACCTTGTCATGTAATTCGTGTGACCGATTCCATTTCAGAAGAGTGATAAAACATCCCCAAGGTCCAGTTGCTGGCATGTGGTAGCAACAGGATTCAAACCTGGATAGGATGGGCTCTGAAATATTGTTCTGTCTTCATTAGTGAAGGGTTCAATATTTGATAAATTCCCTTCAGATGACCAGCTATGGTGTTAGGACTGAAATCATCTCATAGACTGGATTTTTGATATCATGAATGTGATGAACACATTCTCTAAAACTTACTAAGCGAGGGAGGAAGACCACATTCTGAGTCACCAGACCTGTGGGAGAGAATATGAGGGTCAGAGTGTCTTGTGATTATTCTTTAATTATAGCTTCTAAATACTAGACGGCATTCTTTCGTGTATTTCTTGAAACTGTAGGCTGATTTTTTTTTAGTTATTTTTATTTTCTATATTCTATGTTTACATTTCAAAGGCTTTCCCCTTTCCCAGTTCCCACTCACCATAGTTCCCATAGTTCTTCTCCCCCCCAACTATTCCCCAAACATTCCCCCTCCCCCCTCGGTTTCTTTACTAAACTGGATGCAATCTTTACATGCCCAGGGTCCTCTCCTTTCTTCTTCTTGGGAATCATTTGACTTGCTATTTGTGTCTTGAGTATTTAGTGCTTCTGGGCTCATTAATATCCACTTATCAGTGATTGCATTTCATGTGCATTCTTTTGTGATTGGGTTAGCTCACTCAGGATGATATTTTCCAGGTCTAACCATTTACCTACAAATTGCATGAATTCATTATTTTTAATTGCTGAGTAGTATTCCATTGTATAAATATACCACATTTTCTGTATCCATTCCTCCTTTGAGGGATATTTGGGCTCCTTCCAATTTCTGGCTATTATAAACAAGGCTGCTATAAACATAGTGGAGCATGTGTCTTTATTGCATGCAGGGGAATCCTCTGGGTATATGCCCAGGAGTGGTATGCCAGGGTCCTCTGGGAGTGCCATGCCCAATTTTCTGAGGATCCGCCAAACTGATTTCCAGAGTGGTTTTACCATTTTGCAATCCCACCAACAGTGGAGGAGTGTTCCTCTTTCTCCACATCCTCGCCAGCACTTGTTGTCTCTTGAGTTTTTAATCTTAGCCATTCTGACTGGTCTGAGGTGGAATCTCAGGGTTGTTTTGATTTGCATTTCCCTGATGACTAATGATGTTGAACATCTCTTAAGGTGTTTCTCGGCCATCCGAATTTCTTCTGGTGAAAATTCTTTGTTTAGCTCTGTGCCCCATTTTTTATAGGGTTATTTGGTTCTTTGCGGTCTAACTTCTTGAGTTCTTTGTACATATTGGATATTAGCCCTCTGTCGGATGTGGGGTTGGTGAAGATCTTTTCCCACTTTGTTGGTTGCCGTTTTGTCCTTCTGACAGTGTCCTTTGCTTTGCAGAAACTTTGTAATTTTATGAGGTCCCATTTGTCGATTCTTGATCTTAGTGTGTACGCTATTGGTGTTCTGTTCAGGAACTTTTCCCCTGTGCCCAAGTCCTCCAGGGTCTTCCCAAGTTTCTTTTCTAATAGTTTCAGTGTGTCTGGTTTTATGTGGAGGTCCTTGATCCACTTGGAGTTGATCTTAGAGCAAAGAGATAAGAGTGGGTCAATTCGCATTCTTCTGCATGTTGACCTCCAGTTGAACCAGCACCATTTGTTGAAAAGGCTATCTTTATTCCATCGAATGGTTGTGGCTCCTTTATCAAAGATCAAGTGACCATAAGTCTGTGGGTTAATTTCTGGGTCTTCAATCCTGTTCCATTGATCTGTTTGCCTGTTGCTATACCAATACCATGCAGTTTTTAACACAATTGCTCTGTAGTACTGCTTGAGGTCAGGGATATTGATTCCCCCAGAAGTCCTTTTATTGTTGAGAATAGTTTTAGCTATCCTGGGTTTTTTGTTGCTCCAGATAAATTTGAGAATTGCTCTTTCTAGATCTATGAAGAATTGAGTTGGGATTTTGATGGGGATTGCATTGAATCTGTATATTGCTTTTGGCAAGATGGCCATTTTTACTATATTGATCCTGCCAATCCAGGAGCAAGAATTATCAGTTTATTCTAAAAGGTCCTGTGTGTGTGTGTGTTTGTGTGTGTGTGTGTGTGTGTGTGTGTGTGAGAGAGAGAGAGAGAGAGAGAGAGAGAAAGAAAAAGAGAGTGATGTGTGTGAGAGAGAGGTGTATGTGTGTGTGTGTGTGTGTGAGAGAGAGAGATGTGTGTGTGTGTATGTGTGTGTGTGTGTGTGTGTGTGTGTGTGTGTGTGATGTGTGTGTGCCTGTGCTCGCGCGCACGTGCAGACATGCATGCAGAAGTCGAAGTGGATGTGTGGAATCTCCCTTGATCACTCTTCCATCTTATTCATTGATAAAAGTTTTCTCGGTTGGTCACGACCAGAGTTTACCGAGGTGACTCAACTTGCTAGCCAGCTTTCTTCGAGATTCCTATTTGTCACCTGAGGCTTCAATTACAGGCTGCCCCATGCTTGCCAGAATTTCTATGGGGTGGGGAGGGGACCAGAACTTGGGTTTTGCTCCCCATACTTTGACATCAAGTATTTTAACCGCTTTCTCTGAGAGTCTATTTTCCTTTGTAAATTAATTGCCATTTTCATTTAATAATCCTTGTGTACTATAGAAGCCTCAATAAGAAGCACTAATTACACATAATCAGAATTACCTGCCTTCTCCCTGCTCCCCTTTCTGTCCGGGATTTTCTGTACAGAAAGAAACAATGTATTCTTCAGTTTGTTCTCTTGGTGCTAAACCTCATTATTACTGCATAATAGGCTTACCAGTTCATTACTTGGCTTTTTAGTGTGTGACATTATTTTTATCCTTTTATAAGCAATATGAATGTAATTATTTCATTGCTTTGGCAACATCACCAAACCTGATGGCTACGTCTTAGTAAAACATATCCTTGTACTTTCTAATGAGTAATTTTCTTCCAGGTTTCCTGTTTTCTGTCTCAAGGGTAGCTTTTTCAGTTTTTTAAAAATATATTTACAGTTTTTCTTCAAATTTTTAATCACTTTGCATTTTTATTGTAGATTATTGAAAAATGTGATGTAGCTTTTAATCTTATAAGCTTTTCTACTTTCTAATTTTAATGTCCCCTTTCCTAAAACCCCAATTATTTCTTTAAAGAGAACGTACTTCTGTATTTCTAGAAGCAATATCTTCTCATACCCCTCTGAAATGTTGGTAATGTAGTCTAGTTCTTCTTTATGTATTTGTGTATGTGTGCATGTATGTGCATGTGCATGTCTGTATATGTGTACATGTGTGTGTGTGCATGTATGTGTCGGTGTCTGTTTGTGTGTGTGTATGATTCTATGTGTTTGAATTTCCTTTTTGTTCTCTTTCATGTAACACATTTTCTTTTGCTGTCTCAGGATTCAGAGTCATTTCTGTAATCAAAGAATGGAAACTTTTTACGCATTACTTTATAAGTGAAGGCATTGGCCAGTTGGCAGGCTCTCTACAGCAGTCATTCTCAACTTGTAGGTCACAACCTCTTGGGGAATTTAACACCCCTTTCATAGGAATCACATATAGATATCACACCTATCAGATATTAACACTATGATTCATAACACTAGCAAATTTACAGTTATGTCACAGCAATAAAATAATTTTATGTTTGGAGCCCATGACAACATGAGGAACCATACTAAAAGGTTATGGCATTAGGAAGGTTGGCTACCACTGCTCTAGAGTGTGATTGGCTCAGTTCATCTTTTCTACTTGCAACCTTTGCCTAAATGCCTGCTACCTGCTGCCTTGGTGTCCAGGAAGATACCAAGAAGAACCAACTTGGCAGAACTAAGACAAGAGGAAGGAGATGAGAATCTCACCATTCTTGTTTGGAATACACATAGCCTCCTACTTTTGGCTATTGCTCATACAGTTCTCTGTCATGCTCTGTGTTCTCCAAGTCTCAAGAATCCACAAAATATCCCCCAGTTTTTGGAGGAGCAGACATGTTTTGGTCAAAAGGATCCAATATTGCAGGTGGGTTATCAAAGAGTTGGTCACTGTAATGAAGACAAGTAAGAAAGTCCTCTGGATAAGGTCAGGCATCTTCATCCTGCCTGTGGCCACAGCTAGACTCCACAGATTCTGTGGTCTGTTGAGCTCCGTTGGGACATATTGACTCCCTGTTCATTTTGGGACATATTGACTCCCTGTTCATTTTTATCACATACCAAATAATTAGTTTGTAACTCCACATCTCATTCACTCATTTCTCAATGCTTCATCTATGTTCTGTCTTCAAAACAATTAGCTTTTCGTCTGTGATTTTCATTTCCTATTGCTTGTAAGTATTCATGACTTTTGTATCCCATTATTTTCATTTAAATAAGGTTGACATTGGCAAAACTTGTGGAAGAATGAATTTTTTTAACAAGAGCTATAATGTGTTTACTTATCATTTGTTGTCTGGTTATAAAGAATGTTTACTTTCTTTATACTTCTCAGTGTATTGCAGATGATCATTTTGGATTAAACCATTTTGGATTAAACCATTTTGGATTAAAGCGAGAAGATTTGGATTAACCAAATTTGTAATTGCAAAAGAAAGTTAACAAGTTAGCAAAGATGATAATTCTAATACATATGTACAACAATCTATAAAATTGCAAGGCTTTTAAGTAGGTATGATATATTTATGAAATTTTGCCATACAATGTAGCACAAAGGATATTTTAATACCTCACTCTAAGTATAAATAATATAAATTGCTTTTCTGGTCATAATGACGACTTATAAATTCTATAATGAAATGAAAAAATAGCAAAATATAAGTGTTGATAATGGTAAAAAATAAAGCAAATGCTGTAATATTTTTGATTCAGCTTTGGGTGATATGCACGAAATTGATGATTTTCTAGATAAACATAAATTCGGATGTTGATCCCATACAATATAGAGTATTAATATTTGTCTCATGTATCATAAAGTAAACATACTGCATTTCAACTGTGCAAGTACATAATTGATCCTCATCATAATGTATTTGAACTATAGAAATAAAATATTTTTATCACAATAACCATACAGAGTCATGTTCACTTTAACTTCATATGGTAAAACAAAAAAAGCCATGATAGCCAAAGCAATTCTTAACAATAAAAGATGTTATGGGAGAGTCACTATCCCTGACCTCAAGCTGTACTACAAAGCAATAGTAATAAAGATTGCCTGGCATTGGTACAGAGACATACATGTTGATCAATGGAATAATAAAAAAAAAAAACAGAAATAAACCTACATATCCATGGACACTTGATCTTTGACAAAGAAGCCAAAAATATACTGTGGAAAAAAGAAAGCATCTTCAATAAATAGTGCTGGTCTAACTGGAGGTCTGCTTGTAGAAGAATGCAAATTGATCCATATTTATCACCTTGAACAAAGCTTAAGTCCAAGTTGATCAAGAACCTCCACATAAAACCAGATACACTGAATCTAACAGAAGAGGAAGTGGGAAAGAACCTTCTACTCATTGGCACAGGGGAAATTTGTTGAACAGAACACCAATGGCTAAGGCTCTAAGATCAACAATTGATAAATGGGACCTCATGAAACTGAAAAGCTTCTGTAAGGCAAAAGACACTGTCAGTAGAACACATCAGCAACCTCTAAATTGGGGAAAAAAACTTCACTAACCTTATATCTGACAGAAGAATAATATCCAAAATATAAAAAGAACTCAAGAAATTAACTTTCAAAACACAAATAACCTAATTAAAAATTAGATATATAGGATGGATTACTGAATTTATTCTGAAACAATACATTATATAGCCATAAACTTATATTGGTACAAGTCTTTATATTCGATACAAAATTGATGTTATAATTTCTTACATTGGAACAAAATTTGTGTATTGATACAGATTTACAGTTTTCATAGGTATAAATCTTTGTATATTGATACAAAATTTTAAATCAATTTTGTTACTCGTAGGCATTGTGCCTATATAACTCATTTACGATGTCAAGACTTAGACCCAGTCTTTCTTTTTTTTTTCTTTTTTTTATTTTCTATATTCTATGTTTACATTCCAAAGGCTTTCCCCTTTCCCAGTTCCCACCCACCATAGTTCCCATAGTTCCTCTCCCCCCAACTGTTCCCCAATCATTCCCCCTCCCCCCTCAGTTTCTTTACTAAACTGGATGCAATCTTTACAGGCCCAGGGTCCTCTCCTTTCTTCTTCTTGGGAATCATTTGACTTGCTATTTGTGTCTTGAGTATTTAGGGCTTCTGGGCTCATTAATATCCACTTATCAGTGATTGCATTTCATGTGCATTCTTTTGTGATTGGGTTAATTCACTCAGGATGATATTTTCCAGGTCTAACCATTTACCTACAAATTGCATGAATTCATTATTTTTAATTGCTGAGTAGTATTCCATTGTATAAATATACCACATTTTCTTTATCCATTCCTCCTTTGAGGGATATTTGGGCTCCTTCCAATTTCTGGCTATTATAAACAAGGCTGCTATAAACATAGTGGAGCATGTGTCCTTATTGCATGCAGGGGAATCCTCTGGGTATATGCCCAGGAGTGGTATGCCAGGGTCCTCTGGAAGTGACAAATGCAAATCAAAACAACCCTGAGATTCCACCTCACACCAGTCAGAATGGCTAAGATTAAAAACTCAAGAGACAACAAGTGCTGGCGAGGATGTGGAGAAAGAGGAACACTCCTCCACTGTTGGTGGGATTGCAAAATGGAAAAACCGCTCTGGAAATCAGTTTGGCGGTTCCTCAGAAAATTGGGTAGACCCAGTCTTTCTAATAGCTGCCATTACAAACTGGTTAGGATGATGAAGTAATGCAAGTTAAGGGACAAATAGTAAACTCATGGTTATATTAGATTCTGATTTAATTTTAATAAAGTATTTTCAGATCATTCAAGTAGAAATAGCTAAGCGTAATCAAGGTTTAACAGTTCAGATACAAAACATCAGAAATCCACAAAATATGACATTTAAAATTATTTCATTATTAATTTATTTTTTGACTAGGAGACATGTCTGCTCCTGACAGTACCCCCTTCACAGTTCAAAAAAAGGATATTGAGTCTCAAAACCTCCATATAGAGTTGCTCCAATTGTGGCAAGATAGACACTGGGCAAGAATTGTCTTAATTCATGTACAGACAAAAAAGCAAAAGAAAAGTACAGGAAAGAACACAAGATGCAGGACAGTCAACAGCTTAGCTCTGATAAGCGAGGTAAGATAGTCCTTCATAATTCTTGTGTTTCTTAAGGTTGTCAGATGGTTCTGAGTTAGAAGGCTGAAGACAGATGCTCTAATGTTTTGAGGAATAGGGGACTGTCCAGATTTTCAGCTGTCTCTTCCAATTGTTTAAGTTTTAGAAGCTATGTTTTTGTGCTTCCTATATATTCAGGTAATATATAATTTGTTCTTGAGTCCCTGACAGGGTTGAAGACTATGTATAGTCTCATCAAACTTAACCTATTTAACATTAAGGAAGATGATCTAGATTTGAAAGAATAGTTTTCAGATGGTAATCCAAGTTAAAATAAACACATAATTCAGGTATATAAGTATAAACTCTTTACTTTAGGATAGATGTTATAATGGATACAGAAAATGTGGATCATTTGTCCAGTGGAATACTATTCTGCTATTAAAAACAAAGGCATCATGAATTTTGCAGGCAAATGGATGGAACTAGAAAATATTCAGAGAGAGGTAACCTAGATCCAAAAGAATATGTATGCTATGTACTCACAGACAAGTGGATTTTAGCCAAAAAGTATAGGATACCCAGGACACAACTCATAGACTTTAAGAAGTTTAACAAGCAGGAAGGCCCAAGTGAGGATGCTTTAATTCCACATAGAAGGGGAAAAAATTATCAGAGGAGGCAGAGTGAGGGAGGGACCTGGATGTAACGTGGGGGTGGGGGGAGGAACAGGATCAGGTATGGGGTTGGAAGCAGAAGAAGATAGAAGCCCAGAGGGCCAGAAGAATGCATGGAAATATGCAGCCTTGGGTGTGTGTGTCGGGGGATGGGGGAGGACCCTCTAGAATGCACCAGAGACCCAGTAGGTGAGAGACTCTCAGGACTCAATGGGGGTGACTTTAGCCAAAACACCCAACAATGGGGAGGGGGAACTCAAAGAATTGTTTCTGTCTAAAACAACTGCAGGGACAAAAATGGAGAAGAGACTGAAGACAGGAGCTTAGCATGGGCTGTGCTCTGAGAGGCTCTACCAGCAACTGACTGAGACAGATGCAGATACCTATACCCAACAATTGGGTTGAAGTCAGGAACTCCTGTGGTTGAATTAGGGGAAGGATTGAAGAAGCAGAGGAGGAGGGCAACCCCATAGGTAGACCAGCAGTCTCAACTAACCGAGACCCCTGAGATTTCTCACACACTGAGCTACCAACCATGCAGCTTACACAAATTGGTCTGATGCCCCCCCACACATATAGAGCAGAAGACTATCTGCTGGTCTGAGCCCCCCCCCACATATATATCAGAAGACTATCTGGCCTGGCCTCAATGGGAAAAGATGTGCCTAATCCTTAAGAGACTTGAAGTCCCAGGAAAGGGGGAGGCCTAGGGTGGGGAACATTTTCTTGGAGGCAAGGGGGGAGGAAGAGTAGTATGAGGAAGTTTAGGAGGGGAGACTGTGGGGGGACAATACCTGGAATGTAAATAAATAAAATAATTGAAAAGAATGGAGAAGTAATTGAAGGAAAGGCAGCCCAGTGACCTGACCAATTTGAGATCAATCTCATGGTGTGGGGGCACCAAGGTCTGACACTATTACTGATGCTATAATATGCTTACAGACAGGAGACTAACATGGCTGTTTTCTGAGAGGGCCTACCGGCAGCTGACTGAGACAGATGCAGATACTTACACCCAACCATTGGACTAATGTCAGGGACCCCTATGGAGGAATTAGGGGAAAGATTGAAGAAGCTGAAGAGGAGAGTGACACCATAGGAAGACCAGCAGTCCCAATGAACCCATACTCCTGGGTGCTCCCTGAGACTGAGCCACCAACCAGGCAGCATACACTGGCTGGTCCAAGGTCCCTGACACATATATATCAAAAGACTGCCTGGTCTGGCCTCAGTGGGAGAAGATGAGCCTAGTGGGCTAGAGACTTGATTCCCTAGGGAAGGAGGATACCAGGTGGGGGCAGAGGGAGCACTCTCTCAAAGGCAAGGAGTAGGGGGAATAGGATGAACTGTAGAAGAGGCAAAGAACAGGGGAGGCAATGGCTGGAATGTAAATAAATAAAATTATTAAATACAGTGCTACCAGTTTGACATGTATTCCTCAATGATTTATAGAACACATATGAAAAATAAATTTCTTAATTTTTTTTTGCCATAACCTGTGACTTATATTTCTTTAGTGTGGTGACTTGTTCTCCAACCATTATTCATGACTGACAGTATCAGCATCAAATGGGGAGTGGTTTGCAAATCCTTAACAGCTACCTTTGATATGCAAATGAACTAGAAACCATAGAGTGGAGATTAACAGTCTTATACTTCATTAAATTCTGGGCCTCCTCCTAGAGTGTTTTCAATTAAGTCTGAAAACATAACTTTAAGGAATGTGTATATATATATATATATATATGTATGTGTATATATATATATGCATGTACATATGTACATACTTATCTGTCATTTCTCTATCATCTATCAATTATTTATTTATTATCTACCTATATATCTTCATCATCTTCACTGATCTATCTCTCATCTATGTATGTATGTATGTATGTATGTATGTATCTATCATCTATCTACCCATCTATCATCTATCTATCTATCTATCTATCTATCATCTCTATCACCTATTTATCATCTCAGTAACTAAAGTACATAAAGATAAATCAGAAGTCATGGAGGCTGGATCAAGTGTATGCATAATATGCATCAGTACTTCACCAAGTAATTAAAAACATATTTGAATATGATGCCTGGAGTCACTGTTTGACTTCCAATGGCTATGACTAACTCCAATTCTTCAGCACAATGCTAAAAGATCAGAGTATTATGCATCTTTAGAAATGACAGAGCATGCAGGATGTTTAAGCATCCCTAGAAAGTTAGAAAAGTCAACACTCATTACAGCTCAATGAATGAAAGTAATGTGTTTAAGGAAATCTGTGATAGGATTTTCCCTGTCCAATTACATTAAAATATTAATCACAGCAGGATGATTGGGCAGGGAGGTGGAGCTAAGCGTTGCAGAGACAGAGTGTCTTAGGAGAAAGGAAAAGGGACAAAATGGAGGAGGATGGACAGGAAAAAGAACCTGAACCTGGCTTTAGGTAGCCACAGGTAGTTATATCATCAGGTTAGAATAATTGGGATAATTTGTCTAATCTAGGTGGGCAGCTTTTATCATTATCAATTGGTTCTGAAATTATTTTACTGGCATCTTGTGAATTGAGAATTTATTGATCCATAAATCTGATTGGTTAATTATAAGCTTCAAGAGTTTTGTTTCTACTGGGTTGTTGGGTGGCATGAAGGCTAACCATGGGGTGGATGGTCATTGTGGAGGGCTGGTGTGGTATTGATCTGCCAAGGGACTCCGGAGCTCCAGCCCAGAGAGACTGATGAGCTGAGATCACCCGGCTGAGGTGATCTGTGGCCCGCTGGTGCCCGACAATAGTGCAAGATCATGCTAATCCACTTTTTATATTCCCCACAACAGAAATCTCATGCAATTAATTCTAGTTATATTGTAAGTCTCTCAATGAAGAGTATATAGTTGTCTCACTTCCTACTTATCTATTCCTGGAAGTAGCAAGGATGTCATACTGAGTTTTTCTTGAGTGTCACCTATTACCGGTTGAATAAAATATTTATTAATTTTTTACTTGTTATATATTAATGTAACATTTCCCTTTGTAAAACTGGAGAGTAGAAATTTAAGGAATCATCTTCTCTAAACATTTAAAATCATCATTTATTTATTTTGTATACCTGTATGTTCTGGGGGAGTGCACATATGAACCATGGCATTCATGTGGCGGTCAGATGACATTCTAGGGGAATTGATCCTCTCTGGCTACCAGGTAAACTCGGGGACCAAACTCAGGCCACTAGTCTTGGTTACACATACCAGCTCACTGGCCCTAAGCATCACATCCCTAATAACACTGCACTATTTCTCTTAGGGCCATTTGCCACTGGATTACATGGTATGATCTGACTTTCAAATTTGGAACAATATCAATTAAATACAGAAAGAAACTTAAACTGCAAGGGGGAGTCTGGAAGTTATATTCCCTCTGCTTCATGATAACGTAGAAGAACATCGGATGGCTGTGCTGTTCTTCATCCTACCTCATTTGCTACAACATCACGACTAGCGGACTTGTCTTTTCTTTTTTCTTTTCTTTTCTTTTTTCTTTTTTCTTTCTTTCTTTCTTTCTTTCTTTCTTTCTTTCTTTCTTTCTTTCTTTCTTTTTTTTGGTACTCTTGGCAGAGCTACATAATAGGTTTGGCCCTAATCATTTGAATAGGGCCCTAATATATCAGTTCAATAGGACATGTGCTAGGGTGCCAGGGCAGAATGTCTCCTTTGGTAAAGTGACCCCCAGGATGTTTCTGCTGTGCTTCCTGATTAGTTTTATGACACCTGTGTCTTGTTGGTTAAAAACTTGAGGGAAGATGACATTGCCTCGGGCATGCTCATAGCATTGTGAGATATTCAAAGGACACAGCAGGGAATTCCATGATACTACTCACTAGGCACCAGACAGCTCAACGCTCGCATTTTGATTGAGAAGAATGGAAATATTTTATAGTCCAGCATACTCCAAATGTTAATTTTCCTCAGATTTTTATTCCCTGGCTCCTCTTGAGTTAACAAGCAATCTGTACCCCTGTTACAAAAGTGACAAGTAGATCTTAAATGAATATCTAACAAGTAAAGTATTAATGATATAACCGAGGATATAGTCTCCATTATCTTTTCTTCATGGTAGGCAATATTTTCTTCAACTTCTGTGCTAACACACCAATATGGACTTCTTCTGGGGACACAATTGAAAGTGGTGTCCATTGATCACTCTAGTGTAGGGAAAGATTGGGGGGAGCCACAATAACTTAATTCTACCAACAGTTACTACTAGAGGAAGCCACCTCAAACTTGAGGAAATCTTAGAAACACATACGTTGCTTTGAGAAAATCACTTTTCCCAAACTATCTTTGATTAAAGAACATCTGTTCTAAGACACATTAATAAGATCCAGGACTGTGAAGACCAGTTTGTTGATATTGTTTTTCTTTGTGAAAGCTCTCATAGCCACACTAGGAAATAAATAAAGTATTAATTATACAAAGGTCTCTATCTATCCTCTTTTCTGTGCATCTAACATATAGCCCCTTTTTCCTTTCCATCTTTATGTGCTGACTAGAGTTTGAGAGCCTAGCTTTAGTTGGTTTTAGAACTGGCCTACTATTTTCAGTGCTACTGCTGTGTTGCAGTAGATTGGCACAATAATGCCTTTGTATAATCATCATTTTACAACGTCAATTCCACACACTTCCCATGATCTAGATCCCCTGAGCCCTTATGCAAATCCTTCATTGCCACACTTCACAGCACCTTCTGCGTGCTCCCCTTTGCATGGTCTCTTCCTCTCTGAATCATAAGTTATGAGGAGGCAGGGCCATTTCCAAAATCAATTCCTGGCTTGAGAGAAAAGGCCCTCCATGCATCAGGAAGCCATTGCAAAGGTTAACAGTTTAACCAAGGGCATTAATTAAATGTCTTTCATAAATAAGGGCTCAGTGCTGTCAAAGGTGGAGTGCATGAAGAGACAATCCAAGGCTATAGCTCCCTTCACCGGACAGAAATGAAGCTCTTCACAGAGGAAACCCATTAAACACATTCACTTTCAGATTGCTGGATGTAATGAATGAGGGGAGAGGGGTGGAGATTGGGGGCATGCATAAAAGCCCTTAATTTAGGGCACAAAGGAAGACTCCGTGTTCTCAGACACTGTGGCATTCAGTGTATGAGAAAAATCCTGAAAGCAATGAAGCTGGAGAAAATTATCTAAATGATAGATATCTAAATGATAGATATCAAACAGATGATGATGTTTGGGGGTTCATTTGATATCAGTTTGGTACCTGTTGATTCTTTTTAGTATTGATCACCACACATAGTTTTAACAAGGACAGAGAGCCATTGCTAACTAGCTTGAAAGAATTAGAGACTTATCTTTCTGGGTATCTGACAGATGGGAATGTTGGTCAAGTAAGGAAAGAAGAAACATGGAAAAATTGTAGAATGAATTACTATTTTGCTTTTAGATCTGGTACAATCATTCGACAAAATAGCAGCAAGAGCTAGGAAATAAACAAGCTGACTTCTGCTGTTACATGAGTGCTAAGTTGCAGGATGATGAAGTGTAGGTGTTAGAAAGTCATAGAGGAATTTAGAGCAGAGAGAAGCACTGACCAACTTATTTACTCTCTAGGCTGTGCACTGCAATGTCACACACTCCTGATGAGAGAGAGTGAGAGTGATGTGTCCCAATTACAGAGGAAGCATGGGGCAAAAATAAAATCATCTTAAACATTTTGAAACATTCAAATGAATGCTGAGTAGATCCACCCCTGTTTTGTTTCAAGATTATTCACTCTTGTCATTGGGTAGATATGATAGGCGCTAATATTTTAAAAGAACAATGGACACTAGGAATAAAGAATAATTAATACTAAAGCCTTTCTGTGTTGGTTTGAATATGCTTGGCCCAGGGAATGGCACTATTAGGAGGTATGGCCTTATTGGAATAGGTGTGGCCTTGTTGGAGAAGTGTGTCACTGTGGCCATGGGCTTTAAGACCCTTGTCCTTGCTGCCTGGAAGTCAGTCTTCTACTGGCCTTCAGATGAAGATGTAGAACTCTCTGCTCCTCCTGCGCTATGCCTGCCTGGATGCTGCCAACCTCTCACCTTGATGATAATGGTCTGAATCTCTGAACCTATAAGCCAGCCCCAATTAAATATTGTCCTTATAAGAGTTTCCTTGGCCATGGTGCCTGTTCACAGCAGTAAAACCCTAATTAAGACATTTACCAAAGGACTTTTATTTTTAGTTGGAACTCTTCCCTCACCTTTATACTCATTTCCTCTGTTCTTTTTACCTGTCCTCTCTTTGTCTCCATACCTTACAATCCTTGAAGCTGCAAATGTGATGAAGCAAGCTAGAAGGAGCTGACGACATCATGTTCAAGGTGGATTCTGTCAGGTATGGCTGTAACTGTATACTAGCTGAATACATAAAGGACAGGGATGAAGGTGGAAGGCTCTGCATATTGGCCAGTATACGAATTAGCTTTGGGTTGCTATAACAAAATGCCTGACACAATCAATATCGAAAGAAAAAGGCTTAATTTGATTCCTGACTTGGTGGTTTCAGTCTGTGTTAGGTTGGCCTGAGTGAGTTTGGGCCAGTGCTGAGGTAGTATATTACAGTGCAAATCTATGGCAGAGGAAATAGCTCCCTTCATAGCAGCCAGGAATTAATGAGAGAGAGAAAAAGAGAAGACTGTCTAAGATCCCCTTCAAAGGTGAGTATCCATGTAAGCAAGAGATTTGCAATGAAGCCCCACCTCTTAAAGGTTCCAATTTCCTCATAGCTTTATTAGGTGAGGGCCATTCCATAACTAAATGGAATCTTGGGGAACATTGAACCAAACCTTTATAGTCAAGGACCAGTGGTGACATCTCACAGAAACCAAAGCTCCTGAGGCATAGTAGCTAATGACTCTGACACCTGCAAGTCAGGTACAAGAAGATGAACAATTAGTGTCCATGGCTGACCTATAATTTTTATCCAAACTGAGTGCACCTTTTTAAACTGAGACTGTATTGACTTAAGAGACAAGTAGGGTAAACGAGATATTTTGCTGTTTAAGCACACAGCATATAGTTTCCTCTAAGTGTAAAAGGAGATTAGAATGATAGATAAGGCACAATACTACAATAGTAGGAAGTGGCTCATCTAAGAAAATGAACATCAGAGTCCCAGGAGAATAAGAGGCAGAGGACTATGCAGGATGCCAGACCCTCACATTTTAGAGGGAGAAATGATCCTTAAGTTAAAAAATGAACAACAACAACAATAACAATAAAAACCAAACAAACAAAAGCCACAGTGCCAGAAAGGGAGGCAGAAGTAATTTTTGCAAGTTCAAAACAAAACAAACAAACAAACAAAAAAGGCGTAAGAGTAAAGGTTCCATAAAAGAGATGAATCTGTGACCATTTGATCCAGAATAGTTATGCAAACATGCAATTTTACATGTAAAAAGGGCCCATGTTACACATAAGGTTTAAAAGGATGATAAAGACACTGTAGCAACTGTGTTCCTGGCAAAATACGGCTGACAGGATGGTTTAAAGAGGACTGAGACCCTCAAAATGCCTTGTAACCGTGAAAGAAATTAGATTAGTAGCTCAAATCTTTCTTCAAATAAAAACAGTGGAAACCGGACCATTTTATAGGGAGCTAAATGTTCAGAATGCGGTGTCCCGTTCTGCTTTGTTACAAATCCTTTTATCTGTTCAGAAAGAGGGAATGTTCACCTCATTCTGAAGGGAAGCAGGGTTACATAATCAAAAGGCAGCAAAGGTTACAAAAGAGAGAATCATTAGTCAGTTCCACCCATGCAAATATTACAAAAAATATGAAAAAAAATGAAAAGAAAAAAAAGAAAGCCTAGGACATCCAATTCAAAATTCATCAAGACACAACAACTGAGTTCATTCTAGGCACCCCAAAATGACTTAATATTAAAAAAATCAAATGTAACTTATATTAATAGCTCTCTGAACATAAAGTAAACCAGCACTGAGGATTATCTTAGAAAAAGCAGAAGCAGAGTTATTTGGGGGAAAGGAAGCAGCAGGGGAGAGGTGTGGAGACAAGAGTGTACAATGACTATGAGAGAAAATTTGCTCTATGAAAACGTTATAGTGAAGCCCACTGTTTTATATAATGAATACAATTATGAATTTAACAAATATTTACAGGAATGGCTTAAATAATTAGTTTCTCCCAAATATCCCTGAAATAAAAGCACCAAGCAGCAGGTCTATGAGTCTCTGAAAGACAGACTTCATACATTGAACACCTCTTTGGAATAATACAGCATGGTTCTCTGGGGCATTGCCACGAGGTGTGAATTTTGCCCTTATACCGATGTTCATAAGCTACATGGCCTTTAAGACTTAAGTGCATCTCAGCTTTCCAACTAAACAAAGTTGGATCGTATCATCTTTATAATTCCTTTATGTTTCTGAAATATTCCTTGTTGGTTCACGCTTGGAGTGTTTGCTCTCCAGCTGGTGAGGCTAATTAAGGGGACACTGTAATTTTTGTAAATAAGGAAGAGATCGCCAGAGGGGACATTGGAGGATCTAGCTACTGGCTGTGCGGTCTGGCTGCTTCCTTGCCTGGCACCGTGTGATCAGCCTCCACCACACAGTCCTGTTGCCATGCCTCTTCTGAGGAACATGACAGGTGCATGTGACCCTTTAGAACACATGAGCTGAATACATTTTTCATTCCTGTATTCTGCCACAATAATATGAGAGTTTCTAATATTTCTTACACTTTTGAGTTTCTTTAAGTCAGAGATTCTCAACCTTCCTAATGCTGTGATCCTTTAATCCAAGTCTTCACGTAGTGGTGGCCCGCAACCCGTAATAAAATTACATCATTGCTATTTCATAACTGTAATTTTGCAACTGGTATGAATCGCATTGTGAACATCTGATGTGCAGGATATCTAATGTGTAATTTGTAAAGGGGTCACGACTCACAGGTTGAGAATTATTCCCCTAAGTTAAAGAAATGCAATGCCTGCTTTGTGATTTACACTGTGTTTGTTGTAGTTTGGTGAATTTGCCATATAAAAGATCTTTTATCATTTTGGCAATGGCCTAAGACCAGTTTTCTAACAATGGGCAATGCCAACAAAGTAAAACTCCCACAATCCTAATCCTGAAGCCATTAGGAGCAGAAAGACACAGCCCTGAAGCATGTAGCTCTTTGGCAGGAGTCCCTACTCGGTGGGGAATGACTGGAGTTTTGGACACTGATTGTTTTGAGGAGTGGTATGTATTCAGATTTCCACTAATGGCATAATAAAATAACACACATTGACCCAGTCATTTAAAACTATTAGCTGTTTCTATGAGTAATAACAAATTGGTTTGATCTCTGATTTTTCACCTGGAATCTGAACTTCAGTCTCCTTGAGCTAGCTTGTGCCTCAGATTCAAAATACCAGAGGCTACGAGAGTTCCTAACAAGTGACACATGGGGAATAAGTGAATTTTGAAGGATGAATGTTCACTCTGCAGAACCTAAGGTTCTCTGTTAGCTTCCTTTGCCCACTATGGAGAATTGAACACATACCCCTGCCTACCTGCCTCTCTCCCTCCCTCCCTGCCTTCCTCCTTCCTACTTTCCTCCCTCCCTTCCTGTCTCCCTCCCTACTCACCTGTCTCCCCCCTTCTCTCTTCCTTCCCTTCTTTCTCCTTTCCTCCTCCTTCTCTCCCTTTTTCCTTCCCTCCTTTCTTCTTCCCTCCCTCCCCTCTTCTTCTCCCCATCCCTCTTTCTTTCCTTGCCTAGTTGTAAAATCTCTAGTATTCAAAGAAGCTCTATCTGCAGTGTATGAATGGGGCTAATAGAGTAAGATAAAAAGCCATTAAACCAACACAGAAGAACTTCATTAGACATACAGCATCTGTTATAGGATTTGTATGCATGTGCTAAGAGTTTTTGCATTTTGCATTTGTATAATCCAAAGGATAAAACTAATAGAAGACTCCAGTGAAGCAGAAAAACCCAAGGAAGTAAAGTGACAGTCTCTAAGCTGGGTTTTAATACCTGTGGTATAAATGCCTTTGCAGTAGTACCCTCCCCTTGCAGGCAAGGCAGAGCCAGTGATGTCCTATGTCTAGAATATACCTATGGTGTTAACATGACATTGTAAATTAAGTTCTAAGAACCTTCATGTCCTTCCTGCTTGCTCTTCTGTTTGATTTGCTTCCTCTGTCTACCTGTGCCTGCCATAGAGAAAACTCTGTCTGGCAAAGGATTGGGAAAGTCTGATCAGAAACTAGAGACTTCAGTCCAGCATCTTGTGAGATGCGAAGGCCATTCAACTATGGTGTGTGTGTGTGTGTGTGTGTGTGTGTGTGTGTGTGTGTGTGTGTGTTTATATGTGTGTTGGAAAAAAGATTTTCCCTTTGCCCATCCTCCATGTTAGCATACAAACAGAGTCAAAATTTGATTGTGACCTTGAAAGAGCTCTGGCTAGATGTACCCAGCAAGACTGAACCCAAAGAGAAACTATGAGATAATAAAGGCTTGCTGCGTTTAAGCCTTAATGTCTGAGTAATTTGTGATGCAGAAGATAATTAACAAAGTCAGGCATGAAATTAACATCAAATATCTACTGATATCATATCAGGTTTATATTGGCACTGTGTGGTTCATAACTCAGTTGTTAGAAGGAAGCCAAAATCCTCTTACTAAATACGGGGCCCAAAGCAGATACCTTCATTTTCAAGGACCCGTGCTTGAAAGGTAGAAATAATTTGCATCCCACATTGGAGAATCATAGCTCTTCTTCCTTTTGGCACTGGGAGATGTATTTTCTAATTAGCCTTGTTAAAGTGATGGACTGGGTGATGTCATGCCATCACAATGAAGTGGTCCATGGAGCTCACTCAATACAGGAAGGTCAGGCTTTACTTGTCTTTTTTTATAGAAGACTACAAGACAGTGAAAGCATCTACTGTTCTGAAAAACAAGGTTGACCTGAGAGTAAAATTGATAATGTGAAGGTGGATGTATGGATGAAAATATTCTAGCTGTAGTCTTCATGAAAGCAGGAGAACACAGCATTCAAAGTCCCAATCAAATGTAATAATTAGATATTTTAGTTCCATTGTGAACAAAGCTTCATAAAATAAAATAAAATAAAATAAAATAAAATAAAATAAAATAAAATAAAATAATGCATCAAGTTGTTTCAAGGACTAAGCACATTCTACTAAAGTTCAGTAAAATATTCAAAGTCTATACTAGTCTGCGGGTCTAGAAAAGCTGTCCTATTAGAAGTGGTTTTAGAAAGTGGGGAAAAGTTGAGCTGTTCCAGCCCCTAGCCATTGTTTGAGGCACAGTCAGTGACTCACAAGGACAGTGACCTTTTTTCCACACTCTATCAAAGCACTGCAGGCTCTGTCATTCCACTTTTACTAAGCCTTCTCCTTGTGGCTTCTCACTGAGAAACACTCATATGATGTGCTCAGAAGTCAGCGATTTTTCATGTCCTTTACTCACTAGCAAATTTCCACGGCTTTAAATCCAACTTCCCATGGATCATAATAAATACAGAGAGACATCTTACATCTGTAACAAACACGGGCAAACTTTTTTTGTGTCACAGTATAGCAACTGCATACATGACATTCACACACGACACTGGGCATTACAATTAAAGATGGCTTGCAGTAAAGCAGGGACTTTGTATAGCTTATATACAAGTATGCCGCTCTTTAATATAAGACATACGTTCATGCAATTTTTATAACTAAATAGGTCTTGGAAATAATCTTTCATAGAAACCAAGGAACAACTAGGCACTTTGAGAACAGATTTTCTCTCTGCAAACCCAAACAACTTTAAACTAGGAATCCTTCTCCCATGGTCTACTAACAACTAGATAATATTTTCTCATTTAAAGGTAGTTTTGTGTGGCTGGTGAGATAGCTTAGTGGATGAGGTACTATCTGCCAAGTCTGACCTGAGTTTGATCCCTAGGGCCTAATCTGCTGACTTGTTTTCCTACTTCTATATAAACGCCTTGGCATCTGGATGCCAAGGTACACACAACACACACATACACACACATGCATATGCACACATGTACACACACATGTAAAAAGACATGCACACATACATGGGCTGACACATGTGCTCACATACACACTTGCACATGCACACACATGCACATATACTACAACTAAAATGTATAAATTGTAATTAAAATAGTTTATAAACTGCACATTTCTCAAATCTCTTTGATTTTCTACAAATATTTCTTTGACCTTTCTCTTGGGTATCTGTGATCTTCTAATATGGCCAGAACAAGCTCTTTGTTGATCTGTCCTATTAGCAATATAAAGCCTCATTTTCTACACTGCCTTTCTCCCAGTAACCAAAGGGAACGTGAAAGTGTGGGGATTTATGAAGAAACATTTGTTAATCTTTCCATATCAACTAGGACTTTGAGCTATAAGTTGAATCTGAGGCTCTTTATTTAGAATGTTATTTGTTAAAACATAATTTTTTTCTTTTTTTTAATTTTTATTTTCTATATTCTATGTTTACATTCCAAAGGCTTTCCCCTTTTCCAGTTCCCCCCCCACCATATGTCCCATAATTCCTCTCCCCCCCCCAACTATTCCCCAATCATTTCCCCCCCACGATTTCTCTGTTCTGGGTCTACAAAACTGGATCCAATCTTTACAGGCCCAGGGTCCTCTCCTTTCTTCTTCTTGGGAATCATTTGACTTGCTGATTGTGCCTTGAGTATTTAGGGCTTCTGAGCTCATTAATATCCACTTATCAGTGATTGCATTTCATGTGTATTCTTTTGTGATTGGGTTAACTCACTTAGGATGATATTTTCCAGATCTAACCATTTACCTACAAATTGCATGAATTCATTATTTTTAATTGCTGAGTAGTATTCCATTGTATAAATATACCACATTTTTTGTATCCATTCCTCCTTTGAGGGATATTTGGGCTCCTTCCAATTGACATAATTTAATATTAGTAGATCAGATATGGAGATGTTCCCATTATAACCCCGTTACTTGTATAAGAGTGCTCTGGTTTCTAGAATAACCCTTTTGTGTAAATTCAGCTTCTCTTTCTGACTTGTCTGTTTAAATGTCCTTGATCTGTTAAGATAGTAACATCTTTTCACATCAAACCAAACAGTATGAAGACAGCCGAGTGGCATCCTGCAGCCTCTTTAATAGAGACAGCTGACTGTCAACTCCTGGCCTCAGTCGCCATGATCATCACCAGAGACAGAAAATACAAAGGTGAGTTTGTGGCACAAGCCTCACATATTAGCATTCAGATACCTGAAGCAGTAGGATTACTATGAGTTGGAGACCAACCTGGCTTCATCGTGAGTTCTAGACCAGCCTGGGCTACAGTGAGAACCTATCCCAATATCTCCCATCCCAACAAAGGAAACCAGAAAATACAGTCTAGGTGAATGTGTTAATAATGTCTTGGTTGCTTCGTTTCTAGGTAACCTAACATAACCTTATGCAATGCTAACTAATAATACTCTGATCTTTGATGTCAAGGAAAAATAAAAATCTTGTCCAAATGGGATTCTGAGTTTCCCCCCAACTTCCTTAGCTGACCTGTTGGTGTTTAGGTGAAGACTCCAATCTCATGTAGATGTGCTGAATATTCTAATATCGCCACAGATGTATAGACAAACATTAATCATTTAGATGACAGATGATCCCCCCAAATGAAAACCCAGCACAGATGAAGAATGGCTACTTTACCCTCTATATCTCAGTGGTCTTATATTTTTTTGAAATCCTGCTTTCTTAGGTCTATTTAATCGTTTACAGTGGGGATCCTTATCACTAACAGAGATGAACAGCAATGCTCGGTTATCTATAGTAATTAATCTGAGCAGGACAAAGGAGACAAAAACACTTTCTGAGGTTGGCTTAACACTACCCTTATTTTCCATTAATGCTTATTTTCTAAATATGGAATTTTAGTTTCTCCTGTAATTACCAAGGAGTCTCTTGTTTAGTAGGCCCATTCCCAGGCACAATGGGTTATTTTCACTGTGTATTTTTAGCTCATTTGTAAAATATGTTATTTATGAGCTTGCAGGATGATTTATACACATTTATATTGGAAAAGGGTAAAAAACCAAAAAGCAATCTTAAACAAATTTACTGAAAATGCACTGAGCCTTCTTCTGGGCACCAACACTGATGTTGTCTTCTGGGCTTTCAAGAGTGGACATAAAGAAATGTTCCTTGCAAAGAGAAACCAAGCATCTTAAAGTTACTTCCTCTGTGTCTTGGATGAAGGTAGGTAGTGAGATTCGGATTCGGTTTTGGTTCTGAAGTACACTGTCGTGGTGAGATCCAATGTTGTCATTTACTGCTCCTGCTCTGGTTAGTTATGGCCACCGCATCAGCTATTCTTAGCTGTCGCTTGCCTTAGTATGCCCAGCTGTCCTCCTATCTCTGCTTTGGTTAGGAAGACTATAGATACTCACGTTGCATGCCTTTTCCTCGAGGGGGAGGGGAGGGCGTGTCTGCAGAGTCTGTTCAAGTCAGAACTCTTTCCTTAATATTAACATCCATGAACATTTTGAGTAGGAAAAGAAACTTAGTATAAACTTACCTCTACAGTGTATTTCTGAATCAGTCTATACACTTGAGCTAATGACTTTTGCCATTTTGGTTAACTGTCCGCACTGGTGACCTAATCATAAGGGTCACAACTCCAACATCACTTCACTCATTGTGAAGTATATCCTTGGCTTTTAAGCACAAAGAAATTGTGGTGACGTGAATTGTAATTACCCAAGTTGTTTAAACAAGAAAAAATATAATAAGCATGATTAAGAAATGTATCAAAGTGCTCATAAATAATAAGCAGCAGTATTGAATCAATAGTTCAAAAACTTATTTTCCTTGCCTCCAAATTTTTGTTTGCTTTAGGGGGTATGGATCATGTAAAGTATTTTCTCTTAATATTGGACCTTGATATTACAGTCATGATGTTAAAGCCACAGTGGTTATTACTGAAATAAATTTGAAGCCGGAAATTATTATTTGAACAAGAGGAACATAGAAAACCTACAAACTTTAATAAGATGGATTTCTAAGAAGATATGATTGGCTATCACATTCAGAACTCACAGCATCCATGGCTATCTATACAAGTTCATACTAGCCAAAATGCTAGCACTGACTGGAGAAGCACTGAGAAGCTGTTGGTAGCTTCTGAGGGAGACAGAATCAATTTGTTTTGGGGAGAGTGTGTTACCACTGGTGGACACCCAGTGGATGGCTCCATAGCCATGTGCATATGGGTGACACAATTGGAGTTTGTTGGTTATTTTTTTAAAAAGAATTGAATAAGGGAAGATATTGAGAGGGATGTGGAGTATTCCTGTTGCTGTGAAGAAGACTGATAAAAACAATGTAAGGGAAGACAGAGTTTGCCTTGTGTTTCTTGTTACACTCTATAATTGAAGACAGTCAGCAGGAACTCACAGCCTGAACTTGAAACAGAAACCATGGAAGAATGCAGAATGCTGCTTATCAGATTGCTCTCTCTCTCTCTCTCTCTCTCTCTCTCTCTCTCTCTCTCTCTCTCCCTCCCTCCCTCCCTCCCTCTCTCTCTCTCTCTCTCTCTCTCTCTCTCTCTCTCTCTCTCTCTTACTCACTCCCACACACAGACACACACACACACACACACACACACACACACGTATGCTTGATTTGATTACTGATTGATGTGAGAGGGCTCAGGCTCATCTCCCTGTGACTGGCACTATCCTTAAGACGTTAGATATCTCACAGTGAGATGAGCCCTCTTATATCAATCACCAATCAGGTCAGTCCCACAGAGACATGGCCACAGGCCAGTCTAATCTGGCCAATTTTTCTATGCATGTTCCTTTTATCCAGGTGACTGTAGTTTATGTATAAGCAGAGCATTGCAAGAATTGGAAGCAGAAAATTGGGGTGAATATATTCATATTTTATTATATGCATATACAAAATTTCTGAGCAAAAGAAAAAAATTGAAGTGATTGAAAAAAATCAAGGTAATAAAGATCCCCCGTTTTATAAAGTAGATCACAAATAGGAAAAGTAGATGGTTATGCTTTCCAATCTGTTCTTCCCCAGGCGGGGCCTTGAGGGAGGCTGCTTAGAATTCTCTCACAAGTGTTGCTTAGAACATGCTAGTGAGATTGCATGGTGCCCTCCAGAGAGTGCCAGGGAGACGCCTTCATTCCTGTGGATGATCAGTTCTGGGGTTGAGATGACAATGCCTCCTGTTTTGTGGCTATACTGCTAACCTCACTACTCTTAGCAAGCAACGTGGTGCCCTGTGCACAGCTTTGGAGACATCAGTCTACTCAAAGCTAACTACTAATGATGGCAAGACCGAAATAGCAACAGCTCTGCCAATTACCATTCAAGATCATAGAATCTTGAATACCAATCATAGAAAGGGTTGTTTAATGGTTAAAAACAAAGGTGTGAGGCACACTCTCCTCTAGTTGTCTTTTGAAGTTCCACCTTCATAACCCCAATAAATGCAAATATTTGTGCATTTTCTCTCACATACTTTTCAACAGATACAAAAATTTAAACTAAAACTTTGAATAGAAACATATTCCTTCGTTTTGATTGAACTCTCCTCTGATCGTGCTCGAATTTGCATTTTTCAATATGTAGAAACCACCACTAATCTATATTTTTTTTGGTTATTTTCTTTATTTATATTTTAAATGTTATCCCCCTTCCTGGTTTCCCCTCCACAAACCCCTTATCACTTTCCCTCCCCCTGCTTCTATGAGGGTGCTTCCCCCCAACTCCCACCTCACCACCCTAGCATTCCCCTACTCTGGGTCATCAAGCCTTCACAGGACCAAGGCCTTGCCTCCTATTGATATTAGATAAGGCCACCCTTTGCTATATATGCGACTGGAACCATGGTTCCCTCCATTTGTACTCTGGTTGGTGATTTAGTCCCTGGGAGCTCTGGGGAGTCTGGTTGCAAACCTCTTCAGCTCCTTCAGTCCTTCCCTTCAGTCCTCCACTGTGCTCAGTCAGGTGGTTGGCTGCGAGCATCCACATCTGTATTGGTCAGGTTCTGACAGAGTCTCTCAGGGGCAGCTATAACCAGGCTCCTGTCAACAAGTACTTCTTGGCATCAGCAATAGTGCCTGGGTTTGCCAAAGCCAATCTAAATTTTACCTTCACAAATCAGCGCTCACAGTTCATGTGTATGTAAAACTTAAACACAAAAGCTACAATTTGCACACCATAATCTTGCCACATTTGGAAAGCTATAGGTTTCTCTGTGAAAGTTAGCAGATTCTTATCTAAGACTCCACTAAAGATTTGTCCTCTAAACAACGTTATGCATTTGATTGGAGCTAAAGCTTTGCTGTGGTCTTTTGTTGAGTGTGTGTATAAGGCTTCTTTCAGAAAAAGAAAAATAATTGAATAGGAGTTTGTTGTTAATTTACAATCTCTAATTCTCTTCTCTTCTGCAGGGAGGTGGAAGGTAAAGAGTAAAGATAACGAGAAGAGGGGCCCACAAAAATGCAGACAGAACAGAAGGCAAGAAGGGGATGGAATGGGAGCAGAGACAGGGTGTCGGGATTATCCACTTGTTGGCAAGACAACTAGGAGTCTTCCATGAGGGTATGACAGTGTCCAGTAAGCCTCCTCCTTAATCACTCTCTGTGCAGGTTGCATAAGCTGTCTAAAGTGCTACTGGAGTCTTTTTCCTAGAGGATCCTACAACACTATTTTTTCTCCTTGAAGAGCCTAGCCACCATGGCAGTGAGGTGACAAATATTCCTTGCAGAGCATTGAGAGGTGGCAGAGAACTGTTGGAATCCAATGTCTCATGATTCATGCACTACTGGATACATATGCCCATTGATTTTTTTTTCCTTCTGAGAAATGTCCCTTTGATACATGCTGGCTGAATAATGAGAAAGTATGATTTTTATTTTGTTTTTGTTTTTTCATTTGATCTGGTTTTCCCAAAAAGAGAAATACCTGTAGACTTCTCTGTGGCTGAATTGTCATCAAGCTAAGTGCCATGTTCTGTATGTGACCTGTGACTTAGGACCTCTGTCACAAGAGGGGCACATGCAGTCCAGGGAGCATTGTCTCTGCATTTTCTCCTGGTGTTAAAGATACAAAGCCCACAATCCCCCAAGGAAACAATGCTAAGCTTCTCTGTACACTATGGTCAATGCTCTCATGGCTACGCATGAGAGAAATGCTCATGAAAACTAATGTGGATGGTATGCACGCCGTCTTCATTGCAATCCTCATAAGTTAAAAAGTCAATTCAAAAGATATTCATATTTATACATAACTCTTCTTGGTCATTCCAAAGTGTCTATTATACAGTCCTTTCTAGCTTTAGTGAAATATGACTGACAAGTTATAGTGAACAGTGTTACATATTTCTGTATGTATACACGGTAACTACTACAATGAAACTAATGCATACCCTCACTGCTGTGCACAGTTGAACTTTTGTGAGTAGTATTTTGAAGATCTAGTCTCTTAGCAAATTTCAAATATGAAACATATGATGTGTAGCATCCAGAACATATTCATCTTATACATGAAAGTTGATTCCTTCTGGGTCCTTCTTTAATACTGCACATAATTAATGGAAGGCTGTGGGGTTTTTTTTGTTATTTTTTGTTTTTGTTTTTGTTTTGTTTTTTGTTTTTTTTTTTTTTTTGCTTAGCTTTAAAAATGTGGTTGATATTCTCAAAAATGTGGCATAGATATATTTGATACATGATTTCTTAAAAACTGTAAGGTGAGCAGTTGTTCTTAAACATCTGTTCTTTCAATGTCAATTGAGCTTAAAAGGAGAAAGTAAAGAATAAAACCTGCATTTTTATCTTAAGACAAATGTTGACAGACTTTTGAGTGGTTATCTGCACAGTGGTGGATTGCAGTGACAGAGGCGGATTGCAGTGACAGAGGCTATAGCCACCAAATGTAAAGTAAGTGGCTTCTGCATCAGTCACGTTTATCATTATATTACCCTTTGACTCTTTGTAAATTCTAGTGTGAAATTAATTTTTGTCTCACTATTCATTCACTAACTTGAATGTATTTTTGTTTCTTATTTAAAATAAATCTTGCTAGGAATCTGTTCTTGGTATTTTTGAAGCTTTATGGCTATACATAGTTTTCTGTCATCAAGGATTATGTTCCTGAAAGGGCATGATTATGAAATCATGTGTTTTATGAATGTGAAACCCACTCTGTGAAGTGAAAGAAAACCTAGAATATGTGAACTTATTTAATTTCAAGTCCTCCTAACATAGTTTATAGAAAAACTTTGGAAAAATCATTTATCACCATTTTCTTTATTCCTGAAATAGGGGAATAACATTATCTAATTCTAGTAAGATTCCTGTGGAAATGTTAATGTTATAAACAAGAATTAAAATGAAACTATCTCATGACTTTAGGCTTTAAGGTTAGACTGTTGAAAACTGAGAAATTACTTTTTTAGTCATTTTCTTTTAACTTATTTAACTACTTGGAGATTTATGGTTCCAAGAGAATAATAAGCCTTAAAACTAAAGAGCCATTAGAAGCAGTCTATTTAAAACGCCAGACAGATAACGCTCAGGTAATGAATGGAAAGGTGTCTTCCAACTGAATTTATCCTTCTGTGGCTTCCAAAGAAGATTGAAAGTCAGTCATGCACCACGTTTACATTGAGCAAAACCACTCCCACCTAATGATCTCGAGCTCCAGGAAGATGCTTCTACAACCTAGCAGGCCCCTGCCTCTGTGGCCGGAGCTTGTTAAACTAGACATGCGGATGCAGAAGAGCTTAGTGATCATGATCCAGTTTGCACGTCCTTGTTGAGTTTCACCACAGCCATGCAGGTGTGGGAGCAGAATATATATGAGTTTGTTTACAGTAATGCTTTGGGATGATGCCAGTGCTATCTAACTTCTAGAATAAAGGGGATGAAATAGAGAAGCTAAATACTGAAGAAAAAATCATATGATAAGGAAGGGGCAGTGCTGTCATTAATGTAGCTCCAGTCTATGCTTATGAAGTGGGTACAAAAGGGGGTTATTCATATGAAACAAAAATCCCTTCCCTTGGAATAGACAAGATCCAAGAAAGTTGATAACATCAAACATTTGTAATAACAATGGAATATACTTTAAACATTAATTATTCACTAATGAGAACAGTTGTCTTTCTAAAATGCAGTGCATTTTATAAACTATTCCTCTAAACTAGGTAAGAGTGTTTTAATTAATAATGAGAGAATAATAGTTTAGAAAATTTGGAAAATTTGAAATATGTGTATTAAATAAGTTATTTAGCTATTTTATTGAAATAATGGAACTGGGAGTTAAAGTAAGACTCCTAATTCTCAATTGCATGTGCTTTCTTATACCCCACTGGTGAAGATGACATTTATATAAAACTTAGTTCTCATTCTTAGAAGCCAAAGCAAATTACCAAATTTATGCTCAATGAATGTGACCAACAGTCAAACTGAAGCCTAAGCTGACATTTATGTGAAAGCTGTTATTCCTTACAAATAAATTTTGTAATTTTTTCAATTCTTTTATTTGAATTATATGCTTTGGAAAACTGATCAAATCCTCTTCACATGGGCACACATTATTGGTGTTATATCTAGTCCAGCTAAACCCCAGTGATTCATGAAGAGCAACAACAACCATAGAAATCAGTCTCCAAGATGCTCACAGTGGAATATGACTAGGTAAGGCTTATAGCAGTAATGCTACAGGTTAGTTGATTAGTGTGGTTCATGACATTATATTCAAGTGAGATGTTCTCAGGCTTCAAATATAAAATGCCTTAAAGACTGGACCTCAAAGTAGTATCATACAGAAAGATGTATATAATTCTAAAGTTCTTAACATTTCTTTTTGTCCTAACCTTGATTATGTTCATTTAGTCATCATATGCTGCTCATCTCTGAGTAAGGCCCTGGGTGCTGGGATTGTAAGATATTAATAAAATAGAAATGTAGGTGCCATCTCAACAGAGCTACATTTCCTTGCAATGAAGTAGAACATGGATACAAAAATACCTAAGTATTTAGTGACAGAAAGGGAGGTGCACAGCACTTCCTTTGGCAGGAAATGTGGAGGGCAAAGTTTAAATGAAAAGACAAGTTAGTTTTATGACTTGCTTGAAGGGCATTGCTTCATTGAAGAAAGAGTCTTCAGTTGGTAGGCATGGCGCCATGAGCTAGCTCCAAGAAAAGAGAGGGTGATCCATTGGCATGGCTGTCAGATACTGAAGGGAGTAAATAAGGGGCCATGTGTTGAGGTATGTCAGGCTTCTGGGTTACAGGTTTCCTAGTGTAATGACGTGGTTCAGTAGCTGTAGTGTGAAAGAAGCCCTAGGTAATGTGTAAACGAGTGGTCCTCCTGGCGTTTCAACACAGACATTTATTGAAACAACAAATTAGACATTGTATTAATTCTTTTGCAACTGGCCAATGCAGATGTGGATGCCTTGAGCCAACCATTAGACTGAGTTTGGGGAACCTGGTTGGGGAGCTGGTGGAAGGACTGGAGGAGCAGAGGGGGATTGCAACCCCATTGGAAGAACAACACTGGCTGGCGTAATCACCCAGTTCTCCCAGAGTATAGACCACCAACCAAGGCGTGTACCTGGAGGGATCCATGACTCCAGATACAGATGTAGCAGAGGATGACCTTACCTGAAATCCTGGGGAGGTTTGATGTCCCATCTTAGGGGAATGCTAGAGTGGTGGGGCAGGAGAGTGTGAGTGGGTGGTGGAGCACCCTCATAGAGGCAAAGGGGAGAGAGGATAGCAGATGTGCAATGGGGGATGCTGGAGAGGTAACCAGCAGGATATCATTTCGGATGCAAATGAATGGAATGATTAATAAAAACCGAAGAAGTGATGCTTTTGCACAGTCATAGTTTTGAAGAGTTAGTATTGCTTCTGTATTTCTGGCAATCATACTTCCATTGTATCATGTTCAAAGGAATGCCGATTTTACATGGAATTACATTTGCAAAAATGCATTTATAAATCTTCAGATATACCCATCAAAAATACCAAGGAGAAAAGGCCCTAGAGTCTGGGACTGTAGGAGAAAATGCTAATTTTGTCGTAAAGATGACTTTCCAAAATTAGTTGTTTGATGGCTACAAATATGGGTCGGCCATTAACAACACTTGCCGCTCTTTTACAGGACCCAGGTTCAGTTCCTACCACCAACACAACAGCTTACAATCATATGCAGCTCCAGAAAATATGATATCCTCTTCTGGCCTCTGAGGACACTGCATGCACAAAGTCTGTACATGTATATGTCAAACACACACACACACACACACACACACACACACACACACACAGAGAGAGAGAGAGAGAGAGAGAGAGAGAGAGAGAGAGAGAGAGAGTAAATAAAGCTTTAAAAGACAATTGTTTGTTATTATTTTCTACCTATCTCATATAGGAAGCTGTCACCTAAATCTAAGTTCACCTCTCTAAACTTCCAAAAACTCACCAGATCCAGTACATATCACCTCGTTATTCTTTATGCTCTGTCTCAGAATCTCTGAGTTCTTTTGTGACAGGAGTTTTCCGAATTCACAGACCTCACTGTTTTATTTACCCACAATCCTTATAATGTCTAACATATTTTCTCTGTTTTAGTTTGCATATACCAGAAGTATGATTATTACACTACATGTACTCTTAACTCCTTTGCCATGTATTAGTCAGTATTGTTTATTTTTAAAAGTAGATAAGTGCATACAAATATAACTGATCCAAAAAATACAAAATCCAAAGCTTCAGATTGGCTCTTCTAAATGTACAGAAGTTCACTGAGAGGTGTAGATTTTGGGTCAGGCTAATCTAACTGTAAAATGTTTTATATTGCAAGCTCTTACAATAAAACTTTAATTACTAAAGTGGAGGGCCGTCAAGTCTGCCTGAATACTTCTGTCTTCTCATGCTTCATCTTTCTTCTATGATGGTGGGTGAGGAGCCCTCGTCTTGATCAAAAGCAGTCCCTCTCTAGTATGATGGATCCACCCTTAGGACTTTTCCTAAGCATCTGATGCTCCTTTTCCTGCCTCCCACTTCCTCCTGTCTTCCAAATTAATCTCACCAGCTCACTCTGGTAATTCATGGGTTCAGAAAAATATAGCTCGAACATACAGCTTCTTCTAGCTTCTGCTCCATTTATCATTGCCATTTTCCAGAGGTCTCCTTTCCTGTATTAGATTCCTTCCTTGGACTTCCATGTCCACTATACGTCTGAAATGTCACCAAATGCATCAGAAGTTTTTCAGGTTGGCCATTTAGCAATCACTTTTGTTGCCTTTAAATGTGTTTAGCATTAACAGAGGCATTCACCTGCCTCTGACTCTAGAGTGCTGAGGTTAAAGGCATGCCTGGCCCTCTACTGAGATTTAAATGGTACCTATTGCTTAAGCACTCTATCAAACATACCTCCATTTTACTCTCTGAAGAAGCACATGGCCACCTTACCTGATGCTGTCACTTGTCTGTCTCATAGACACTTTAAATTCACCTGTCCAAAAGAAAACCCTTGTTGCTCTTTTATTTCCCTAATTCATTTCCTCTCCTGTTTTTATATTCATCTAGTTTCTTAAGACTAAGATCTAGAAATAATCCTTGCTCTATACATTCTCTTTATGGTACTATGGAGTGACTGTAATTAAAAGCTATCAATTCTATGGTTAAGACATAATCTGTTATGGGTCCACTTTTCAACTTTACAGGAATCTTAATATTCTGCTTAATCATTATGGCGCTTTGAATAGGCATGGCCCCTATAGACTCATGTATTTGAATGCTTAGCAAACAGTGAGTGTCACGGTTAGAAAGTCTGGCCTTGTTGGAGGAAGTGGGTCACTCTGGGGGTGGGCTTTGAGGTCTCTTATGTTCACCCAGTGTGGAGCACAGGCTCTGTCTGCTGCCTTCAGATCAAGATATAGAACTCTTGGCTCCTCTAGCACCATGTCTGCCTGGACACTGCCATGTTTCCCAACATGATGATAATGGACTAAAACTCTGAAACTATAAGTTATACCTTATGTTCAAATGTTTTCCTTTACAGGAGTTGCCTTGGTCATGTTGCCTATTCACAGCAGTAAAATTCTATGACAAAAATTGGTACCACAGACCGGAATACTTCTGGGATAGGCCTGACCATGCTCTTGTTTGGAGAAATATGTATTTGGAACTTTGTGTTAGGAAAGCAGTAGAATGCTTTAAGTACTGCCTCATGGACCACACTAATAGAAACATGGAAGACAATGAAGCTTGGGGTGATTTGAACTGTAGGGGTTTAGCTCAAGAAATTTCAGAGGAGACAAATGTTAGTATGTAGCCTAGAGACAGTTCTTGTGAGATTTAGGCAAAGAATTTGGCTGCTTTTGGCTCTTGTACCAAACATTTGCCTGAGGCTAATGTGAAGAGTTTGGGATTAATTTCATTGGCAAAGAAAATCTCAAAATAGCTTAGTATAGACTCTGTTGTGTGGTAACTAATGTTAACTTTTATGGGGAGTGATTTGATGAGACTGTACAAGGAAAAATACAAAACGTGTGGTTCAAGGATTAAAGGGATACCAGGAAGTAAAATGAAGCTAAATCCTGTGCTCAAGGAGATAAACATTAATAATATTAAATGGAATCAATGGGATGGTGACCTCAAAGCAAGATCCCACCAAACTAAGTTTTCATCTTGTGAAAAGGAATTAAAGAAAAGCTTAGGTCCAGGCATGGTAGTTCAGGCCTCTAATCCCAGCACTCAGGAGACAAATGCATGCTGAGTTCAAGGCCAGCCTTATCTACAGAGCAAGTTCCAAGACAGCCAAGCTTAAGCAGTGAGGAAAATCATTGAAAACAGAAAGTTGTAATTGAGCAAGGGGGCCATGTTCCAGCCCCAGCAAGCCACAGACCCTGGCAGTTTTGGCCATGTGCTTCTGTCTTTAGAGTCAAGGATAGGAAAGAAAAGGTATTATGAAGGGATTATGAAATCTCCCTCCACAACTAAGGAAAGCTGCTAAGATCAGTTGTGTAGCCAGGGATGTCCCTGCATGAAAACCCAGGGAAGCCATTGTATGAAAGGAACTATGGAATCTCCTTCTGTGACTAAGGAAAGCCATTGAAGAAAAGAATGTGTTAGGGAAGGGTGTCCATGCATGGGGGCCCAGAGAGTCCATTACATGGAGCTGTGAATGTGAAACCTGGATTGCCTTGGAGACCCCCAAGATGTTGAGATGCCAGAGCCATGACATACCTGCCAAAGAGTGCTGCTACCCAAGAATGGAACCGAACCAAGAGGAAGAAGTGTGTGGCAGTCAACAAAGTTGAATGCCTTGACACCCAACATCGAGATGCAGAATTTGGAGTTTGCCCAGCTGGTTCTGGTCTTGCTTTGGTCCAGTATTTTCTCACTATGCTCTCTTCCCTATGTTTGGGACAATAGTGTATATCTTGTGCCATTGTAAGTTGGAAGTATGAGATCTGTTTTTTTATTTTGATATTATAAGGGATTACAGTTAAGAGATTGCATCAATCTCAGAAAAGACTTTGAACTTTTAAACATTGTTGAAACTGTGATAGATTATGGGGTTTTTGAAGTTGGACTAAATGCAATTTACATTATGTTGTGGCTACTAGTCTATGGTGTTCAGGAGGTGAATGATGATAATTTGAATAGGTGTGGCCCCCATAGATGAGTGTGTCTGAATGCTTGGCACACAGACAGTGGCACAATTAGGAGGTGTGACTTTGTTGGAAGACATAGGTCACTCTGGGGGAGGGATTTGTGGTCTCCAGTGTTTAAGCCTGATCCAGTGTGGAAAACAGTCCCCTTCTGCTGCCTGTGGGTCAAAATGTAGAACCAGTTGGTGGATCCAGTTATCAAGAGGTGATGAATCCTCAGGTTTCTGGCTTAATAATTTTCTTGATTAATTCCATGGTATTATTAGAGGTGTTAAAAATTTTCAGAATTAGGACCAAATGTTGAATGATTTATAAGCAGTTAATGGATCCAATTATCAACAGGTGATGAAGTCTAAGGTATCAAATGTAGCTACAGGAACCAAATGTAGCACGATCTGTTTTAAACTACTAGAAATATTATACTAGCTTTATAAAAGAAAATTTGCAGGAATCATAAAACTTCTGCATTTTGATGAAGATGATTGTCTTAGGGTTTCATTGCTGTGAAGAGAAACCATGACCAAGGCAACTCTTATAAAGGAAAATATTTAATTGGAGCTGGCTTACAGCTTCAGAGGTTTAGTCTATTATCATCATGGTGGGAAACGTGGTAGTGTGCAAGCAGGCATGATCCTGGAGGAGCCAATAGTAGTCACTTGAGATGTGGCCTAAAGGGTGGCAGATTCTTGCTCTTTAAATCTTTGGACTCATGATGTAAGGAGTTTTCCTCCAATGTATTCTTCTGCCACATTCGGTTGCACTAAAGGACCAGAAACATTCACCCAAATGACCACAGACTTCAATCTTTAGAACCATGGGACCTAATAAATCTTTATTTCCTTTGAGTTCTTTACACAAGTATTTGTCACATCACAAAATGTGATGTGTACCATGGCTATTGTTGATATAAACTCCCAAATGCTATGCTTCTCATCAATATCTTTAACATGAACAACATGGACATAAAACTCCTAAGAGCTATTGGGTAGATTTTTCTTCATTAAGCAGAAATCAAGAACAATTTATTTTATTTATGTTATTTTATTTTAGTAATTAATGATAGAACCCTTGTGCATTGACCTTCCTTTCTTCTCTGCCATTCTCCCTTTCCTCACCCATTCCCTCTCTTTCTTTAATATTTTCCTTTTGAAGGGCAATAGAAGGAACTGAACCTGTGGTATGCTGAAAGTCAGGCAAGCACTCTACCACTGAGTTGCCACGTCAGGCCATCAGTTTTCTTGCATGTGCTAAGTCATGATCTGATTTATCTTTTCAAATATTTTGCAGTGAGTAATGTAGTAATGAGTGGTTTTGCTTGCCCATTATCCCCTCCTTACAGGAGACATCCTTTCTTCAGGAATTCTCTGAGATCTTGTGGTCTAGTAAAACTGAACTTCCTTCCATGAAACAAATCCTGGACCCATGTCGTAGCAAATTAAAGATCTTTCCCCTGGATTAGGATGGCAACAGAATTGAAGCATAGATGATTATTATTCTCCTTTGAGGGTTTTGTTGAAAAGAGAGGGAAAGTTGCATTTTTGTTTAATTATATATAATCTCAGATCTTACATTTTTTTTTTTTTTACAAAGAAACAGAGGATGTGTACGTAGTTATAGTCTGGGAAAACCTTATGCACTTGATGGAGAGATGCATTCATTGTGAGAGCTCTTGGTGCTGCTTGAGGGAAGGTCAGCACTGGCATCTAGACGCTTCGTACTTTTTGACTCTCAATCTAATTTCAGTTATATTTCTGAAGTTTGCATCTTATAGATGATTTTCCTTTTCTCCTCCTCTCTCCTTGTCTTTCTTCCTCCTTCCTTTCCTCCCTTCCTACTTTTCTCATTCCCTCTCTCCTACTCCTATGCCTATGAAATCAGATGCACTATGGAAAGGAATATGCCTAGTAGAAAATTATTATGTGCCTTAATTTGTCAGGCAAAACAGAGAACTCCCTACACTTCACTCCTTAGGAACTAAACAGCTCCATCATTTGAAGTTCATTAATAAAGCCTTTATGGTTTTTGGCACTTCTTCATTCTTACTTTGACTATAACTGCATTGTGAATTAGGATCTAATGCATGCATGCTGAATGGCTACCAACATGAATACTATAGCACCAATTTTTCTACACCGCCTACAGTCCTACACAGAGTTCCCATAGGAGAAATCCTCTAGCCATCCACCCTTCAGCATCTACAAAAATGCCTTCTCCCTCTAAATGCACAGGGACAATCGATACTTATTTTCCTATTTTCTTACAGCTTTGTTTACTATTCCTTTGCATGTTTGTATACCTGGCTAGAATGGGATTTGTATAAAAATGAGAATCATGTTTTATGTATTGCTAAATGCTTTATGTCTGGTGCAATGCCTAGAACATTGTATTCTACATTTCATTGCAGAGCAGAATAAATATCTGTACCATCTGTGTTTAATGTGGATGTCATAATGGCTTCTCTTAAAATTATTTGTTTAATTATTTGGATACATCCTTCGGCTTGAAGATTAAAAAAAAAAAACTGTAATAATATCCAGAATCCCTTGGCGTTCCACTTGACGGATGCTCCTCTTTTGCATTTTCTCATATTACTTTGTGATATTGAGTTGAATAACAGCCATGTATGTATAATTAGTAAAATATGCAAATATTTCATGCCATTATATTTCAACTTAGAAATCAGAATGAAAAATTGTTATACTTAGCATGTTTGGTAGTATAACTTTCTTGAAATGTCTATTCCTGTCATGACTCTTGCTGAGAAAATGAATTGTGTATCATTTCTGACTGCTTCATTCATTTGTCAAGTGTTTATTGCAAGACATACAGCTGTCAGTAAGAATAGATCGTCTTTTCTGAGAACATGTAGGCCCATAGAATGCAATAAGAAATGATATTGAAATTGGTTTTCTTTAGTAGAACTTCTGTTCGTAGAGTTGTGAATATCAACTACAGATCTTCTCCATGGAATTTCTTGGTTGCAGATCATCCTCAAAGGGTTGGGATGCCTTCTCGGCACTTGCTTGACTTCCCTAATTTTTTATGGAGAAGATGTGTGAGAGGGCCCTGGTGGGAATGTGTCAAACTTTTCACATAGAGTAGCTATGTATAGGGTTAAAAAATAAAAGATCTGGCTTTCCCAACTCTGAACAGTTCCTCAAGGGATAATTCTTGCCCTTGTACTCTATAGTCGGAAGGCAAAGTTGGTTGGCTGAGATTCAGTAGAAGATTGATTGAGTTTACTTTATTAAGTAAGTGAGTCTCATAGGCTTCAGACTTCAGGGAGCTGGCTGTTGAGGAAGCCAGTAACTTTCATCTTTCTTCCTTTCATCTTTCTGTATGAATGCTTATTCTTATTGTGGTTTGGATTTGCAATGTCCTCTACAGGCACATGTTTTAAATTCACATTCCCCGGTGGGTGGTTATGTTTGGAAGGACTGGAAAGTCTTTCTGAAGTAGGAATAATCTGGTGGAAATAGATCACTGGAGCAGACTTTTTTCAAGTTGATTCTCATCTCTGGCTCTGGTTCTTGCTATGATTATTGGTCATCAATGAAGTCAACAGTTGCTTCTTCATGCTCATATTATCATACATGTAGCCATTCTACGATGCCTTGCCCATTATGGTATCTGATGTTTCTTAGAAACTCTGAGCCAAAATTGCTTTCTGTTCCTGAAGCTTGCTTTTGTCAGGTGTTTTGGTCATAATGATGAAAACCATCTAATCGAATGCTTTTATCATATGATCACCTGGCAGTAAGATTCACTGGGGAAGGAAATAATCTCTTTGCCATAGTCTAAGCAGTCTTCAAGTGCAGTCCCAAATAACTGGAGAATGGGGAAAGCAAAGTTAACACTTGTGCTAATTAGTCCCTCGTCTCTATAACACAATTTCAAAGATAAATATATTGTGAGAGGGAAGGTTTATTTTGGCTCAAAGTTGGCTCCTATCCTATGATGGTTAAGCATGGCTGTAAACTTCACTCGATCTGTAAGTAACTAAAATGTAAGCCAAAGGGCAAGAAGAATATTCTTGATCAGAATATTTGAAGAGGAAAAATCCATCCAAACTAGGGGAGTCACCTTCCAGTGGCTGCTGAGATAAAGAGACAGAAGAAGGAAACTGGCTTTTCCTGCTTACCTTGACTCTTGCTGGCTGGTTCATCTACTATATTATTGCGACTACTAAATCCCGTCACCAAGTTAGGAACCAGTCTCTGGGGGCTTCCAAGTTGGCTGAACCAGTTTCTTCTAGGCTTCCTGTGCACTTAGCCCTACAGACTAAGCAACTACTGGATTTTTGGGCTTTCCATGGATGGAAAGCCATAGAGATACCCAGATGCTATTAGATTCTATTATTTATTAGACCAATCTAATACAGAAATCTTCAGAAAACCCTGACTGAGGCATAAAGTAATTCAGGAACCTCATAGTAAAAAAAGTGTTAGTAGAGGAAAAAAACCACTTACTTCATGACAGGTAGGTATCAGAAAAACTTACATGGAAAGGCTAGGCACAAGATTTACATTGAAACACATGACCCTAGTGAACTATGTCCATGACTAAGAACAACCTCATGGTTTTAATGTCTAATAATGTTGTCAAATTCTGATTACATCAATGAGTTGATCCCTTGACTGGTTAGAATCCTCATAGTCCCATAATCTTTTAATATCGCTGTTGGAGAAAGTCTTTAGGGACATTTTATATCCAAGCCATCATAGAGTGGCATTCAGATTTCTCATCATCTATGATCCTATTTGTTTGTCTGTTTGTTTGAGACAGGGTTTTTCTGTGTAGCTTTTGCTTACTTGAAATTCATACTGTAGACCAGGCTAGCCTTGAACTCACAGAGATCTGCCCACCTCTGCCTCTGGAGTGCTAGAATTAAAGGCTTGCACTACTGTCTGGCTTATCTGTGTTATTTAGTGCAAATTCTTTAGTAAAACAGTTGGGCTAAGCCCAGGTGCATGTTCCCCATAGAACTCTAAATAAATTGTCATATCCTTAGTTTGAACCGTGGCAGGACAAATGCTTCTCTACCTTGTGTTAACTGGAGTCATTTTGGTTTAACATGAAGTGGATATCACCACTCCCAACCATCCCTTCTTTTCTACTCCCAAGGTGGAAAGTCTTGTGGGAAAGTACGTAACCTTGTTGTAAAAATTCAGGGTCAAAATGACACAGCTAACTATGTTTTTGGCTTCTATGAAATGGCTTGCTTCCCCTGTAACTACTAGTATGGTGTAGTTTTTCTGTGTTGTTTAGTTTTTTGCCTTGAAAAGTTCCCCCCAAAGGCCCTTGGTCCTGGAAAGACTTGATACCATAGTAAAGAGGAATATCAGAACAGGAAAGCGAGGGTGGGTTGATTGGGGAAGGGGAAATGACTTCCGGGATTTTCGGGGGAAGGGGGAGGAACCAGGAAAGGGGACAACATTTGAAAGGTAAATAAAGAATATACCTAATTGAAAAGAAAAGAAAAAAGAAAAGAAAAGAACCCCCCCCAAATACATTTGAGGCTGCTCAATTCAGTTTTACTTAGATCACACTTAGTGGTCCTTGGGTTCCAACCCTGCAATAAAATCACCATTGGATTGTTGGCCTTTCCATTGATGGAAAGCCATAGAGATACCCAGATGCTTCTAGATTCTATTATTTATTAGGCCAATCTAATAAAAATCACTTTCTGGTTATAGTTCCATATCTATTAATGTACTTTTAGAATCGAACTATAGAAGCAGTGGCCGCCTCCACATAAACACCAGGCGTGTCACAGCCTCTGTGGCAACTCCTGCCTGAGAACCTAATTGAAAACTGCCTGAGAGACTAAAGATTGGCGACGGAGGCAAACAATGCCAGCCAATCAGGAGCTGCCGCTTGGAAGAGATGTTTATTTGGGACCAATGACCCTCGGGTAGAGGTTATGAAGGGTGGGGATTAATGAAAAACTTGCGGCAGCATTCTTACAAAGGTGCTGCGGCTTTCTCTCCTGCTCCTGGAGTCTGAGACGTTGATTCCATGGCACTTCATCCCCAAGACTCCAAGATCAAGTACAGTCAGGCATTCCAAGGCATAAGGATCACCACCCCCATATGTAATTCATTAATATTTTGTCTATTGAATTGTCTGTTTTCTTTCACGTGTGACTGACTCAGTGATGAGACTCGTTTTCTTTCCCACAACAATGGACACCCAAACATGACCCATTAGAACCAAGTCTCTATTGAGGATATAGGCCTTTGGCTAAGACTATTCTGCATTTACAAAACATAGAGAATGACCTGAAAGCTCTTTAAGTCAATCAAAGTATGAGAATTAATGACTGGTCTTCTGGAGGGAACAAACATTGGGTGTTCTATTGCATCTAAGAGCATCTTTTGGAAAGAGCTACTGTTGAACGCTTGAAACAATCATCAAGAGCAAAGCCAAGCATCCATACTGAGAAACACGGAGACAATATATTGGTCAGGCCAAAGTCTTTTTGGAAGAAACAGCATGTGTTTTATGTGTGGCTTTCCAACACAAGAATATCGTACCACACTGATACGTTTTATGTTTGAGTTTGCTACTGTATATACCCTGAATAATCATGCTTTTAAAAATATTGTCTATATTTCTCAAATATAGACAATAACAGGGACTCGTAATCTACTTAGACTTTCCAGGTACAGTTAACGATGACTCCATTACCCAAAGTGCTCAATAAACCAACTGCCTCATTATGCCGAGATGTGATCAATGAGACTGTTGGTTTAATAAACGCAACGTTTTCTAAATCAAAGTACAGGGAAAGCAGATTATTTACTTTAACTAAGAGAAATCTTTATAGACTTTTACATTCCTTTAAAGGGAAGCCTCTCTCTCTCTCTCTCTCTCTCTCTCTCTCTCTCTCTGTGTGTGTGTGTGTGTGTGTGTGTGTGCGCGCGCGCGCATGCACACGCCTGTCAGTCTGTCAGAAGAATAAAGGACATTAATCTTTTCACATACTAATATGAATATATAAAACACTTCAATTTCATCATTTCTTCTCTGAAGAGATATCTACCTTCATTTTGCTTTAAGTCTTTGAACACACTTGTTTTCCCCCCAGATAATTAATCACATTTTGTGATTATGCAACAGCTTGGCAAGTTGTAGGTAGCTGTTATAAGTTATGTATATTTTATTTCAATGCTGAACTCCGAATAGTGCCTTGGGTGTGATTCTTTGAAATGTAGCTGTTTCTAAAGATTGTTGTCTCACAAATCTGAGGGCACTTAATACATGATGAAAAATTTTAACATCTTCAATGAATAGCAATAACACAAAAATTGGATATCAGATATTGGGTTGCTTTTGTAAAATTTCATTGTATTTGTAATAAAAAAACAGTATTGTGACCCTTGGAAGATTCAGTTGACATTTCCCATACTCATCCTGGCAAAAAACTGGCAGGATTCACTAAAAATCATGTCTTTTTTTCATGCTGAATGAGGCATCTCGCAACCTCAAACATTTTGAGCTTTAAACAAATTAGAATAGTGTGAATGCTAGATATATATAATTCATGTGCATGCTCAGAAGCTTGCCTATAGGTGATGCTTTTATGACCTGATCTGAAAATGTAAACCTTGTGCCAATCTAATGGTGAGGCACAGAGATAAATACATGATTTACGATAAGACTATCTATGCCAAGACAGAGAGTTTAAAATATCTTTCCACGTCCAGATGAAGTATTTAGAATGTTGGGAGAAAAGGAGTCATTTGTTTTTATGCTTATCTTCCATCAAGTTGCAGAGTAGAAGAAAAATGATAAATTGTCAAGAAATTACCCAGAGATTATGGAGCCTAACCTCAAATGACATACTGTTGTGGCTGTGATTATCATCCTCTGTTGACCAGAATAAATTATTCCTAGATGCCAAGATATTCCTCAACAGTGTTTGAGGTGTTTGTGTGTTTCAGAAGATCTTAATCCTGCTTAGACTTTCCAGAAGATTCCAAGGCATGTATGGATATATGTGATGTATATGGTGGGTTTTCAAAGCAACCCCTCACAGTTCTGCTCTGACCCATGGTCTCCCCAGATGCTCTTGGCCCAAACTAAAGTGCTGCCACTATGCCATGCCTGACCTCATGAACCTAGTGTGAGGGATTCTGGGGGATGTAGTCCTGCCATGCTGGGAAAAAATCATATTAATTCTAGGGCATTACTTCAGTATCATCCTTTGTGTCAGGCCTGGGAATAGTAACAAGATGATACTTGTATTCCTCAGCAATTTAAAGGCAATTCTGCAGCCCTGGTGTTTAGAAACAAAGACCAAGGTAGCTAGAAAGGGGAATATCCTTTCTGTGTGTCAGCACTGTTGCAGGTCACCAGAGACTGTACATTTGCATAATCCAAGAAGCTTTCATTTATTGCCAGTTGTGGATGTTTATGTATCTGTTGTCATGTAAATTTTCAAAAGGTGAGATGTATCACATCTAGCACTTTTTGTTTTTATTTATTTATTTTTATGCTTAATCATTTTTATGCTTAATCATATTTTATTTATTTACATTTCAAATGTTGTCCCCTTTCCAGATTTCTCCCAGAAACCCCCTCTCCAATTCTCCATCCTGCTTCTATGAGGGTGTGCCCCCATCTACCAACTCACCCACTCCCAACCCCTGTCCTCGCATTCCCCAACACTAGGGCATCAAGCCTTCATAGGACCAAGGGCCTCTTCTTCTACTGATGCCTGACAAGGCATCTAGCATCTTTTTATTTCTTAGATTCTCTGTAACTCTGTCTCTGTTCTCTGTCTCTGTCTCTGTCTCTCTCTTCATATACATGTATATTATATACTGAATTTTATAATCTATAATAAATAAATGTAATGTATTTAGCATAAATTTATAAATTATAAATATTATAAATAAATAATTTTAAATATTTTATTTATTTTTTTACTCTTACTTTTCCCTACCCTGAGACCTTCCCAACATAGATGAACTGTAATTGACGTTCAGAGTTTGATTTGGTTCAGTAATTATCTTTCCCTATTCCCTCTCTCTATCCTCTCTGCCTTTCCATCTTCTCTGTCTCTTTTTCTTTGCCCCATCTCTCCATATTTAACATCTTTATTCTCATGGAAGTAGAAAGTTAAGTTCTAGCTCTTGTGAAATATGGAGTTCCCAATGTGGTGCTGGGGAAATAAATTGATTTTCTAAAGGCCAATCAAAGGTCAGTTTGAATATTACAATTGTGTGAAAATAAAAATGCTATTTAGTTATAGTCCATCTTTGCATGTGAAGACCATTTTTAACATATATATTAACTTCCTTGGCTGACTTTGTTTTTGCTTTACTTTTTTTTTTTACATTTAAGTGAAACGAAGTGTAATGGTTTCATGAACTCTTTTGCAACAAGCGATAATGTTCTATAGTAGTGGGAAAAAATAAAATACTGTTCTGTGTGTTGAGTTTCTCAACAACTTGACTGGCCTTAAATTCACTAGAAAGTACACCTACTCGGTATGCCTGTGAGGGCACTTCCAAGGATGCTTAACTGAGAACTGAACATCTACCTTGAATGTGGGGAATACCATTGCAAGGTCTGGGCTGCAGACTGACTACAGAGGGAAAAGGGAGAAAGAAAGCTTGGCATTTGTCATTAATTCCTGACTGCAGTAGGACTCCACTCCCCCTGACAGACAAGCGTTCCCTTCTCTGACTGGACGTATTGAAACCGCGAGCCAACACAAATCCTTCTGCCGTCCGTTGTTTTTGTTTTATTTTCAGTTATTTGGGCTCATCCGGCATTGACAACTTATCTATATAAATAAGGAAATAGATATTGCCCAACCAAATCAATCTCTCTAACACTTTTGACACTCAGTGTGAGCTCAACTCGCCGTTTTCTTGTTGTGTCTGTCTGTGAAGTGCTTGCTACACAAGTAGGAGCACTCAAGGTCACCTTCTTTTTTTTTTTTTTTTTTTTTTTGGTATTTTCGAGACAGGGTTTCTCTGTGTGGTCCTGGCTGTCCTGGACACTCTGTAGACCAGGCTGGCCTCGAACTCAGAAATCCGCCTGCCTCTGCCTCCCAAGTGCTGGGATTACAGGCGTGCGCCACCATGCCCGGCTTCAAGGTCACCTTCTTTTTTTTTTTTTTTTTTTTTTTTTTTTTTTTTTAATTTTATTTTCTATATTCTATGTTTACATTCCAAAGGCTTTCCCCTTTCCCAGTTCCCACCCACCATAGTTCCCATAGTTCCTCTCCCCCCCATCTGTTCCCCAATAATTCCCCCTCCCCCCTCGGTTTCTTTACTAAACTGGAAGCAATCTTTACAGGCCCAGGGTCCTCTCCTTTCTTCTTCTTGGGAATCATTTGACTTGCTATTTGTGTCTTGAGTATTTAGGGCTTCTGGGCTCATTAATATCCACTTATCAGTGATTGCATTTCAGGTGCATTCTTTTGTGATTGGGTTAATTCACTCAGGATGATATTTTCCAGGTCTAACCATTTACCTACAAATTGCATGAATTCATTATTTTTAATTGCTGTGTAGTATTCCATTGTATAAATATACCACATTTTCTGTATCCATTCCTCCTTTGAGGGATATTTGGGCTGCTTCCAATTTCTGGCTATTATAAACAAGGCTGCTATAAACATAGTGGAGCATGTGTCCTTATTGCATGCAGGGGAATCCTCTGGGTATATGCCCAGGAGTGGTATGCCAGGGTCCTCTGGAAGTAACATGCCCAATTTTCTGAGGAACCGCCAAACTGATTTCCAGAGCGGTTTTACCATTTTGCAATCCCACCAACAGTGGAGGAGTGTTCCTCTTTCTCCACATCCTCGCCAGCACTTGTTGTCTCTTGAGTTTTTAATCTTAGCCATTCTGACTGGTGTGAGGTGGAATCTCAGGGTTGTTTTGATTTGCATTTCCATTCAGCATCCTTTCATGCTAAAAGTCTTGGAAAGAGCAGGAATTCAAGGCCCATACCTAAACATAGTAAAAGCAATCTACAGCAAACCAGTAGCCAACATCAAAATAAATGGAGAGAAACTTGAAGCAATTCCACTAAAATCAGGGACTAGACAAGGCTGTCCTCTCTCTCCATATCTTTTCAATATAGTACTTGAAGTTCTAGCGAGAGCAATCAGACAACATAAGGAAGTCAAAGGGATACAAATTGGAAAGGAAGAAGTCAAAGTATCATTATTTGCAGATGATATGATAGTCTACTTAAGCGATCCAAAAAACTCCACCAGAGAACTTCTACAGCTGATAAACAACTTCAGCAACGTGGCTGGTTATAAAATTAACTCAAGCAAATCAGTAGCCTTCTTGTACTCAAAGGACAAGCAGGCTGAGAAAGAAGTTAGGGAAATAACACCCTTCACAATAGCCACAAACAACATAAAGTACCTTGGCGTAACTCTAACCAAACAAGTGAAAGATCTGTATGACAGGAACTTCAAGTCCCTGAAGAAAGAAATCGAAGAAGACCTCAGGAGATGGAAAAATATTTCTTGCTCCTGGATTGGCAGGATCAATATAGTAAAAATGGCCATCTTGCCAAAAGCAATCTACAGATTCAATGCAATCCCCATCAAAATCCCAAATCAATTCTTCATAGATCTAGAAAGAGCAATTCTCAAATTCATCTGGAGCAACAAAAAACCCAGGATAGCTAAAACTATTCTCAACAATAAAAGGACTTCTGGGGGAATCAATATCCCTGACCTCAAGCAGTACTACAGAGCAATTGTGTTAAAAACTGCATGGTATTGGTACAGCAACAGGCAGGTAGATCAATGGAATAGGATTGAAGACCCAGAAATTAACCCACAGACTTATGGTCACTTGATCTTTGATAAAGGAGCCACAACCATCCGGTGGAAAAAAGATAGCCTTTTCAACAAATGGTGCTGGTTCAACTGGAGGTCAACATGCAGAAGAATGCGAATTGACCCACTCTTATCTCCTTGTACTAAGATCAACTCCAAGTGGATCAAGGACCTCCACATAAAACCAGACACACTGAAACTATTAGAAAAGAAACTTGGGAAGACCCTGGAGGACTTGGGCACAGGGGAAAAGTTCCTGAACAGAACACCAATAGCTTATGCTCTAAGATCAAGAATCGACAAATGGGACCTCATAAAATTACAAAGTTTCTGCAAAGCAAAGGACACTGTCAGAAGGACAAAACGGCAACCAACAAAGTGGGAAAAGATCTTCACCAACCCCACATCCGACAGAGGGCTAATATCCAATATATACAAAGAACTCAAGAAGTTAGACCGCAAAGAACCAAATAACCCTATCAAAAAATGGGGCACAGAGCTAAACAAAGAATTCTCACCAGAAGAAATTCGGATGGCCGAGAAACACCTTAAAAGATGTTCAACATCATTAGTCATCAGGGAAATGCAAGGTCACCTTCTTAATACGCGTGTGAAAAGCTGGCCTCAGTGATGCGTACCCAATCCCAGCTCTGTGGAAACAGAAACAAAGACTCCTAGCGATTCCTGGCTAACCAGCCCAGCCCAATCAGTGAGCTCCGGGTTCAGTGAGACTCCCGTCGCTAAAATTAGAGACTGACAGAAGACACCTGGTATAGAACTTGATCTGCACCTTTATCCACGCATCACCCTCGCTTCCCCCCACGCACACACAGAGAAAGATGTCCTTGGCAGGGTATGTGAGCCGTCCCTGCTGAGCACGGAGACAAGTAGTACTATAATTTCCCTGCCTTGTGAATGTTCGGCCTCAGCGTTCACTATCTTGGGGTCCCCGACTGATTTTATTCTCTCCGTAAATGCTTTCATACATAGCTTAGCAATGGCCCCAGGGCAATCAACTGCAGTGCACTGCTTCAGGAAGGTCACAGGAGCACAGGGAACATCATAAAACATATATTTTTTTATACCTCAGATCTTGAGTGCAAACTATTCCAACTGTCTGCCCTGGGGCTATATTTCTGTAATGAAATATCTGGAAACAACAAATGGCTTTTAAAAATACACCTGATTGACCAAAGTATGAATATATCCCACTGGTTTTATATATTTTACTTTATTATTTCCCCCCCTTTGAACTTGAATTTCTTATTTCTTTTTCTTTTTTCTTTTTTAGTTTTAATGAGGCATAATCTCCAATTAGGAATTGCATATCTCAAAGATACACAGATATACTGTGGGCATTTAACATTCGTTTGATTTTTGTATTTTTTTGATTTAATGTATTTTGAGTTAGATGAAACGAAAAATTAACAGGGTCCATGCATACCGTCTAAGAGTAACCAAGTCTCACACCGTGTGGGATCATCTTTCTAGCCTGTCAGTGACTTCCTCTGCTCAGCGATGCCAAACGGTACCAGCAAGTCAGGAAGCCTTGCAGCTTCTTGAGACCTCCCTGCTGGAGGAGAACAGCACCAAGGGCCTGCCCCCTCTCCTTAGTGGCACGCTCAGCCTCGGCAGTGTGGGGGCACAAAGAAGATGATGAGGGTCAGGAGGCTGGCTCTCATTGGCTGTCCTCCCAGGATCGGACCTTGAAAGAAAATACAAAACAGAATATCAGAACTGATAGACACTTGGGCAGTCAACTTCCTCCCTGCCCAACCTCAGCTGCAGGATTCCTGGATGGAGACCTGATACACGCTGGTTCTACAGCAGCTGCTCTCTGAGATTGCAGTCAAGGATTGAATATCTCCTTACGTTTTAGACCTTTCTCTGAGATTGTCCTAGTCCCACAAGTGAGCCGACTACCCCAGACCTCTTACTCCAGCAATTCTGGGGACTTAAGACTATGGTCCTAAGAACTTGACTGCAGAGACCATTGGTCCTACCTTTGAGTGGTCTTCGGGCCAGCTACGGGTAGTTACAGGCTACACCAAGCACTAGACCTCAAGGGGGTCTGGCGGTTGCAGAGACTCCAGACCAGTATCGCCTTTGTTGGGAGGCCTTGGCACTCTGGGCTAACGCCTCTGGACTCTTGGCAGGGCTGGCTGTGTGCCACCAGAACCTGGAGGATCCTGGGAGTCCCGGACATGTTGTGATAAGGCCCTGCAGCTACTGGAAGACCAGACACCCCTAGCCTTGCCTAGCATCCTCAGTAAAAAACGCATGTCTTGGGACAGTTGGCCCCGCGGCATGGAAAAACACCCGTCAGAGGACGTGGCAAGGAGCCAGGAGACTGCAGAGGCTGCTGGAATTCTCCAGGCCTAGTTCCACAAAGAATCTACAGCAAACCAAGGAACTTTTCTTTTTCTGAGTTTATTTCTAGACAGCCTTTGGCTAGGGTCACTCTACAGCAATACAAGGATATAACCTTGAACCATCTTTCAGAGCACAGAATATAGCCAGCACTTCATCCTAACGTCACAACTGCCCGAGCCTTAGCCCTCAAGAGCCATTTAGAGTTGAGGACATGGGCTAGAATGTCCTCTCTGCTTTAGCACACACAGATAAACGTGCTTCCTGCCGAAGGATCTGGTACAGGGCAAGCCTGCCCAACACAAGGGCACACTGGAACATCACGCCTGCTCTGAAGTGCCAACTACCCTTTGTGATCCCGTTACAAGCAGTCATTAGGAACTCTCCCACAGGAACCAGACTTGACGGTTTAGAAGCACTTTGATGTTCCCGTTCACCTCCTTCCTCAAGATCACAGACAAAGGAGCTCTGAGAATGTTCTCCAACAGTGCGGCCAAGAAGACAGCTATACCTCCAGCCACTTGTGTTACAACCCCCGCCTGCTCTTTTTATGTTAAGCCAAACCAAGTCTGTAGAGATGATGGTAAGTCACTAGAAACTCTACCAGAAGGGAGTGGCTGAGACTCAGAACCTGAGCCAACAGGTGTGCATACCCCTCACCCCAGTTCTTTTCTGGGAGGCCCTTTTCCTCCCGGGCTAGCTCGGGACCTGAGTCTGATGCCCATGAAGAGAATTGTTTGCTTCCTTACACAAAGCAAAACTCACTTAAATCTAACAGTATCTGAGTCACATGGCTTCGCGGGCTGTCCAGTTTTATAGACAACGGCAATAAAGGGCAAAGAGGTTCAAGAACTTGGCCGAGGATCAGACCAGATCTGATCCCAGACATCAGAAAGGCAAAATGTGATCTATACTGTGATTATGTTAATTTTTAAGAGCACCCCTCCCCTGACCGTAAAGTATTACTTAAGTTCTGTTTTACATATAAAAAAAGGTTATTCAAACAAACAAACAACAAACAAAACCAACAATGACAAAAAACAAAGTGTAAGAGAAGAAAATAAGTACCAGAAAAGAAGTCTTCTAAAATGCTAAGAAATAGTGCTCATATGAATAATTCACCTTTAATTTGTTTTTGTACCTTGCTACTTTTAAAAAAAAATATTTTGAAAGTTTTCAGACGTCAGTGGTGCAATACTTAACTCTGAGGGAAAAATCATTTACGATGGTTACTTGTAAAATTCTAATATCCTGACACTCCAATAGTATCCCAATTCTCCAATATTGATCAGAAATCCTATGCATCATTTTTTTTTTCGAAACAGGGTTTCTCTGTGTAGCCCTGGCTGTCCTGAAACTCACTCTGTAGACCAGGCTGGTCTAAAACTCAGAAATCCACCTGCCTCTGCCTCCCAAGTGGTGGGATTAATGGTGTATGTCACCGCTGCCCGACTCTAAACATCATTTTTTAAAAAATTATTAAGTAATTGCACGGGGTTTCTTGGCATTATTGCTTAACATGAAGAAAACTGTGAGCCACTGGTGTAATCATTTGACCTATGTCACATGGTACCAAAATACAGAGCCAAGACCAAGGAGATATTTTCCATGTGCTCTTTTGCATGTTTCAAATGTATTAATCATTAGTTTCTTCTTCTCACAGAAGTCACACAGTCACTCACACAGTGTGAGAAAAATGTTCTCACTTTTACATTAGCATTCTGCATGTGACACATGTCTCTTGATCAATATTATAGCGAATATCCACCCGTGTATAAAATATGTGTGATAAGAGAGTTACTTCAATAGAGTAAATTGTAGATGTTTAAACCCTTTGGTTTGTAGAGTCTCTGAAGGCATAGGAAATTTGTGTCAGGGAAATTTTGGTGAAGACTTTACTTTGGACTTGACTGTAGATTTATCAGTATATTACTGTATCGTCCCTCTACTCCAGTGACTACACAGACCTGGGGAGATGTAGCCCCTGTGTTTGATGGGTTTATGAAGGGCTGTGACAAAGAAAACCCGTTAAATCTAAGGAGCATTTGTTGGCCAAAATTTGTATGCCGCTAAGAATACAGTGAATGATTTTTCTAGCTGTACCAGGATCACAGCCTTACATGCAAGATTTGTGAGACAGTGGGTGTGGCCGCGCTCAGCTGAAAGCAAACCATAAGACAGATGTGCAAACACCACGGGCCGGGACCCTCCCCAGCAAGAGAGAGAAAGGGAATGCAAAGGACAGGAGTGACCGCTACACAGGAGTGCAGGTTCCAGATGTGGAAATGGATGGCTACACACTCAGGAATGGGCACTCAGGTGGACTGCAGTAAACCACGGGGGAAATCTTAAGAAAGCTGATTCTTTTACATTTAAATCTGTGAGGAGGCTCTAATGAAAATGTGATCGCCATATTTAATTGGTCCTGGGACAAGAAATCACTTGTGGGCTTTATGGGCTTTGTTAAGCTAGTCAAATATTAAAGACTCCAGATTAAGCTATTTCATACCTTCTGTTGCTGATTTTTGGGGGTAGGAAAATTATTTTCTTCCTTCCTTCCTTACATCCTTTCTTTCTTCCTCCTTCTCCTTCTTTTTCTTCTTTATGATTAGCCAATATTAGCATATTAGCAAAGGCTAGAGATAAAACGAAAGGAAATTAAAAATAGCTGCTAACCCAAGTGTGTGATTACCTTTAACATTATCTATTATCTGAAGAATATGCACAAGAGAGTGGTTTCTCATTACGCTGTTTACCAAAATAATCAAAATAAAATTGATGAAAACTGGATATATTATCTCAATGAAGACTAATACCAACATAAAGTGAATGGTTTGGAGAAAGTGACAGCTATATTCTTATTATGACTTCTTGAGAGACAAATAGAAACAGTAGAACTCTTTTTTTTTTCCTTTAAGTCATTTTGTTTTGTTTTATTTTGTTTTGTTTGAGACAAGATCTCACTATATAAACTAGGCCAACTGGAAACTTGCAATTCCTGAAGCTCCTAAGCTCTGGGCTTGTATGTGTGACCCACTATGCCAAGCTAGCAAAACTGTTACTGTCTAAGCCTCGAAGCCAATTAGCATCATGTTTCTATTTCAGTGATATGGGGCAAATGCTACATGCTAGAGTATAGAGTTTTTCAGCGTATAGAGTTAAATACAAGGCACATACTTATGTGCAATTTGATGTTCTCATACTCTATCAATGAATACCTTCACTCCTATAATTTATTGATTGGAAATTCCACAGGGAGTGATTCACTTAAAAGGCTTTGAACATCACCAAAGGACTAATTATAGCATTCTTGTCACGTAATGATAGACCTGGTGCTTCTTTCTTTGTCTTTGGTAACTTCTTGAGGGTGATTCCCAGTCACTCTGTGTGGAGTGCTGAAAGATGCTGTCATCCTAGACCTCTGTCCTTTTCTAGGAAGACAGCAAAGGCTTCTGTGTTTACTGCAATAGCCTGTGACCCCAGAAGAAGGCTTTGCTTTCTGTCTTTGAGGAACACTTCTCACGTGGTCCTCTCCACCAGTTGGCAGAATTCGAGATTTTGTTGTAGGTTGTTTTTCGAAATCTAGGTGCCTGGGATTTCTCAGGGGCTATTTTACATGTTTCCTATTACTCTTTAGGCAAATGTTCTAGTGTAAATATGAGAGACAGACTATTGTGATATGTGTGTGATTATAATGCATCATTAGTCTAATGTGCAAATGTGCAAAATTAAAGCAAAACCAGAAAAGACTCTTTAAAGACAGTGAGACTTACTGAACAGACCCACAGAGGGAACTCTCAAAGAAATGCTGGGCTGATCTTGCAGCTCAGGAAATGTACATGTTCTCGGATGCTCTGGGCATGTTCCTCTTCTTTCCGATTGAACTCCACCTGGAAAGCTGCTAACTCATGCTTAGAGTGCTCACGTGTGCTTAGAAGAATGTTAATTGTTGATCCAATCGCTGCTGTATCCTGGGGGAAAATATCAGGGTATTTATTCACACCTGTGAAATACGGACAATGAAAGATGCAAGGGCCACCATTGTGGGCATCTTGTAGACACATATTTCTGCAGGAATGTGTGTCTTCCCATCATAACAATATAGAGGCCTCTGAGGCATAGATTCAGTGACCCAGAGAATGGTCAGGTAGATGCCGTCATGCAGGCAGAATTTTCATAAACATGTCTTCATCAAGGTGAGGAGTTTGAGGCTTGGATGGGTTTACCACAGGCATTACATGTTTAGGGGAAGAGCAAAAGAAAAAAATATGGATTTTTACCTTAAGGGGAGTTGCTTTTTAAACTTGTAATAATGTTTCCTTCTTTTCATTGTCATAAAGATACATTTATCTTTTCCCTCTTTTTGTCAGAATCTGAAACGTGGACAAATGCCATCTTAAAGGTACTGAGATTCAGTTCCATGTGTGCATGCTTAACTCAAAGAGAATGGTTGTTTCTATCCTTGCCCACCTGAATTTTTTTTAACTTTCCTAAAGACATGATAAATTTGGGAACGAAAGTGTCTCCTTCTGTCCCACGGTTGCACTTCTGGGAGAGTGATCGTGCACCTCTCAAGGCTGAGTTATTACAACAAAAACAGAAAAGGAAGCAGGAACGTTTACTTCTCCTGCACGGAAGGAAGACAGTTTGCCAGGATTAGAGACAGACACAGGGAACGTGCGTAGACTTGCACTTCCATCCAGCGAAGGGCAGAGTAAGTGCTTCCTCCGCACTGTCCTCAAAGCCTCGCCCGGAATGCAAATGACATGGTCTTTCTGGAATACAATTCCGTTTGAAAGACCAAGTAAGAATGATCGTTTTGAGTGTACACTTGGTGCCTCTCTAAGGAGAATAGAGATGTTCTTGAAAAGCTATCTTGAGAGAAAAGGAGCAATGTGGCTGAAATTTCATTATGTACCGCTTTTATCCCTTTGGACCACATTGGATAATTGAGGATGTTTTCAATATGGAAACAGAGCCCAACTTTATGGAGAGGAGGAAGAGAGGCAGACAGACTGCAGAGGAGCAGCAGAAGCCTGTTACCATTTCTCATGCAAATGTGCTGTGTTCCTTATAAGAGTCTTGGCTGTCTGACTTCTCCTTAGAAATCCATTGTCTTTCTTCCAGCACACGTCCTTCTACCTTGGTCTAATCCTGGTGCTAGCCTCAAAATCATTTAGATCATCTCTTGTTTAATAAATAATTCCAGTAGTATTCAGTGCGGTTATCCCTGAAGATTGTGAAATCACTCTTCCCCAAGAATTTTCATTCGTGTGTGTGTGTGTGTGTGTGTGTGTGTGTGTGTGTGTAATTAAAAATATATATCCACACAAAATTTAATTCTATATATGCTTGGTATAACTTGTATTATTTATCTGAAATGTTCTGACCATTCTTTCAGAAATGGTTTCCAGCCTTTAAATTGGAACTAAAATCCCTTATCTTTAACTAAAAGCTCTCTAACTGGTTTTGCACGGTATTGTTACAGCCAGGCAGTCAGGACCTTAGATGTCTGCCTTATGCTATGACACGTGTTTTCTATCCTGACAGGGCCGAAGAGATCCAATGCTCAACGGTTACCAACGTGACATCTGCAGTTGGACCTTCTTCCAGAACTCCTGTTAGCATGCTTAGCGCTCTGCCCCAGGTTTGTTATCCATACCATTGTTAGGACTTTACCTTTTGTACATGTATTACCTATGCCCCTCCCTCATACATAGTAGGGAAAGAGCTCTGAAACACTGTTGTTGTCTTTTTAGGTGTACCTGGAAGGGACCGTTTATTAAAATAATGATAAATCCGGAATCCTCGTCAGAGTTTTTCAGCAAATTCCAGGCCACAGGCCCCAGCAAAAACCTACCCAACCACTGAGACCAAGAGCACTGTGCTCTGGGTACTTATAGCCCTACAAAACTTGTATGGAAGTGTCATCCCCGGTGTTGATATTAAGAAGTGTAGTCTTAGCCGAGCGGTGGTGGTGCGTGCCTTTAATCCCAGCACTTGGGAGGCAGAAGCAGGTGGATTTCTGAGTTCGAGGCCAGCCTGGTCTACAGAGTGGGTTCCAGGACAGCCAGGGCTACACAGAGAAACCCTGTCTCAAAAAACAAAGAACAAAAAACAAAAAACAAAAAAAAGAAAAAGAAAAAAGAAAAAAAAAGAAGTGTGGCCTTGGGAAATGATAAGTCAGTGGGGGAAGGTCAGTCCTTGAAAATAGAATTGGGAACTTTTTTTAAAAGAGGCCGCAGGCTACTTTGTTCTACCCATAAAAGTGTGTGAACACATAGAAAATACCACTCATCAGAAATGGGTCCTCACCACACATTAAATCTGCTGGTGACTGGATCTTGGACTTCTCAGCTTTTGGATTTGTGAACAATATTTTTCTGTTGCTTATAATGACCCACCCATGGTATTTTTGTAAATGAAGTCAGACAGATTAAGGGAAAGTGTAAAAGAGCTAAAAAACCTGTGCATGTTTATTGCGTGTTATTATTAATCAGTGCATCCCACACGGGACAAGCACACCTAGCCTAGAGTTCCCAGCATGAGCAATAGCTAAGATGAAGACTTTCTTTTCCAGATAAGGAAATTGAGGATTAGGGAGGGAAAATGTCTGAGTTCAGCAAGAAGGGGCAGAACCAGGCCATGCCAGGCTTTTTAAGTCTGTGTTCTTGTCTGGTAGAGAAGCGTGAAAACTCTTACACTATTAAAAAAAAAAAGATAAAACTTTAAGATGTTGTTACCGGAAACTAGGACAAAATAGTAATATTTTTCTTCCCTCTACTCTTATCCCTCAGTTGATAAAATCTGTCTCTATCAGTTCCAAGATAGAAGCTGGTATACCAGTTACTGATGAGCGAGACAGACAGTTTAGTTTATGTCTGCCTGCATCCTACTAAGCTATTTTTCCTTCAACAATAATGATTGTATTAAATTGGAAAACTTTTAAGTACAACACTATTTTGGAGAGCAAGAAAGAAAATCTAGGAAGAAGTATTTTACAGAGTCCTCATGTGAGGAGATAGGGCTGGAAACCAAACTGCAGGCAGAGCCCTGTGCTGAGATTCTAAGGTTAAGACCCACAGAGAAGCTGTTTTCAACCTGTTCCGAATGGACTGGGATCGCATCAGGCTCAAGGAGACTGACTACCAACAATCTTTATGCTGTTTTTTTATTCTTTGTTTTAATTTTATTTATTCCTATCAAATGCCACCTCCCTCCATCCCCCTCCCCCACAGAGACTCTCCCCCATCCCCTTCTCCTCTGAGAGGGTGGAGCCCCCTGGGTGTCCTCCCACCCTGACACATCAAGCCTCTGCCAGGGTAGGTACACAAGGATCCTTATGTTTGTACAGCAAGAGGTTTTACACACAGAGCCATCTCCACAGTGTTTTCAACTGTTGTGTTATCTCAATGATAATCTCTGTCTCTCTGTCTCTCTCTGTCTCTCTGTCTCCGTCTCTTTATCTCTCTGTCTCTCTGTCTGTCTCTCTGTCTCTCTCTGTGTGTGTGTATGTGTGTGTGTGTGTGTGTGTGTGTGTGTGTGTGTGTGTTACTGGGAATTGGACTTTCGGCTCTTACAAATGCTTAGCCATCACGCTACCACCCAGCTCAATGCTGTGCCTCCAGCCTGTTTTTAATTTTATGTGAGGTTTTATTTACTTTTACCTTATGTGTAAGAGTGTTTTCCTGAATCTATGTCTGTGCATCACCTGTGTGTGGTGCCCACAGAGGTCAGAAGAGGGTGTCAGATCCCCTGCAAATAGCTTTATAGATGTTTAGTGAACTGTTCTATGAGTCCTGGGAGTTGGTCCCTAGTCCTCTTGAGCAGTTAGTGCTATGAACTGCTGAGGTGTCTCTTCCGACTCCTACCCACCACTGTTTTATATTTTTGAGCCACAGTTAAGCTATATCCCAACCATCAGGCCCTTAAATCCTCAATTAAATCATTTATTTCTCTGCTTCTAAGAAGTAGACTATGAA